>LR990621.1:2335000-2935000 GCA_905147815.2 Phalera bucephala | reverse complement strand
GTTTATCAGAATCCTAATACAACTGCTTAGCACAACCAACAGTACTATAGGTAGGTGACACAGGTAGGGATAGCCTAATATATGGGCTTAGTATCAATTTTGGAAATCTATGAGACTATGATCTTTAATTCAGAAAATAAACAATTATTATTATTATTATTATGTATAATTAGCCATTTTTCTGCTTTTCCGAGTGCAAGTGTCATTAAATACCCCAGCAACATCTGGATGTACTATGTATCCATCTTACTACTTAGAGGAATAACAGGCGTACGATTTTTCAGATCATTTAAGATCTTTGTTCAGATAAAATTAAAATGTATTCTCGTCTAATGTTCAACGATACGCGTCGAAAAAGCGTCCATGCAAACGTATGGTTAAGGCGGTACTTCCATCCTGGTTTGGACACCTAGGTCGGCATGTTATTAGGAGACTCAGTTTGGACAATATTATGTAAATAAAACACAGAATAAATTAGTCAACATAGTGTTGTAAAAATGAGCGCTCAAATCAAGCGTTTAGCGTTGAGTCGACGCTTACAAGCGTTTAAGCACGTACAAGACGCAAGCGTTTTTAGCACTGACTCGAGCGTTTTTACAACACTAATTCAACATTTATTTTGCATGTATGTACGCTGTTGGCCACGAGGCCTTTACAGCTTCACCGGACTTAAGGGCGAGCGTGCAACCACTACGCTCGAGCCAGAAGGGCAAGGGACGACATACTCGAGGGCGCCTTGAAGAGACGCCCTTGGTTGGAACAGTCGCTATGGGGGGACGGGGTGCACTACTAAGTGCACCGTCAACCGCCGGCTATGGGAGGGGATATACGTCGTCGTCGCCCGTATTCTGAGCGGAAAGAATGGATGACAAAGCATTGGGCGGATCGGAGAGAACATGTCGCGGCCGGTGGTGGCGGCAGGGGTCGGGGGGGGGGGGATGATGCATGAGGTAGATGCGTTCGCGAAGTGACGTGTTGACGCCTTTTTAATAAAGGCGCGAATAGGTTCGAGACCTAGATCGGAGTGGAGGTCGACGTTCCGTACGAACCAGAGGGCTCCTACGGCTTTACGGAGGAAGCGGTTTTGAACCACTTGGAGTTTATCGATGTGAGAGGGGGCCGAATGCCCGAACACAACACACGCATAAGTCATGATGGGTCGAACGCAAGTTTTGAAAGCGTCACCTTATTTCTAAGGGACATTTTACTCCGCTTGCAGATTAACGAATGGAGACGACCGAGCACAAAGGATGCTCGTTGACGGACCCGCTTGATGTGCGGGCTCAAAGACATGGTACTGTTTAGGGTGACCCCTAGATATTTGACCTCTTTGACCCAGGGAATGGGTCGGTCGAACATGGTCACTTGGCCGAGATTACTTCTAGGGCGGCGCAGGGAGTGGCGCGGGGTGGCACCTGTGGAGAAGAACACCGCAGCGCTCTTGTCCGGGTTCACCTCAATACGCCACTTCCTGAACCAGTTCCCTAGGGAATTGGCGGTTGCCTTAAGGTTTGTGGTAATGAAACCCTTATTCCTATTCGAGACGTAGAGAGCGGTATCATCCGCGAATAGGGCTAGATGCGCCTTACTCGAACGAGGAATGTTGTTCGTGTACAGGCTAAACAGGAGGGGCGAGAGAGCTGAGCCCTGCGGGACTCCAGCTCGGGTGGAGTGGGGAGTGGAGCGCGTCGTTTCGACGTGATATCGGAAGGCGCGATTTGACAAGAAGTTTCGTATGATGAGCACGAGTCTGTCCGGCACACCCATTTGGTAGAGCTTGTAGATCAAGCCGTTGTATCAGACTTTGTCGAATGTCTTCGCGACGTCGAAGATGAGGGCGCCCGTGTAGACGGGTTTGGGTCTGTTAAGACCGGAGAGGATGTGCTCCGTGATGCGGTGCACTTGGTGGACGCAGGAGTGTTTGGCTCGAAAGCCGAACTGCTCGTCGATAAGGATACCCCTGGACACTACAAAGTCTTTGAGCCGCGCCAGAAGTAGGCGCTCGTAGACCTTAGCCAGGGAGTTGAGACTGATAGGTCGGTAGCTCGCTTGGAGATTACGAGGTTTGCCGGGCTTGGGAATACCTATGACGTCTGCTTCCTTCCACTTAGCGGGGAAGGTGCAGTTCGTCATGGCGGCGTTCAATATGGCCACTAAGAGGCAGATGAGTTGGCCGGGCAGGCATTTCAGAACGCGATTCGAAATGCCGTCAGAGCTGGGGCTTTTTTGATTTTGAGACCCATAATGAGATCTTCGACCTCCGTTTGGGTGATAGGAGGTAAGGAATCTGCGGAGGGGAGGAATGCCCTGCGCTCAACTTCCCTGTCGACCGCGTCGACGTGGGACTGGTCGACGGACTGAGAGCTGGGGGTGCACTGGCTCTTGAGGGAGTCGGCGAGAAGCTCGGCCTTTTCGTCGTCGTCGAAGGCTGGGGGTGCGCCTGAAGGGCGGGACAACGGGGGCATGCTAGTCGTGGAGTCAGTTTTGAGGCTACGCGCCAGCTGCCAGTAGGCCAGGTGCGATGGCGCGATGCCCTCTAGGAAGTCACCCCACCGTTCCTCCCGGACCTCCGCGACACGACGCTTTACCTCACGTTGTAAAGCGCGCGGCCCGATTGGCTTCGGTGGGGTAAGAGTCGTGCGCTCGGATTGAGGCATTCTTGGAACGAATGAGATCCCTAACATCGTCCGGCAGTCGATAGCGGTTGAGGTTGAGGTCTTCCGCCTCGACTTGCTTAGACGATCGACTGACAGCCGATCGGATGTGGTCGGTCAAGGCATCTACGGCCTGATCGGTGAACAGCGTTGGGACAAGCACTCCGTTATGTATGGCCAGCTGCGCCTTATGGCTTCATTGCCGGCTCCCAAGTACCTTTCCTATCGCACCATTCACTCAGTTCCCCGCACTGACTCTTTATTCTACGTCAGCGGTGTATTTCCCATCTTTTCTGTTGTCGCAATCACTAGTCATGTCACTTTTCGTTGTAAAATGCCATTCCCACACATTTTTTCGTTTTCTATTAGCGCTATCGATTGTAGAAAGTCCACTTGACTACAGGCACAGAACAGTTTTAGTCGGCTCTACAGACTTCGGCATTCCATCGGTTCCAAGTGTTTGTGTGAGTTTCCTGATTAGCTCAGAATCAGATTGCTTTTGACTGTAAGTTTAAAAAAAATGACAACTACTATATTCTCCAAGCTCGAGGAATGTGGAACATGTGTGTACGATCTTAAATTCTAAGTTGATGGGGGCGGACCTATTGCTTTTATACCGGGCACAGCCCTGACGCCCTTACTTCCGTTTCCAATACAGATCTGTACGCAGAATCAGTCACCAACCTCGCCGGCGAGGTCGAAAAATTCCTTGCCCGCCGGCCGGTCGAGCACTACGGCAAGTCAGTATATGCGCTCCCCATAGCGACTGCCCAAGCAGAGACCGTTTATCCTCGAGCTAGTTGCACCCTTGCCCTTCTGGCTCGAGCGTAGTGGTTGCACGCTCGCCCCCGCGGCCAACAGCGTAGATTACTCACACACACAAAAGCCTCCTGAAAGACACTGGGAACGTTTTCTATCCAAAAATTAGACTTCGGTCAACCTAGGATCTCGTGATCGCTATTCGCATAATTCGCCACTATAGCAACTGGCAGTTTTAATTTATTTTTAATGAGAGTGTAGTCATATTAGAATATACTAGTTTCTGCCCGCGACTTCGTTCCGTGGACTTAAAACAGGAACCTTACTTTTTTCGGAATAAAAGTATCCTATGTGTAATTCAGATAATATACTATCTGTG
Source organism: Phalera bucephala (assembly GCA_905147815.2). Lineage (NCBI taxonomy): Eukaryota > Metazoa > Arthropoda > Insecta > Lepidoptera > Notodontidae > Phalera > Phalera bucephala. The sequence continues at coordinate 2,931,208 of LR990621.1, read as the reverse complement.
TGCCAAAATCCATCCAAATCCATGAAGCCATTTTTGCAGTATTGAGTAACCAACACCTAAACGTACAAACTTTAAAATCTTGAATTTTTAGTAGGATACATAACCCTTTATAGTGTAAAGCCATAACTTAAAGAAGAACTCCTTTGCACTGTGCCTTATCGTGGTTGTAACATTGCGGTATTGTGTGCGCCATTCTGATGAATAAATACACAAACTATATAGGTATAAATAAAACACAAAATAATTGGAACAATTTTAATAGAGACAATAACTAAGTAACGCTAAAATCATTAAACAAACAGCACCCTGTCGTGCCAACTAAACTAACTTAAAGCTGTCCTAGCGATCCATGCCTGCATGTCTGCCCACCCTCTAGCTATTACGATAGCACTGTAGTACATCCATTATGAACTATACACTCGTGTCTGTGATCATGTTTTTTTATTATACCAAGATAAAAACTGTTGCAGTCTTTTGTATTAGATATATATAATTTTTATATGTAAACTAAATTTAAAATTAATTGAAAATGTAATGGCTGTGAGTGTTCGAGCATTTATTTTAAAAGGACACTGTTGTATTTTAATAATCACAATTATTTGTTAATCATAATTTTACATACAAAGTATAGATATTCGACTAAAATACATATTCATTTCAGATGAATTCACAAAACATGTGTTACAATCAGCGGTATTGAATTCTAAAATCCACTATAGACTTGTCACAAATATCTCCTCACTTTGGTTGTACATCTGGAATAATCTTCGTAATTAGGCAATATCACTGAGACCGCATGTCGTCTCGCTCACGTAACACGTTTAGTAAGTAAATGAACGGTACATCATGATTTCTTAATGATATGCCTCTCCTCCTCCCACATTGCATTGGTAGACTGGGGGTAGCTTAATTTCATTGTTAAAAGATATTTTAAGGCATCATGGCCCCATAGTACTTATTACTGTGACCTTACCGATCACTTTTAATATATAACAACGAAATCAAGTTAGGTGATATATTTACGCAGATTATCCATGCTAGTTCTGCCCTATACAGTGTAATATCTACAGTATGTGTCTACTACTTCCCGATGGTGAACTTGGAGACGGTCTCCAAGAGGTTGATGTAGGCAGAGTGCTCGTAAGCCGTGCTAAAGTCGGACAGCTTCTGAACGAAGTCGTTGCTGATGCCTTTCTCTTCCAGCAGGTTCATTAGAAGGTCATACAGGTACTGTGAAGGGAAGAATAATAATATTATATCAGTCTTTCAGACAGTAATATAAAAGAACTGCAAAGTCATAGGTCTGTCTTTTCGAGGTACGCACCTCTGTCTTTTTGAAAGCATGTGTGTATTAAAAATAAACAATCACTTGCTTTAACGGTGAAGGAAAATATAAGATAATATATAAGAGTTTCTCGAAGGTGTGTGAAGTTCGCCAACCCTCGCACTGGGCCAGCGTGGTGGACTATGGCCTAAGCCCTCTCAGTTTGAGAGAAGGCCCGTGCCCAACGGTGGGAAACCACCTACTGAAATTTTATTTCATCTATATATTTGAAGATCAGTCCACTTTTCAATGTTATTACAAAATAAACACCGTTACGCCTATATTCCCTAAGCAGGGGTAGCAGAGGTGTGCTGAGTATGCCTGTGCCCAACGGTGGGACAGTTTTCTTAACAGGGCTAATACTATTATTTATAGTCTTTACTGTCCTACTGCTGTTCCAAGACCTTCTCTCATAAGTCAAGGCAAGAGAGCTTAGGGCATACCCCAACACGCTCATCCAGTGCGGATTGGTGGAGGCAGGTTTGTGGCCGTCTACTGTTGGATCTTAATAAGCCGTCTGTAACTTGACCTAGTTACTTTGATTAAGTGGTAACCAGGACGAACGCCTTAACGTGCATTCCGAAGTATGGAGACGCTTGAATTCGAAAAATGCCACAAACGGTCACCCATCTCAGACCGACTGAGCCTGCTTAACCTTGTTACTCGTTAAGAACACCGTGGTAGCACAGCGCTACAACCACCTCTAGGAAAGAAATGCCTCATTGGTCTGATTGTGCATAGTTCGGCTGGCAAGGTCCTGGCTCCGAATCCTAGGCCAGACAGTGCATTTGTCTATCGATAAATTATCGGGAGCAGTGTAATGAAAAAAAAAATTTGCAAACGGTGTGCCAGAGTTTGGTATTCACATTTCCGATGAATGGTTAGGCAGGTCATCCAGCCGTGTTTTTCTCCGTAGAAAAAAAAACAATAAGTGTTTGACCTAAGATTTGAACCCGCGACTAACAGTAAATAGCCACACGATATTTGCCTCCCGCCGTAATAGTAATATTTATGGTAGAAATCTCTTGTGCGGTGGTTGGAGACGAAAATAACATGGTCCTTAAAAATAACTCTCAGTTGGATGGTATACAACTAATTTATCATTTAAAAGTTTATAATTAAGCGAGTAGGTATGAAAGATAGTATCGGTGTAAAGATGAGAAAGGGCATACTCCGTTGGTTCGGGCATATAGAAAGAATGCCAGAGGAAAGAATGACAAATCAGATATACAATGTGAAAGTGGAAGGATGCAGGTAACGGGGCAGACCTAGACTATCTTACCACGACCAAATAAACCGAGTCTTATCTGATGGAAAAGTCAAGAGTCTCCGTAACCGGCGAGCGTGTATGAGACGAACTATGAGAGTTGAGGAAGCCAGAGAGGTATGTAAGGAAAGAACCTGTTGGAACTCTGTACTCTCTGCCTACCCCGCAAGGGATCTGGCGTGAGGTTATAGATAGATAGAAGTTTATAATTCTAGATTTAGCCTATAGGTTCTAACATAATAGAAGAAGAACTTATTGGCATGATAACGAATAAATATATTACATAACTAACAGTTTCCCGCGACTTCGTATCCGGTCGACAACAGCGCCACCTACCGGGTCTATGTTACATAGCCTATGTTACTTCTGGATAAGGTAGCTTTCCAATGGTGAATGAATCAATAAAATCGAATCAGTAGTACCGAGGATTACCCCGGACATCCAAACTCACAAACTTTACCAATTTATAATATTAGTAATTAATTAAGTTAGATACACAATCCCGAACAAAAAAAAAAAGGTAAATAAAACAAAAAAATAAACTGAGAATACACAAAAAAAATGGCGCCAATTTTAAAAAGACAAAATAATGATAGCTTAATTTAAAAAAGAGAATTTGTATAGACCAAAAAGACATCTCATATATTTAAAAAATATAGTGTTGCATATCAATGAATATCCCTCAAAGTAGTTCAGAGAGATCAACTTCACTTCGATGCATTCATTCTCCCCCGATTTTGGCACCTGACCACTACATGTGTTATAGTATCAAGTGTGGCATGTAAATGGGGTGATGTGTCCCTGCTGGGAATCGAACCTGCGACCTTAAGAATGTAGGTGGCGTTATAAACCATCAGGCTATGGTGACGGTTAAGGTATTAGTGAAATTTTTGATACCATTGTCATATTAGAATTATGAAACGTTACAACCAGGTTCTACAGATGTAGTTAACCTTCGGTTGAAAAACACGGCTGAGACACTCCAAGGAATTTATCTCCACATAGAATGACAGCGATAGCAAAAGACTACTAAGACACAGTAGACTTTAACTGAGGCAACTAATTGGGCATATACAGGTAATTATGGCACAAAAGAACATCTACACAAGATGAACCTATCAAGCGACGTGGTATGCAGGAACTGCGGCACAGAAACTAAAACCATGAAGCACATCCTCTGCAACTGCGACGCACTAGCGGCGCGGCGAATGAAGCTTCTGGGAGTGGCCTATTCAACTCCAGAGGCTTTACGGCTTTTTCCCCCTACTGGAATCTACGAGTGACTACAGAGAGTATGTGGATCTTCAGGTACGCAAGAGCACCAGGGCAAAGACAGCAGAAAAAATCCCATCAGGTCGAAGTGCGCCTGAGGACTTCTCAGTCCGCTAAGCCAACAATAACATAGATTGAACAGATGTAGTTTTCCAATTGAAAAATTCCAAGATTAAGTCCGGAGTCAATAATTGTGCCCGGTATATGACAATAGGCTAGCCACCTATTACACGGGACCTAACATGGTCGGCGAAAAGTGGGTGTACACAGAACCTCTGCCAACCTCGATTGGAGCTAGCAACTCTACAAAACTAGAGATATTCTTATTCGCGTATCACGCTAATACTTATTAAAATCTAGCAGTTTCCCACGACTTCGTACCCGGTCGACAACAGCGCCACCTACCGGGTCTATGTTATATAGCCTATGTTACTTCTGGATAAGGTAGCTTTGCAAACATTTTTTGAAATTGGTCCAGTAGTTTTTGAGTTATTTCATTACAAACATACTCAGATACAAATCTTTCCTCTTTATATTTTTTTTTCTTTAGAAAGAACGTGTGTCGTGGGTGCGTTTACAGACATGAAAATTCACATACACAAGTACCAATACCGAAACAAATAATTGTGGATCACAAAAAGATTTGTCCCGTGCGGGAATCGAACCCGCGACTATTAGACACAGAGGGCGGAGAGCTTAAGCCGTAAGCTCTTAACCACTGCGCTAAATCGTCCGTACCTAATGAATCATAACTCAACATTTAAGCGACTAAAAAGAAAGTCCCCTAGAGATTTATAGAGAATATGATAAATAAAGGGCACACGTCACTGGACTAACTGCCCTGCAAGATAATCCATACATACTTAAACTTATTCTAAATGTTCATAGAAACAGATTGCAATAATACAAAAGAAAATAAAAATCGTCCATCTTAAGCTCTTAACCACTGCGCTAAATTGGAAGTATTTCGAGAAATTAGTGGTGAAAACTGGGTACATACCCCATCCAACACGTCGCCGGCTACTGCATACACCTTGTCGTTCCATTCGCCCTTGTAGATAGTCACCTCGTCGATACCAAAGATATCATCTGTAAATAAAATAATAAAATCAATTTATCCAAAATTAAACAACAGTCAAGTTTGTCAACTATCATGGAAGACAGTGGGAGTTTTTTTTTTTTGGGAATCATGCAATATGTGATACACCTTAAATTATAATACATTAACTTATACATAGATCAATTAAGTTTCCACTATTAATAAGTACATTTAAAAAGGCTTTAAAATAACAAAAGTTATAACTAAAATTCCAGTTAAGGCAAATAAACTATTAAAAAAATTAAAATTTAAATGATGAACTGAAATTAAAATAAAAACTGATAATAAAAGTAACATATTCCAATGATTACTTAGCTAAATTCTTTTTTGTTTTTAATATATTTTTAAAAGCATGCAATTAACAATTATATATATCCAAATTAGAGTAATCATCTATATATTAATACGTGAAGCAAAAACATTGTACACCTTTTTAAGAAAATTGCGCGGACAGAGGAGTATGAAATTTCCCACACTTATAGTTTATATCGAGGAGTGCAGATTGCTAATATTTTTTTTTAATTATGCATAAAACATACATTAAATGAATGAAAAAAACATTACACACACTACCATGTATTTGACACAATACATATCAAATTGATGTTTGTCTTTATTTATTTTATTTATTTATTTATTTATTTAGGTATACCAACAGTTATTACAGTAAATCGTGTTACAAGTTTTTCATACAAATACATTATCGAACAATGCTGCACAACCAATTATAGGTACACACAACATGTAATAGGTACTTTAATCGTTGGGAGAAGACAATGTTTCACTCAACCAGCGCATTGTAATATAATAAAACAATAATAATAGTTTAAGCAAATGAAAACAACACAAGACTTAGACTTAGAGTTTTTGACATTACAGAGAGCACAGGGGAGACCCCAACAATGGGTGGTGTAATTTTGTTTTTGTTGTCTATGGTGAACAGAAAGCGCGGGTGAAAGCTGCCAGACTATCTGCGTGGATATCACAGCGATCGCTTCGGCTATTTATAAGTTTGCATAGACGTGGTACTGGAGAGTTTGCACCAAAGTTCGTTCGCCGAAGAGGTGGTACTAATGGGGTTATAGGTTTACGGGGAGAATTTCGCGGTACTCTGAAACAAAACTTACTAAGAAGCTGAGGGGAGTCAATTTTATTCCTAAACAGCTTGTGAAAAAACTTAAGATCTAGAATATCTCTGCGTTTCTCTAAAGTTTTCATTTTATAATGTGATAGCTTATCTGTATACGACCATTTAGTTTTTTTCCCCTTGGTATTTGAATAGGCCAAGTGATTTAAAAACCTCTTTTGCACCCGCTCTATACGCAATGAATGTGTTGCATAATGAGGCCTCCAGACCACGCTACAGTACTCCAAGATACTTCGTACTAAGCTATTGTACAAACATATTTTGGTGCGTGAGTTATGGAACATTTTGCCGTTGCGAATTACGAACCCCAACATTCGAAGGGCTTTTTTAATAATGCTGTCAACATGTGGCACAAAAGATAATTTGCTATCTAGAAACACCCCTAGATCCCTGATACCGTTTACTTCCGTCAGTGAGGTTCCATTTATACTGTAGGCTGTATTTATATTTTGTAATTTCCTGCTGAACTTGATATGTCGACACTTGTCACAGTTCAACAAGATATTGTTTCGTTTGCACCACTTAGAAAGTCTATCTATATCTTCCTGCATGAGAACAGCATCCTGCTGAGAAGTAACTGCTCTTACTAGTTTAATGTCATCAGCAAACAAGAAGGGGGTAGAATGGTGAAAACATGTAATGACATCGTTGATAAAGATGCTAAATAGAACAGGACCCAAATGCGAACCTTGAGGGACGCCCGATTCAACGCTGCGACAGGTTGAATGAAACCCATTGACGACTACATAAAACTCTCTCTGGCGTAAGTAGGATTGCATCCATTCAAGCAGGTCGCCAGAAACACCGTACATGGAAAGCTTTTGGAGTAGTATTTTATGGGACACGCTGTCAAATGCTTTACTGAAGTCCGTATATATATTTGTCTTTAATATTATTTGTCTATAGTCTTACTAAATGTCAAACATAACCAGCAAACAATGAAAGAGTAGGTCGAATATCGACCTATGGGCGACCACTAGTTATTATTCCTACACACACGGTACAAAAAAGTATTACTTGTGAATTTAGATTTTCAAGAAGGTTTTAGAATGATAAAGGGTTTAGAATTAAGAATGAAGAGTATGATTACTTAAAGCAGCCATAAAACTTTTTATATAAATGAAACTGCAATGTTTACAGTTTGCATAGAAATTCTCTCTTCTCTTCTTAAACATAAGCAGTCCCTTTTATGCGGTCAACTGAACGTGCACACAAACCACACGTGGTTTCTAATAACGAATTTGGTGAATGATAACTACACACTTTCTAATCTCATTTTCAAATCTCACAACCTTAAGAGGGCATAGAGATAGTGGAGAACTAATAGACATAATATACTAATGGACATTATGCCCTACAGGAACTACATAATTTATATAAACGCGATTACAATACTCGCCTAAGAAGAAATCATCTGAAATTACATACTAGCTTTTTATACAATAATCCTCATAAATATTTATTAACTAATAGAATGGAATATGGCAAGAGCGTGGAGGAGCAAACTCCGATGACGTAATTTGAGCATAAATCATCAACCAATTCAAGAACTGAGTGACAAATATCTTTTAACAATGTACCCCCGTATAGGATAGAAGAATGTTTTAACTGCATGCCTAATTGTCTGTAGTATATAATAATATCAGCCTATACAGCCCACTGCTGGGCAAAGGCCTTCTCCGACAAATCAAGGTGAGAGAGATTTGATCATACTCTACCATGCGGACCCAGTGCGGATTAGCGGAGGCAGGTTATGTGGCCACCTGCTGTTGGAACTTATCAAGCCGCCTTATAAGGCTTCTGGCTAGTAGCCAGGACAAACGGCTTATCGTGCCGAAGCGCTTGCGAAGCACGGAGACGCTCGAATATGAAAATGCCATAAACATCACCCATCTTAGGTCAACCTCGTCGAACGCTGCTTAACCTTGGTAATCGGTAAGAACACCGCGGTTGCACAGTGCTGCGAGCGCTAATTACTTATAGTAATAATAATTAATCTGTAACATTGAAGAACTGACTGTATTCATCGGCGGAGGTCGCCGGCGGGTCCTGCAGGAACGAGCAGGTGAACCCGAGCGTGGTGTCGCCGCGCACGATGTCCACCTCGAACTGCGGCCGCGAGCGCATCTCCGCGAACTCCTGCTTGTCGGGTTGCACCTCGCCCTCTGCGTCGTCGGAGTCCACCGTATGGTTCACGTTGAACGTGATTTGGATGCTGCGGACATTGATGGTGCGATAAGTAACTTACTTGCACGAACCAAGGTCGTTGAAAGCAATTTACATTATCTTAAGTTATTAAATAGGTAAACTTGTCCGGTGAAGCTGTAAGGGCCCCGCGGCCAACAGCTTCTATGCTGTTTTCATTCACACTGTGTTCTGTTCATTCACACACACATACAAAATCAATAGGTAACACTAACTCCGGTCCATGCAAGTGGTAAAATAACTTGTTAAGAGCTGGTACAGCTTTAGCCCTGGCAAATATTATTTCCATTAGCTTGGCAGGGAGCATGGAAAATCAGTTGCAGAAGTGTTTAAACTAGGCACCAGGAATTCATCAACATTATAAGGACCCCATGCAATATAGGATAAATATGTTGTCATGACACAATTTCAGGTTTCTATTGATATTTTTTCCTTAGAAAAACTGCAATAACTTTACTAAACCTAGGATTTTCAGGACCTCATAATTGCCAGCTGCTCTACACAACAAATAGGCAGTGTTATTGATATGATATAATAATGTTAGAAGCTGAATTTGTTATCTTATCATTCTTTAAAAAGCTGGACATAGTTCAATGTGATGCAATCACATCACAATACAGCACAAATGATATCTGGCCTCAAATGTTATATGATTGTCAGGTCATTCTGCTTGTAAATGTCTGAAAGGTCATATTTATTTATAGATATGGCTTTGGTTACCACCATAACTAATAAAGAAGACGAAATATCGTAAAGCTTTTATTTTAAAAGAGTCACAGTAGTTTCTTAGTCCTTCTTCTCCACATGAATGACATTCCAAAGGTAGAATCTTTGTTACGTTCCTGATGATTTATGTATACTATAATGGTTTATATGCATAAAAAATAATTGAGAATAATAAATGATAAATACTATTGTTCAACTAAACAACTTTTGTTAACACAGTTTCACAGAAAAAGGATTGTTTTAGAACTTACACTTCGTCTTTTAGTTCCTTGCTGAGTGTGACTTCAGCTCCATCTCCTTTGACCTTGAAGCCTTCCACTTCGGTTGGTAGAGTCTTCACCTTCTGTGCCTTACGTTCAGCCACTATCTCCTCAGTCAGGAACTCAACTAATTCTCTTTCACCTGGATCAAATCCAACATGATAAAATCTAACAGTGCATAGTAATTATGACCACTGCACAGATAAAAAAATTTGGAAATACAGCAGTGTGTAAATCTATTTTAAGTATTATTCAAGTTGATTCTGATAAAAATGTCAGTTAGCAAGCTATCTATATAGTATCTCACAATTTAAATTATTGAATTACTTGCAAGTCCATGAATAGGCCTACTGGATCTAGTAGTTTTAATAAAATTAATAAAATTGGTAAATGTTATTTGCTTGCAGAATAAAGATAGCTCTTAGAGCTTCACTAAGATATGACAATTGCTAACACAGTAGCAGTACCTAATAATTTTTGATGGGCCCATCTACAAAGTTGTATACGCCAATGTTTATCTATCTTCATGCCAGATCCCTTGCGGGGTAGGCAAATTGTACAGAGCTTCAACAGGTTCCTTAGTTACAGACCTCCTTCACTCTCATTATACTGCTCACTCTCACCAGCTCTGGATGTAATATGTAAGTATACTTTATGAGAACTAAGTACGCGAAAATATTTTATTTCACATAGTTTATTTTTCTAAGATTCATTTTACATAAATCATTAAAAAGAAAAAAATTATCACAATTTTACATATGACTGAGTGTCTTAACTAGAGTATTCGCAATTAAAAGCAAAGTGGATGATGTCTGGTGTTAGAAACCGAATCTAAGGTAAGCTAGATTTAAGAAAAATAATTGTTACGTCTAACGTTTAATTTCTAAAAGTAATAAAAAATGTTTTTGAACAAAATATTAAAGTGAAATAAATAATCCTTTATTTTGATACAACATACCTTTTTAACTACCTTTTAAAACCAATGTACTTTACTTGCTCAAATAAAAACCTTATTTGCCCTAATTATCATTGTTGTCAAACCAATATCTGCTATGTGCCCTTTTTGGAGATTTCCACATTTTGAATATTATGACTAGTTTACTAACCAAGTTTTCATATAAAAGACTGCTATGTGACTCTAAGCATTATAGGTAGACTGTAGTCGCTAAATAAATATGCTTCATATAAAATTGTTTCTATTCAATATCTCATAGTTATGCTATTTGCACATAGCAGATATTGGTTTGACAACATACAACTTTGTTTCAGGTTCCTGTCGATTTTAATATAGGCATATAGTAAAAGAAGTTGACCCAGTGGTGCTGGTTACACTCAGCTGCGTTACAAATAACTTAGAAAGTTATAACCGTGTATACATGGTGAAAATCAATTTTGTCTCATGTTTTTATGCAGGAACAGGACACAGGTCAGAGTCCCCGGATGTGAGCATGATGTTGCTGTACCCTGCTACTGGCACTGGAACACTTCAGATTAGGAAGCGCTCAGTGTGGCATAAGTGCAGGGAGATACATTATTGGGTCTCTAAAACAGGAAAGTGCATGAATTATGTGAATGGAGGAGTCAGGAGGGATCTGTGAGTATATAGGGGGGTGTGTGTGTAAACACTTGGTCTGTACAGTCTACCTACCTTATCACAGATCAGGTATGATGATTTCTATGTCTACAACTTTTATTATAACTCTGGTGTCCTCAAATGAGACACTTCTTTGGTTATGACCACACAAGGGAATGTCACAACCACTGCTCGCCATATAAGCTGTCTGCGTAGTCTATATGTCACAAAAGCTATATATTTATTGGCCAGAATAGATTGAATTGATTGTTATTTCTATTTATTTTTCTGTTTATTTTGTTTTTGTGCCCGGTATATGGCAATAGGCTCGCCCCCTATTACATGGGACCTAACATCGTCGGCGAAACGTGGGTGTACTCAGTACACCTCTGCCACCCCCTCTGGGGAATATAGGCGTGACGGTGTTTTTTTTTTTTTTTGTGTGTGTGTTATTTCTATCGGGAAACAACATAAATAAAAATCCTTCAACTATAGAAGTTGATAGGTGAACTACATAATAGTTAAACTAAAAGTATTACATAGTCAGGATAAAGAAGGAAAAAGGATTGGGACTCACCAAGGGGTTTGGCTTTGATAGGTTTTTCATCTTCTTTATCTGGCGAAAAAGTTTTAATGGATTATTTACTTTGCTTTTTCTATTACACTAGGAAAGTAATTAGTAATGAAAAAGGTGATTTCTAAATCAGTATAACACAGCGTGATCTTTGCATGGTGCAATCCTAACCTCAAAATGTGACGGGTATTAGTTTAATTTTTACCTTTTGTGTGGAGTGCTTTTAGCCCGCAACCGCAGCTGCATGTGTTGGAGTGGTTGTTAAGAAGTGTAGTGGAGGCCGAGATGCCGTCCAATCTTTTTGAACAGCTCATGTGCCATATTCCCCTTGTGAAATCACGTTTCACGGGAGCCTGAGAACGGGATACTAAAACACCCGTTAAACTTGAAGTTTTAAAACTTTGTATTGCTCTTTGCGCAGTTTTCACTAAACCATTCATTTTTTGTACTTATTTAAGAATCTATCACTTTTTTCTTGAAAATTATTCGAAAGATTGACAATCAAAAAGAAAGAACGCCGGCGGTCATCCGGCGGTGGTAAAATTGAACTTGCCAGACTTAAATAATTTTTTTTCTGAATCCGATAAACTTGATTGGTAAAGAGATCGAGAATATCTAAAACTCGACTCACCCCCTATTACATTGGACCTAACATCGTCGGCGAAACGTGGGTGTACTCAGTACACCTCTGCCACCCCCTATGGGGAATATAGGCGTGACGGTGTGTCGACTAAAAAAAAAACGGTAATTCATAAATTCGAAATATGCAGCACTATTATCTTAGTTGACATTGACGTTTGATTATTGTTGTGTTTTTCACGTGTTCGTGTTGAATATTGGGTTATTATCTACGTTATACTAAAATTTTCTTACAAAATGCCTAGAAAACGTAAGCTCGATACCAAACCTAGCATTCCCCAGAAACAGACACCTGTAGAAGTAATTGTGGAAGACGTAACTTCCCACCCCCTTTGTCTACATGGACCGACGCTACTATTTTCGACTGAAAAAGGTCGATATTACGCTTGTGCCTCGTGTAGAAATAAAGAATGTACAGTGCATATTGACGAGGAAGATTGGCAGAAAGAGAGCGTGCGGATACGGAATGAAAAATATTATAGCTTGATTCCGAAGATTGATAAAACTGCAGCATGGAATAACTTTTGTGAGGTTAGTTTTAGACCTAACGTGAATTACTTAATTTTACTAAAGCACATGATGTATTTTAGTACTTTGTCGGTTTTGACTTGTAAAACGTACTTATTAAGAGTGACCACGGAGATTGTGGTCATTATATTTTCCTTAAGAATTAGCAATATTTCAATAGGGAATATGCGTTTATTTTTTTATATTTTTATACGATAGATTACATCAATATATAACTGCAAAAAATTTTAAGCATCAAATACAAAATGTAAAGGGCAAAAAAAAATGTTGAAGACAGCAAACAGATAAGAGCACTTGAAACGCCCGCCATTTTGGCGCTCTTGGCGTGACGTCAAAGTCTATAATAACAATCAATTAGTGAACAGCTGAGGAAGTATTTTATTCTGTAATTTATATTTGTTTTGTATTTTGCGACTATTATACAATGGAACAACAATGTGTTGTGCCTAGGTGTAAAAATACAATAAGAAATGCACCCGATAGGTGCGGACATAATGAGAAAGTGGCGTAAAATGAGAAAAAGAGACATGGTATCTCCATCAACTTGTTTATATTGCTGGGAAGATAACTTTAACGTAAGAATTAACTTAAATAATTTAAACTAAAATGTTGTCTTTGTGTAAATCGACAACAAAAAATAACAATAAAACTAACTCAATAGCAAACATCCATCAAATTTGCACTTGTTGACATTTGTATTGTAGACTTTGACGTCATATTCGATCTGACCAATAGCGTGGCATTCCAGCTATTTTTATTTTTCCCTCTCATTTTTGTACTTTCAATAATTATTTTCTTAATAAAAAGGTCTCTCTTACATAGGACAAACAAAAAGACCAGTAAAAACTCGGGTTAAAGAACACATAGCTGACCTAAAACACCGTCGCTCAAAGAAGTCTGCAGTCTGTGAACATGTCCTTGACCGCACCCGCCATAACATCAGATTTGATAGACCACAAATTCTCGTGAAAGAACACCGATTCCTACCAAGGATGGTTTGCGAGGCTATTGAAATTAAAAAACATCCTAATTTCAATAGAGAAGATGGCTGGGTGCTTCCATCGTCTTGGGATCCAGTAATTAATATAATCAAATCTAAAACCAAGCATAACACTGCAAGACCTCAAGACACCGTGAGCTCATTCTGCGTAGATCGGACCAACAAAAACAAAAAATAATTAAGAAGTTTGAGGGTACCCCGGAACAACTATGCCTTTTGGACGTCTAACACCTCAGTCCTTCCCGTGACCATGGGTGCTGCAAAGCACTCGAAACGTCGGGAACTTAAAAATCAAAATAAACCGCGATAAAATCCGAAAAAATAGTTTTATTTCATGTGTAATATTCGCGTAAATCTGAGAATTCAGTAAATTACTACTTTATTCATTTCTATCTATAGAATATTTCTTGCTTGGAAAAGGCAGAGAGTACAGATTTGTGTGTGTGTGTGAATGATCTACGCTGTTGGCCGCGCGGCCTTTACTGCTTTACCAGGCAAGAAAAGATATGCTTTAACAGAGAGTACAGAGTTCCACCAGGTTCTTTTCAATACTAAAATTATATTTATATATTTTTCCAGGTGAAATCCCGCCCTGCATCAGACAGAGCATACTGCAATACTTGTGAGGAGCTATACATTGTGTCAAAAACTAAGAAACATGGCAAAGACCACAGAGTCATCACTCCACTAAGTGATGACCAGCTGAGTAGACCAACTACATGGTTGCCGATGTTAGAGAATGACTCCGTGGAGGCTCAGTACATGTTTACCAAGAAACCTGTTAGCACCGTGTTTGGTATACTGAAGAATAATAATATTAGGTAAGTTGTTAACATATGAATTGCTCCAGTTTGATTTATTTATACATTTATACTAATATTATAAAGAGGAAATATTTGTTTTTTTTTATATATAAAACAGCCCCACACTAGGATTTATTCCTGTGTCCTGGTTGCATTTACAAACATGAAAATTTGCATAAACAATTATTTGTTTCGGTCTGGGTATATGGGGATCACACAAAGATCTGTCCTGTGCATGAATGAAACTCATAACTATTAGACACAGTGTACGGAGCTGCTTAAGCTCTTTACCACTGCACTAAATTGTCTATTGTGTTTGTTTGTTTGTATTCAATAAACTCCAAAACGGTGGACCTGATGTTAATCATTCTTTCACCATTAGAAAGCTAGATTATCCAGAAGTAATATAGACCTGGTATGTGGCGCTGTTGTCGACGAGATGCAAAGCCATGGAAAACTGCTAGTCTGACAAATATTTTTTTTGAGATAAAATAAACATTTTATTTTATTGGTGCATGAAATTAGGAAAAGTCATTCTTATATATAGTATAAAAAATTTTGGATATTCTATCTCTGTTAAAATAACTGTCTACCTACTAATATTATAAATGTGAATGTCTGTGTGTTTGTTACTCAATTACGCAAAAACGGCGGAATGGATTTGGATGAAAGTTGCCACACAGATAGTTTATTACCTGGATGATGGAAAATGTGAGGTTCCTGTCTAAAGTCAATGCAGATGAAGTCGCAGTCAGAAACTAGTAGTACATAAAACATCCCTGAATCAATAACAAAAACATGCAATAAAAAAAAAAAGAAAATTATCTGATAAACACTACAGGGGTAATATAGGTACAAAAATATAGAAAAACAATGTTTGTCACACGGCAGTTTTCCATGGCTTTGCATCCGGACGACTGCAGCTCCACCTACCCAGTCTATGTTTGTTCTAGATGTAGTGTTCTATCTATCTATATCATCATGCCAGCTCCCTCTCGGGGTAGGCAGAGAGTACAGAGTTCCAACAGGTTTCTAGTGTTCTAATGGTGAAAGAATTATTAACATCATTCAGTACTTTCACTTTTCATAATTACATGAACTATTTATTCAATATTTAAATTTTTTTGTTATCTACAGACTTAGACAAATATTTTCATTGTAACCACACCTAAGAATTATAAACCTTATAGCTGACAACATAATTCAAAATTTACTTTAAAAATAAGGGTAATTATATATTAATATGTGATGTCTGATGAAATAGCTTATTTGACTGATGGCTTGGTCCAGTGGTTAAGAGCTCAAGCCACTCAGCCCACTGGATTGAGTAGTCAAGGATTCGATTCTTGCACGGGGTAAATCTTTGTGACCCCAAATATTTGTTTCGGTATTTGGTAGTATCTGACTGAAGGTCAATTTTTGGCCAGCGCCGAAGCAGATTAATAAGCCAGCGCCAAAACCGCCAGAGCCGAACCTGAAGGTTTAATAACCCTAAGAAATATGTTTCATAATTGGCATTCTATCTATCTATATCATAACGCCAGATCCCTTGCGGGTTAGACAGAGAGTACAGAGTTCCAATAGGTTCTTACCTTACGAGGTATGTAAGGTAAGAACCTATTGGAACTCTGGCTTTCTCCACTCTCATTGTTCGTCTCATACACGCTAGTCCGTAACGGATACTCTTGACTAAAAGTGGCTGGCGGTGGAAGCTTCGGTCGGACTCTAGTATTTGGGTATGTGTGTACATTTTCATGTTTGTAAACGCACTCATGACATTTGATAATTCCTAAAGTAGGGCTGTTTTTTATTAAAAAAGCTTATTTAGACTGCCTTGTGCCTGGTATATGGTAATAGGCTTGCCCCCTATTACATGGGACCTAACATCGTCGGCGAAACGTGGGTGTACACAGCACCCCCGCTTGGGAAATATAGCAATATATCTTCTGTAGTCAATACACTCACTACCTTCTATCATCTCAGCAACATTCTCTGCATCGGAACCCCATCGGTCCATGAAGAGGCACAGTCCCGGGCGGACTTCAACTCTATACTCCTGGACTTCGACAAGCGCCACCACCTGTTCCAGCCCCCTGCCAAGTATGTCTGGTACAACATGTTCAACAATTACATGTTCAATGGCAACGAAGATGAGAAAGTGCTAAAGAAATTCTTCAAGAGTTCTCGGTAAGTATCAGTAGATTGATTGGTCAGTGTTATTATAACGTATCGTAACAATTAAACACTGGAAGTTATATAGACACGTTCTCAGCACAAAAGATCCCATTGGGTTGTAGTGTGCTTGAGGTCTTAGTCCGAAAAGCCAACTACAAGATAAGACATACTATACAAGGTGTAACATACTGAACGCAAGACCTGAAAGTAGTTTGTTCTAAATCGATAACTGAATTGATTCCAACTATTTTTAATGTACATTATATTTTTTTTTAAACTTGCAATAAAATGCTGTTTGCTACCTTAGTGCGCTATAATAAACTAAATTTATTCTTGATTCAAAACAATACGGAGATTTCAAATGAATTTCTAACACGTATTTCTCAATTCGCACACATAGAAGTTTCATTGTTAATTGGGGTATAAAGTGCGTAATAAAGGGGTTAAACATTGTATGAAGCAATTATCTAATCGGGGTGTACACTTACACCTTGTATAGGCGGGTCAGTTTGCCGTCACAGATGTGAAAAAATTATAGGAATGTGTGGTGTAGACCAATACTTTTATTTGCATACGTAGTAGCCCACACTTGGATTTATTCCTGTGTCATGGGTGGCCCATCATAACGTAAGCTTGTAAGGTGTTGGGGCACGCCGCCCGCTCTCACATCGATAGACTCCAAACGGTTCAATCCCGTTACCTCCGCAAAGCCGTCGGAGCCCCATGGTTCATACGGAATGTAGATCTCCATTCCGATCTCGGTCTCGAACCTATTTGCGCCTTTATTAAATAGGCGACAACCCGATATTTCGCAAACGCGTCCAATTATAGAAATCCGCTAATCGTAGCCGCCGGCGACTAGGAACCTAACTCCCCTCCTATCAGCCGCTACCGCCGTCCGTGGCATGTTCTCACCGACCCTCCCGATGCCCTTACATACCTTCTTTCGGATATAGATACCGCACACAGGATCAGACACCGACCTCGCCGGCGAGGTCGAAGAATCCCTTGCCCGCCGGCCGGTGCAGAGCACCACGGCGAGACAACTAGCCCTCCCCCATAGCGACTGCCCAAGCCGAGGCCGATTCTCCTTGAGGCGCCCTTGAGCTAGTTACCTCCTTGACCTTCTGGCTCGTGCGTAGTGGTTGCACGCGCGCCCTCTTGTCTGGTGAAGCTGTAAAGGCCCCGCGGCCAACAGCGTAGATCATTCACACACACACACAAAGTGTCGTGGGTGCGTTTACAAACATGAAAATTCACACACACAAATACCCAGCCCGAAACAAATAATTGTTGGTTACTCAAAGATTTGTCCCGTGCGGGATTCGAACCCTAGACTATTCCACCCAGTGGGCGGAGTGGCTTAAGATCTTTTAAGATTAACCACTGCGACAAATCGTCCGTCAGATACGTAGATGTATGTGATACAATGGCTTAAGTGTGTATTTGTGTGTTGTAGTGTGTGTGTGTGTGTGTTTTTAACAGTTATAATGTGAGTGTATATGAGTCTGTGTCTATTTTTTTAAACTATGTATGGCAAAATGGCGACAGTAATTTCGAACATAATCTTGGGCTATTTCACTTCTTGTTATGATAGTATTTTTTTTTGTAGTTATTATAATCAGTGTAACTGCTTATTTATTTTTCCATACTACAGGTTAAGACTTCTCGATCTGTTATTTAAAATTATAACAAACGTCTTTTCTAGGGAAGGTGGCATATGCATAGTAATGGACCCTCCATTTGGCGGCCGTGTTGAGCCTCTAGTGCAAACACTGAAGGAACTATCAGCTACATACAGAAAACTTTCTGATGACCCGACAGACACGCTTTTGCCAGTTCTCTGGGCGTTCCCATATTTTTCCGAACCATACATTACCAACATGGCGCCGGAGATTAAAATGCACGATTATCAAGTAAGTTTTGTATCATCATATTCAGTCATAAGTGCTGCACCTATCACCTATGATCACAAAAGGGACGGGGGTGTTAGACGTCCAAAAGTCGTTGTTATTCCGAAGTACCTCAGGGTGATGCGACTCGAACTATGTTTTGATTCGAATGACTCGAGTGAATTTGTATAACTCGGTACTCGAGTAAAAATAAATTTTAATCGAGTCCGCTTGCACTCAAGTTACGGAGTCAACTCGCCGTACAGAGTAGATTCGGTAAGCGATAGATAGATATCACTTTACTAGTTCACTATAGTCTTAATTTGTATTTTATTTCAAATTATTACTACGTATTATTTATTTAATAAAGGTTAAAAAAAAAACTACAGTAATCGAAACTTTAATGATAAATTCACTCGAGTTGCCAGTACAATCCTGGCATTTCGAGTGACTCGAGTATAACTCGAGTGACGTAATAAAATAACCCGAGTGACTCAAGTCACAAAATCCTACTCGAGCCGCATCATTACCTAATGGGGATCCATTTAATTGCAAATAAAATTTCAATCTCGATCTATCAGATTTCGATCTATCAGATCCAACAATAGAAAAATGCCCAACACTGCTATTAGGTACCCTCATTGTTACTAATTCATGCATTCAAGGTACTAAAATCGAGGTCCTAACTTACTAGATAGGAGTCGTCGTTAGTTAGCTCTCGTATCATATCGTGATTTGCCCCTAAGTATTCTGAGTTAAGGTACTAGTCATGTGAAACGCATTATAAATCTTTAACAGGAAGGAGAAAGCCAGAGAGGTATGAAAGGAAAAAACCTGTTGGAAATCTGTACTCTCTTCATACCCCGTAAGGGATTTGGTGTGATGATATAGATAAAGCTTTAATTAGATACTTAGATGTATGGAACTAAACCCACAATAATTATTGTACACCACGTTTTCAGCAAAATAAAAATCTATTCTACATGGAAAACTTTCCCAAGGTTTTACAATAAACATAATATGTTAATCACTGGTGGGTAGTTACTACCCACCATTAACATATTATAAATCAGTATTCACAATTCCAATTCCAGATTGAATACACAAACCACAAGAAATTCCAGAATAAAATGAAAGATGGACGAAAATTCGTATCGCCAATACGTTTCTTTACCAACTTACCGCTCGCAACTATCGACTTATCGAATGATAAGAACTATAAATTGTGTACCAAATGCAAGTTTTGGGTCGCGGCAACCAACAACCATTGCCACAAATGTAAGGCGTGTACCAGCAAGAATGGAATGACATATGTCCATTGTGATGTATGCAAAAGATGTGTAAAACCAACCTTCTTCCATTGTAAAGAGTGTGGCCGGTGTTGTCAGCAGAGGAACCATGTTTGCGGCACTGTTGTGGAGAGTCAGGTTAGTAGAGACTAATATAACTATCTACTAGTCTCCGACGGACCAAAACTTCGGCTTAGGTCAAAATGGGCCGAAGTTTTGGCCGGAGCCGAAGGTTTTTAGTAAGCACCGAAATTGAACGATGTATTACGATTTACGAATTCGTGAGAGCGCGGCGGAAGAGGCGACGCGCAGGGGCAGGGTTCATACTACGTTGCACCGGCCGGCCGCCATTGCCAGTAAATAACCAAATACAAAGCAAAAAATGTAGCCAGTCATGAACCCAGTTTCTTAGGGTTATTAAACTTCGGCTTCGATCACAAATCCGCCATCGGTCAAACACTACTATCTACCTTAAGCCCGCTACACCCGACAATGATTTCTCGTAACGATTTATCTGTGTGACACGAGCACAAAGGATGCTCGGTGACGGACCCGCTTAAAGTGCGGGCCGAAGGACATGGTACTGTTTAGGGTGACGCCTAGATATTTGACCTCTGACCCAGGGAATGGGTCGGTCGAACATGGTCACTTGGCCGAGATTACTTCTAGGGCGGCGCAGGGAGTGGCGCGGGGTGGCACCTCTGGAGAAGAACACCGCAGCGCTCTTGTCCGGGTTCACCTCAATACGCCACTTCCTGAACCAATTCCCTAGGGAATTGGCGGATGCCTGAAGGTTTCTGGTAATGAAACCCTTATTCCTATGCGAGACGTGGAGAGCGGTATCATCCGCGAATAGGGCTAGATGCGCCTTACTCGAACGAGGAATGTCGTTCGTGTAAAGGCTAAACAGGAGGGGCGAGAGAGCTGTATAGGACTAGGTCTAGTAGGGCATGATGCGAGTTGACGACCTTGAGGTCTTAGGTTAGAATTGCAAGTCGGGCAGTATAATTAAAATTCTTAATGCTGTTACTCCAAAGACTAAAATGGTGTAAATTGACAATAAGATAGTCCATTACATTGGAATGTAACGCGGAGGGGAACACCGACTAAAAGACTAACAATTAATATTTTTCATATTTTCAGTCTTGTTTCAACTGCCAGGAGAAGGGTCACAAGCAGTCAGCGTGTCCAAAACTACAGAACACTGGAAATAAAAAGCGTAAAAAGGCATAATGAATTGTACTAATCAATATATTTACAAAATAAACTGATATAAACAATATTATTTGTTTCATTATTATCGTCAAATCAACATGATTGGTTTTTACAAAATCAGCTAGAAGTTTATACAAACTGTTGTAAATTATTAAAAAAAAATATTGGTTGATGGATTATTCTTAATAAATCTTGAGGCGTGCGTGTTCTCAAATCGTGCTGTAACAAAAGAACAATAATTATCACCATAAATTGCCAAATATTAGATTATGTTTTTGAGGCTTAAGAATAAGTAATACCATACTTAACTCCAAGACCAAATTTCCGAACAGAGTATTTGAAATACTCAATTATTTCTATTATCAATACTACATGAAGAGAATGACATACATATCAAAACAACAACTAAAGCTTGGTCCAGAGCAGGGCTGTCCAAAGCACGGCCAGCGGTTGTGTTTACCGCAAATACGAAAATATACCTACAATAAAATTTATTTGGTAGAACCTTATTGTATCCCAAATGAAATGAACGAATGAAATATTTATTGGAATGGCAGCAACTTTACCGTCACCATTATTAGGGAATTCCCGAACTGTGTAAATGTGTCCCGTTTTGTTGTTGTCAGATGAAATGTGACGTAGACATAGAGATACTAAAAGCATAGCGGGAGCATTAACAAGATTATATAATTGCACTGCTTACACTTAAGTCAATGATAAAAAAGGGGACAAATCTATCGTAATCAGTTCAGAGTACGAGGCATGCCTTTTAAATTTTGTCGTTTGAAGAAAAAAGCACAACTAGAACCTTAAAGTACTTTTTATTGTTTTTCAAAGTATTCACCACGTAGCTTAATACACTTTTCCATTCGCTCAAACCAGTTATTATAACATTTATTCCACTCTAAAGTGGGGGTGTTCAAAATAGCTAACTTGAAAGCGCCAATTGCTTCTTCACCGGACTAAAACCTTTGACCACGAAGACTTTTCTTAATTTTAGGAAATGTAAAGAAATCGTTAGGGCTTAGGTCAGGACTGTATGGAGGATGGTCAAGAATTTCTACTTTTTCCTGCTTCTAATACTCAATCGTTTGACGAGCGCTGTGTGAGCTTGCGTTGTCGTGGTTCAGGATGATGCGTCGCTTTGAGTTAGATTTTCGAAGTTCGGCGATGACTTGTGGTAAACAAACTGTGGTATACCACTCTACGTTAACCGTTCTACGATCTTCAAGTGCAATAGTCGCAACATGGCCGGTTTTTCCAACGAACGTGGCCACTATCTTCTTTGAAGTGCTTCGAGAACGAACAACTTTAGTCGGCTTTGGCTCGTCTTGAAAGACCCAGATTGTAGATTGTTGTTTGGAATCAGGATCGTAGTTATAGATCCAAGATTCGTCACCACTGATGATGACGTAGACGTGATTTGACTCTCCTCGGTTGAACCTTTGCAGAGTTTTCTTACACCATCTGACGCGGGCCGCCTTGTGATCGTCGGAA
Organism: Phalera bucephala; assembly: GCA_905147815.2. Lineage (NCBI taxonomy): Eukaryota > Metazoa > Arthropoda > Insecta > Lepidoptera > Notodontidae > Phalera > Phalera bucephala. The sequence continues at coordinate 2,908,723 of LR990621.1, read as the reverse complement.
AGCAGATGCGGTATCCAACGGCAAACTAGCTTTCTCACACCAAGCGCTTCATGCAAGATCTTCTGAATGGTTGTCCCTGAGATGCCTAATAGAGCCTCTATCTCTCGATACGTCACCATGACGATCTTCGAGAATTAGTTGTCTCACAGCAATTATGTTATCTTCAGTGAAGGCGGATTTTGGGCGTCCTTCGCGAGATTTGTCACTAACACTAGTACGTCCACGCTGGAATTCTAAATACCAGCGTTCGACAGTCCGCAGACATGGGGCTTCATCACTGAACACAGATGTTAGCTCTTCAAAACACTGAAGCCGTGTCAGGCCTCTTCTAAAGTTGTAGAAAATGATTGCACGAACATTTCCCTTAGAAAGATTCAGTTTTTGTACGTAACCTGACAGATTCCAATCGACGCTGTGACTCAACAATAGCATTAATCCTAATACTTTTAACTGTTTTGAGATTCAAAATTTAAACACATTCGAATATAGAACAGTTCCAAACTCAAAATTGCCGGGAAATATGGAAACGACAAAACTTAAAAGGCCTGCCTAGTAAAACACTCTTGTACACTTTATTTTGACATTAATTATAACTTGAAAACAAATAAAAAGTCACCAAGAACACAGTCACTAGACAAAGAAATATTAACCGATAAAGTTGCGTGAAGCGTACGTCAAAATTACAAGCCATAATACTTTGAATAAAAAAGAAGGACGAATCATGTAGGAACAAAGAATTTTAAATTGGTTACCTAAATGGTACCAAGTGTCCACAAAAAGAGTACAGCTGAACTGGGTTTATAATCCCTCTTATGTTTTTAAGTCCTTTCTCTATGATACTAGACGTCTGGGCTTACACAGTACACTTTAATTTTCTTGTTGAAGTATTTGTTTCTGCGGCCCTCTTATCTATTCAGAAACTTATATCGGCCCGGGGTCGTATCTGGTTTGGACAGCCCTGGTTTAGAGCATAAGATGCTCCAATTACTGGATCAAGTTGTCGCGAGTTCCATCCCCGCACGGAATAACTTGTGATCCACAAATATTTGTTTCGGTCTGGGTGTTTGTGTGCGTGAATGACATGTTAGTAAACTCACCCGCACCACACAAATAATTCCTAGTGTGGGGCTACGATATCAAATACTCCAAACATTATATGGCGGATAGACCATATTTAAAATTGTCTATATAACAGTTGTGGTCTCCATATGCGCACCCTTTGATTGCACAGCTGGTTCACTCCATGGAATATAGAAGTATGTTATATGATTCTCCATATTGAAAGCCGTGCTTCAGTGGTATATCTACAATGCTCTGTCGCATCATATCGTATTAGGTGTGGGGCTTTCGAAAATATAAATCCCGTTTTTGCCACCAGACGAGACGTTAGCAAACATGGATAACTCAACGAAATTCCTTGCGTTAACTAGTAAATCAGGCGCAGTTTACTGTCCCAGCTCATTGCATTAACTCAAAATTGCACTATTACTGTCCCAGCTCATTGCAGTAACTCAAAATTGCTCTATGGCGCAACAAAATGGACCGCGCCGAGTGGGCATCGAAACGCGCGCCACCCGTACGCCGCGCTCACAGTTTTTTAGCACAAACAGCGCGCAAAATGCGTTGGCTCGTTGTTCACTCAGCGAGTGAGTGAGAGAATGAATGTGATCGGGCGTGTTGACACTTAAAAACTCAAAATCTTAACACCTTTCGAATTTCTCGGTCCTGCGCTGTGCGCCAACACATTTTGAAGAACTAATTTAACACATCCGGCGCAATTACACGGCGCAGGACAACGTTACACATGTTTAGATTTTCATATCCTCGCCGCCGTGAGCACTGCGTGGGTGTGCGGGAGCGAGACTCGTTTCCGAAAGCGGACTATCTGGAGAACGACACAAATCGAAAACTAGCGGAAATCCCACAGTGTCTGTAGTAGCCATCTGCAATTAAAAAATGTAAGGTACTGACTTGACGTTGATCTTGTTGAGCAGCTGCTGCGTGTGCTGGTAGCGCGCCTCGACGCGCGCGGCCTGCTGCAGCCAGGCGGCGCGCACGCCGGCCCAACGCGCGCCGTGCGCCTGCAGCAGCTGCTCGCGGCTCGGCGGCGCAGCCTCGCGCTGCGCAACGAACACCGCCCTCCAATTTATTAAGCCATCATACCACCCGGTTTACTCAAAGTCAAAAATCATCTATTTGTAAAGGCCAATGGAAAAGAATTTACAAACATCACATTTTTTACATCTACAACGAGATTGATTTGACGGACGATTTGGCGCTAAGGTTAAGAGCGTAAGCCGCTCGAATAGTCGCGGGTTCGATTTCTGTACGGGGCAAAACTGTGTGTGACCCCCAATTATTTGTTTCGGTCTGGGTATTTGTGTATGTGAATTTTCATGTTTGTTAACGCACCCACGATACAGGAATAAATCCTAGGGTGGGGCACGTTTTTAATACAAAAAAATCATCAGATCATAATGTTGCCACCACTAATATCCAGAGAAAACTTAACAGGCTAGTCTTTTAACTTCATAGTATATGTCACATGTAAGCCTTTTAGTGGTTCTGGTAAAACCGACATCTCAAGCGAGATACGTACATAAGAATAAAATAAAAACAAAAATTAATAAACACCGTCACGCCTATATTCCCCGAGTGGGGGGTGCCAGAGGTGTATTGAGTACACCCACTCCTCGCCGACGAAGTTAGGTCCCATGTATTAGAGGGCGAGCCTATAGCCATATACCGGGCTCAATTCTAGACTCGAGCCGGACTCATACTGGGAAGTTTTCGTTAGAAAAACTACATTTGTCCGACCTAGGATTTGAACCCAGGACCTCGTGATCACAAAGCGATGTGCTTTACCACTAGACCAACGAGGCAGTCATATATACATAATAATAGCAGTCTATACTGTTCCACAATTCGAGGTGATAAAGCACCGTCACGCCTATATTCTCTAAGAGAGGGTGGCAGAAGACTGTCTGATACCCACTTTTCGCCGACGATGTTAGTACCCATGTAATAGGGGGCGAACCTATTGACATATACCGGGCTTCGGAAGGCACGTTAAGCTGTTGGTCCCGGCTACCACTTAGTGTGGCAGTAGTTAAGCCGAGTTGGAAGCCTTAAAGGCGGCTTGATAAGTTCCAACAGCAGGTGGCCACAAACCTGCTTCCACCAATCCGCACTGGGTCCGAGTGGTGGAGTATAACCTAATTTCTCTCACCTGGATTTGTGAGAGAAGGCCTTTGTCCAGCAGTGCGCAGTATATTATTATTTGTCATAGCAAATTATACTACATATCATACTGTAACAAGTCATTGTATATGTCAAATTAATATGTAACTCAAACACCGTTTAAAAGTCACGGTCATTTAAGAAGTCGCTTATACTATAATAACATTTTTCTACTAAGAACATTGAAAATTTAGATTTGAATTCCTTTATTTGTAAGGTTTTGAATTCATTCGGAACCTTATTAAATATATGGATGGCCATACCTAATACGCTTTTTCTGGCAGCTTTATTTGTGATTTGGTACTCATATTGCTTTCTAATTGGTAGTTTTCTCACATCTGCTATATTGTTAAATAATTTTATGTTATGTTTTACGAAAATTGCCATTACCAATATGTATAGTGATGACATTGTTAGATTTTTTAATTGTTTAAAGAAGGGTACACAACTATCTGTCATTTTCAAACCACAAATTGCCCTCACACACCGCTTCTGTGCTTTAAACACGGCTTCTCTATTGGTTTCGTTACCCCAAAATATACTGCCATACCTTAAGATAGAGCTAACTAAACCATGATAAGCAACAAGTACTGCTTCTCTATTTACAATTTTTGACAGACTTTACAATGCGTATGCACATTTATTCAATCTTTTACAAACATGCTCTATTTGTGGTATCCATGTTAATTTATTGTCAATGTCTAGGCCAAAACTGATATACAACGCGAAAGTGGAAGGATGTAGGTACCGGGGAAGACCTAGACTATCTTACCATGACCAAATAGACCGGGTCTTATCTGAAGGACAAGTCAGGAGTCTCCGTAACCGGCGAGCGTGTATGAGACGAATTATGAGAGTAGAGGAAGCCAGAGAGGTATGTAAGGAAAGAGCCTGTTGGAACTCTGTACTCTCTGCCTACCCCGTAAGGGATCTGGCGTGATGATATAGATAGATAGAGAATGTCTAGGCCTAAGAATATTGACGATTCTATTTACTTAACTTCAGCTTTTTCATATTTTATCGTCATAAATGATGTTCGTACTTCTTTTGAGAAATGCATTAAATTTGGTTTTGTTAGGTTAATCTTTAAGTTATTTATATCTAGCCAATTTATTAGTTCAAATACCGATGCCTAAATGCTTTTTTCGTATTCACTTACGTTATCACTACTTACTAAAATTATCGATGCGATCGCCAACCCGCCTGCCCAGCGTGGCGATTATGGGCAAACCCTCCAAATGGCAAGCCAAAACAAACCACGGCCCCCAGTTCCCGGCCGCCCTGCTATTCCGGATCACGGCGGCGGTCACGGTAACGGCAGGGTAGGGGGTGCGAAGAATCCCCGGGCTACGAGAGGCCGCCAAAATCAACTGACCTTGGCGACGTTTAATGGACGCACGTTACGGCTTGACGAGCACATGGCGCAATTAGAATCCGAACTCGAAGGGATAAGGTGGCACGTTCTGGGATTGTGTGAAGTCCGAAGAAAGGGAGAGGACACCGTTACCCTAGAATCAGGCCACCTTTCGTACTTCCGAGAGGGCGATCAGCTATCCCAGGGCGGCGTAGGGTTCTTGGTCAATAAAACCCCCCTGACAACGTTGTAGAAATGTCTAGTGTGTCGAACAGGGTAGCGTATCTTATTATTAAGTTAACCGATAGGTATAACCTGAAGGTTGTGCAGGTTTACGCACCGACTTCGGCACACTCTGACAATGAAGTTGAAGATATGTACGAGGACATATCGAAGGCCTTACACTCCACCACTAAGGCCTACTACAACGTTGTCATGGGGGACTTCAACGCTAAAGTGGGAGTACAAATTTGCAGCGAATCGGTAGTAGGATCTCACGGTTACGGTAGCAGGAATCATAGGGGGCAAATGCTTGTCAACTTTCTTGAGAAAGAGGGGCTTTTCTTGATGAACTCTTTCTTTAAGAAACGGCCCGAAAAGAAAGTGGACATGGCAAAGCCCCGACACTAGGACTAAAAATGAGATTGACTTAATCATAACGGACAAGAAGCACATATTCAGAGATGTCTCAGTGATCAACAGGTTTAATACCGGAAGCGATCACCGACTTGTCAGAGGCTCACTGAATATCAACTTTAAGCTCGAGCGAGTCCGTTTGATGAAGGCCAGGCTCCGGCCCAACCTCCTCCAAACCGTAGTAGGATCTGAAGCGTTCCAGTCAAATCTGGAGAACCGATTCGTTACCATGGAAACCACAAATGACGTAGACCAGGCCCTCACAAATGTAGTTAAAATCCTCAGGGAGGAAGGTACGAGATTTTGTGAAACGCGACGTATAAGTAGGAAAACGAAGCTTTCGGAGGAGACACTGCAGCTTATGAAGGAACGACGTGTAAACCCACCCAACACTTCGTTAGAGCAACGCGCACTCAACAAACGAATTAACAAACTGGTACGCGACATGACTTCCGATGCGCTAATACACGCGCTATTGAAAAAGCAATCGAGCAAAATCGGGGGTCGAAAGTTTTCGTTTAGTCTTTGGGGAGGAGCCATCTGACGAAGTTGTCCAAAGCCAGTGGGGACGTCATCACTTCTAAGCCGGAGATTCTTTTGGAAGTAGAAGACTTCTACAGCCGACTATACGCCTCGCATACATCTCGTCCTGATCCCGGAAATGAGGATCCTAGAGCTACATTAAGCCGCCACTTTACGGAAGACCTGTCCGAAATCAGCCTAGACGAAATCGTGATGGCTCTTGAGCAGCTAAGGAATGGAAAAGCCCCTGGAGAGGACGGAGTTACAACTGAACTATTAAAAGCAGGAGGTAAACCCGTGCTAAAGGAGCTCCAAAATATCTTTAACTCTGTCCTCTTTAATGGGAGAACTCCAGAGGCTTGGGGTAGGAGCGTGGTCGTATTGTTTTTCAAAAAGGGTGATAAGACCCAACTGAAGAACTACCGCCCTATTTCGCTCCTGAGCCACATTTATAAGCTGCTTTCAAGAGTTATCACGAATCGTCTTGCGCGAAGGCTCGACGAATTTCAACCCCCGGAACAGGCCGGAATTCGAAGAGGGTATGGAACCATAGACCACATCCATACTATACGGCAGATTATACAGAAGACCGAAGAGTATAATCGGCCCCTGTGCTTAGCATTCGTGGACTATGAGAAGGCCTTTGACTCGATCGAGACCTGGTCAGTTCTGATATCCTTGCAACGATGCCAAGTCGACTGGCGATACATCTAAGTGTTAAGAAGTCTCTATAACGCCGCGACCATGACCATCCAGTTACAAAACCAGCAGACCAACCCTATCTCAATGCACCGAGGAGTAAGACAAGGGGACGTTATCTCCCCCAAATTGTTCACAAATGCATTGGAGGATATGTTTAAGACGCTGGACTGGGACGGTCATGGCATAAACATAAATGGCAGTCATATCTCACACTTGAGATTTGCAGACGACATCGTCATTATGGCCGAAACGTTGCAGGATTTACAACAGATGCTGACCAGCCTAGCTGATTCTTCCAAACAAATAGGCATGAACTTGGACAAGACCAAGGTAATGTTTAACCGACATGTAGTACCGGAACCTGTTGCAATACATGGCGCTATTCTCGAGGTTGTTCAAGAATATGTTTACCTAGGGCAAACTCTGCAGTTGGGGAAAAACAACTTCGAGAAAGAGGTCAACAGAAGAATACGGCTGGGCTGGGCGGCATTTGGGAAATTACGTCGAGTATTTACATCGCCCATTCCACAAAGCCTAAAGATAAAAGTCTTTAATCAGTGCGTCCTGCCCGTTATGACATATGGAGCCGAGACGTGGACACTCACGGTTGGAATGGTTCATAAATTTAAAGTCACTCAGCGAGCTATGGAAAGGGCTATGCTCGGAGTTTCTCTGAAGGATAGAATCCGGAACGAAGTCATTCGACAGAGAACCAAAGTTATCGACATAGCCCACCGGATTAGTAAGCTGAAGTGGCCGGTCACATTAGCCGAACAACCGATAACCGCTGGGACAAACGAGTTTTTGAGTGGAGACCGCGGACTGGCAAACGTAATGCAGGACGCCCTCAGGCTAGGTGGAGCGATGACCTTCGTAGGGCGGCTGGCAGAAACTGGATGCGAGTAGTCGAGGATCGTACCCAGTAGCGTGCACTTGGAGAGGCCTATGTCTAGCAGTGGACTGCTATAGGCTGATGATGATGATGATGACTAAAATTATACAATCGTCTGCGAACAAAACCATTGAACACATCACATATTGGATAAACTCCAAGTGGTTCAAAACCGCTTCCTCCGTAAAGCCGTAGGAGCCCCCTAGTTCGTACGGAACGTCGACCTCCACCAAGACTCCTCCTCCTCCACCAAGTACTCCTTCAAGAAAAGAACTCGCGAACACATAACCAAAAAAATGTTAGCAGAATCATCTCATTAGTATGTTTAATTATATTTATTGTATTTATTTATCTAATGTAACATTCATTTAATTATATGTATTCTATGTATATATACATATTAAAAATTGATATATATTAGTTTATTATATATGCGTATCTGTGTATTATATTTAAAATATTTGTCCTCCCGATAATTCTTTATGATGTAGTCCAAGTGCACCTACCTTGTTTTCTCTGCATCACCCTAAGGTTGACTGGGAGAGAATGCCTTTGGCATTAAGTCCGCCTCTGTACAATTTTGTGCAAAGTATAAATAAATGTTATTTCTCTCCTGGTATTGTAACATACTCTCGTTACTTCGGTAATTTGTTTTCTATTAGATAGGTATGATTTTAACAATTCAATTCCATTACCTCTTACACCTATTGCATAGAGTTTGTCAAGTAACACGTCATGTTCTACAAAGTCAAATGCCTTAGTCATGTCTGCATAAATTGCACATACTATTTTTTTGCGTCTTAAGTTTTTAATTGTCATGGACAATAAATCATAAATAGCTAAATTTATTGTCTTATTTTTTCTGAATCCATTTTATTCGTCACAGAATATATCATATTTTTCAAGATATGAGTAAAGTCTTTCATATATAGCCTTTTCAAATATTTTTGACATTACTGATGAAATAGCAACAGATCTGTAGTTTTCAACGCAGGCTCTATCTCCTATGCAGAGGTTATACTATCACGGATTTCATTCTCGTCGGATATACACGTTCACTTATCATCATCATCATCATCAGCCCTTGTCAGTCCACTGCTGGACGTAGGCCTCTCCCATGGCACGCCACTGAGCTTGATCTTCAGCTCTCCTTCTCCAATCCCTGCCCGCTACCTTACGAATATCGTCGCCCCACCTAGCTACAGGGCGACCTACACTACGTTTGCCGACACGCGGTCTCCACTCAAGAACCAGTCTGCCCCAACGGCCATCGGTTCTGCGGCATATGTGACCTGCCCACTGCCACTTCAGCTTGCTAATTCGCTGAGCTATGTCGGTAACCTTGGTTCTCTGACGAATAACTTCGTTCCGGATTCGATCCCTAAGAGAAACTCCGAGCATAGCTCTTTCCATAGCTCGTTGAGCGACCTTGAACTGGTGGACAAGCCGCACAGTGAGTGGCCACGTTTCGGCTCCATATGTCATTACAGGTAGGACGCACTGATTAAAAACTTTCGTTTTTAGGCATTGGGGTATGGGCGATAAGACTCGACGGAGTTTTCCAAATGCTGCCCAGCCCAGCTGTATCCGTCTCTTAACTTCCTTGTCGAAGTTGTTTTTACCTAGTTGGAGCACCTGCCCTAGGTATACGTACTCAGAAACAACTTCGAGGGGGGCTCCGTTTACGGCGATCGGTCCCGGGTCAACATGCTTGTTAATCATAACTTTAGTTTTATCTAAGTTCATCCGGAGACCGATTCGCTGAGACGAATTAGCAAGGCTGTCCAGCATCTGTTGTAGGTCTTGCAACGTTTCAGCCATGATGACGATGTCGTCTGCAAATCGCAGGTGAGAGATGTATGCGCCATTTATATTGATGCCGCGACCTTTCCAGTCCAGCGTCTTGAACATATCCTCCAGTACATTGGTGAACAGTTTTGGTGATATGACATCACCTTGGCGCACTCCGCGGCGCAGGTGGATATGTTCAGTCCGCTGGTTCTGTACTTGGACGGTCATCGTTGCAGCTTCAAAAAGGCATCTCATCACTTCGATGTATCGCCAATTACTTTGGCATCGTTGCAAGGAGTCCAGAACTGACCAGGTCTCGACAGTGTCAAAGGCCTTCTCATAGTCCACAAAGCCAAGACATAGGGGCAGATTATACTCTGCAGTCTTCTGTATAATCTGCCGCACTGTGTGGATGTGGTCTATGGTGCCGTAACCACTTCGAAACCCGGCCTGCTCCGGGGGTTGAAACTCGTCGAGCCTTCGCGCAAGACGGTTCGTGATGACCCTTGAAAACAGCTTGTATACATGGCTCAGAAGCGATATGGGTCGATAGTTTTTCCAAAAGGGTTTTGTCACCCTTTTTGAAAAACAGGACGACCACGCTTCTGTTCCATGCCTGCGGAGTTCTACCAGTGTAGAGGACAGTGTTAAATAACTTCCGAAGCTCCTTAAGTACTGGGGTACCTCCTGCCCTCAGAAGCTCAGTCGTGACGCCGTCCTCACCCGGGGCTTTTCCATTTTTAAGCTGTTTAAGGGCCAACTCGATCTCATCCAGGTTGATCTCGGGCAAGTCTTCTGTGAAGTGACGTGTAAGGGTGGCACTGGGATCTCCTCTAAGAGATTCGGGTCGAGGTGCGTGTGAGGCGTAGAGCTGGCTATAGAAATTCCTGACTTCCGTGGGTTTCCGGCCTTCACTTATACACATTGAAAATGTGGCTTAAATGTGGTGAAATAGTTTCGATTACATGTTTAATACCTTTAGTCGATATACCATCTAGTCCTACACTATTTGTATATCTTAGGTTTCTTGTTATTTTAATAACGTCTTCAAATGTAATGGATATAGGAAAAATGTTTGTAATTGTATATCAGTCAGTTTAACTTTATTACGTGGTCGTGCATCTAACTATACTTGGTCTACAAAAAAATTATTAAATATATTAGCAATGTCATTTGGTTCAGTATATGTATTGTCATTATATTTTATATATGTCGTTTCATCTGATTTGGTTTGCAGCTATTAATAATGTTCCATGTTGCTTTAGATTTATTTATTGATGTCTTTATATAATAATTGTTCTCAGCTTTTCGAGTTAATTTTATTATCTTTTTGTATTTTTTGTTGTATTTATTATACTTAATTTTATTTTCTAAGCTCGGTTTTAGTCTTTGCCATAACAGTTTCCTACGGTTCTTGCTACACAATTTTATGCTTTTTGAGATCCACTTAATCTTCTTTTTTAGATTATTGTTACAATTTTTATCGGTAAGCATAGATTGTAAAATAGTAAGAAAATATCAATAAATCTATCATAAGCTAAATCTGCATCATTTACTTTATACATTTCTAAAAATGTTTGATTTTAACATTCAAACATGATTTCGTGCATGAACCGATGATGCATTCAGTATTAACGATGAGTGATCCAGACACGAAATTTTGCATACGTTTGTTGTTTTTATTTCTTCATACTATCACGGCTAAAAAAGTTACTTAGTATGGAGGTGTCTTAGGTAAGTACAGAATCTGCGTCATCCCGAAAAGGCCTAAAAAAATTATGTCAAATTACAAAACGAACGCGTGCGTAGGCGCGGGTAACTGCTAGTAATTAATAAAACTTAAACATGGTTGATGTGGGAAAGAAAATATATTGTCGTGGAAGTTACGGGAACTAATGTACGAAAGATTATTTTTCTAAAACAATGGATTTTGGAAGTCTGAGGGCCTACCGCGATCGACCACTTATCCGCCGGAATAGTGACAGTGATGCAATGACTTTTGAAATGAATAAAGTAAATATGCAAAAACAAATTTTATCATTTTCAAAAACTACACTATGTAATAAAAAACTCCTTCACAAAACTTTGCTACAATTATTCTTGTTTTCAAATAAATTCTAAGACCTGGTTCTTAAGCCTATTTTCTATCGAGAGTCTATCTATCTATCTACATCATCACGCCAACTCCTTTGCGGGGTAGGCAGAGAGTACAGAATTTTCAACAGGTTCTTTCCTTAAAGACCTCTCTGGCTTCCTCCACTCTCATAGTTCGTCTGATACACGCTCGCCGGTTACGGAGACTCTTGACTTGTCCTTTTACCAGATTCTAAAATATAGAGACAAAAATCTAATTTCGATATGTTAAGTCTCTAATCCATATACTGAACTGCATGGCACAAAAACACTTTTTTATAGCCCCTTAATCACTACCTCAGTTAACATGAAGGCATATTTTTGTAATTAAATTTAACACTGGAAAGTGTCACGAAGCCGTCGCCAAATACTCAACTTTCTATTTAAATGTAAATGTATATGTGTAGTACTGGAGTTAGCGTGTGTTAGATTAATCAGTGCACGGGGCCCGACAATACAGGCTTGCCTAGTGTGGTAACCATGAATATATATTCACTTGTAATTCCTACAATGTACAAATAATATTATAATTTTGTGATCTCACTATTAAATTTGAACATTATTTGTATGTGCAATAAATTTATTTTCATTTTCCATTTTTTTTTTCATTTCAAATTGTTCTACTAAACTTACGTAGTTCAAATTAATATTATTCTTGTCGGCTTGTAGCTGTTCAGGTAGGAGGGGAGGTATCTTCGACACAGGAGAGCCTTCTGGGCCTGGCAACTCCACGCTGTCAGCCGTTGACTCTGGTTCTTCTTGTCTCCTTCTGGTAACACAGGTGTGCCGGAATTGAGGTATAAGCGTCGATCAAATATTTGTATATCCACGGAACAAGAAAAAGAAGGTAGGACAGAAAAAGGCACTTCTTTATGCTGTAGGTATATCACAAAATAAAGAAGTACCGTACTTCATTCTTTCTTCTTTATTCTTTTTCTTCTGTTCTTCTTTATTTTGTGGTAGAGATGGGCGAAATGTAATCAGATTAATGATTACAATTTCATTTTGTAATATTCAATCATGAGTCAACATTAAAAGTGTAATCGTAATCGTTGAAGATTACAAAATTTTATTGTAATTGTTAATCATTAATACGAGTACACCGCCACGCGTATATTCCCCAAGCGGGGAGTGGAGTGGTTACTCATTAATTTGAGTACATTTTGCCCATCTCTGTTTTGTGGGTATATTGATGGGTATAAGCTAAAAGGACAGGTCTATAAATCCATCATTAGGCCTGTCCTTCTATATGGCAGCGAAACGAGGCCAGTGCTTGAACGGCACAAGCAAGAGCTGCGTGTCACGGAAATGAAGATGCTGCGCTGGATGTGTAGAGTGTCGCGGAAAGACCGCATCAGGAACTCCCGTATCCGCGGCAGCCTTAATGTCCGTGATATAGCAGATAAAATGCAGGAGAGCCGTCTTCGTTGGTACGGCCACGTCTTAAGGAAACCGGAAAATTACGTGGGCAATAAGTGCCTGACCATGCCGCTTCCGCCGGGACCTGGAAGAAGAGGTAGACCCAAGAAATGCTGGCTTGACGTCGTCAGGGATGACATGCGTGCCAATGGCCTCGCCACAAAGGATGCCGAAGACCGCGCGAAGTGGAAAAGGAGAAGCAAGAAAGCGGACCCCGGGCTCCGAAGCAGCAGCTGAGGATGCTACCGAGAACACGCTCAGACGAAGAAGAAGAAGATTGATGGGTATAATAAGTCAAAAAGTTCATGCATTTATATGTTAGCCTAAACAATTTTTATTGTATATCTTATATTTAGCAAATTGTTTTTGAGTTTTAAATCTCCCATTCAAATTCACACACACCACACAGTGAATTTGAATGGGAAAGTAAAAAGAAAAAACGTGGCTAAATAAAACCCCTCGGCTTCGGCCAAAATTTCACGATGTGAACTTTGCTTAAATATTTATAAGTTTTTATAAGTATTTCATATGTGTGTTAAAGTAGTGATAGCATAGTGGTTAGACCGTTGGACTGCAAAGTCAGAGGTCTCGGTTTCAAACCCAGGCACGCACCTCCAACTTCTCGAAAACATGTGCGCTTTAAAAATTAATTATCACTTAACGGTGAAGGAAAACATCGTGAGGGAACCTGCATGCCTAAGAGTTTCTAGAAGGTGTGTGTAGTTCCCCAACCCCGCACTGGGCCAGCGTGGTGGACTATGGCCTAAGCCCTCCCTGTTTGAAAGGAGGCCCGTGCCCAATGGTGAGACAGTTTTTTAACAGGGCTAATATAAAAAAATATTTTATATGTATGTTAGTCTGTAATGTATATTATTCTATGGTAGTAAGTTGAATAAAATTATTGTAAAATTTCAATTGCCTGAAAATAAATGAGTTATATTCATGAAATAAAACTATTTTACGGATTTTATCGCGGTTTATTTTTTTTTATTTTTAGTTCCCGACGTTTCGAGTGCTTTGCAGCACCCATGGTCACGGGAGGGACTGAGGTATTAGACGTCCAATAGGCATAGTTGTTCACGGGGTACCCTCAAACTTCTTAATTATTTTTGTTGTTGTTGGTCCAATCTACGCAGAATGAGCTCACGGTGTCTTGAGGTCTTGCAGTGTTATGCTTGGTTTTTGATTTGATTATATTAATTACCGGATCCCAAGACGATGGAAGCACCCAGCCATCTTCTCTATTAAAATTAGGATGTTTTTTAATTTCAATAGCCTCGTAAAATAGTTAATCCGTAAAATAGTTTTATTACATGTGTAATATTCGCGTAAATCAAAGAACTCAATATGAGTTATTATTATTATTAAATACTTCCACCACCACTACCACTTAAGTGGTAGCCGGGACCATTGGCTCAACGTGCCTACCGAAGCACGAAGACGCTCGTTGTCACAAACGATCACCCATTTCAGACCAACCGAGTCGAACACTGCTCGACCATGGTGATCGGAAACACCGCGGTCCGGCAAGGTAACGAGCGCCGTCGGCAGGATTATGTCAATAAGGTGTGTCGATTCATTCTTAAAAATAATCGTAAATCGAATCGTACGAATCGTTTCTGTTTTTTTAAGTTAATGATTTTTTTAAACGCACCATTTTCAGATGCGTTAGAAGATTATCTAAAACCAGACTCTAATCTAATGTTTTGTACATAGTATATTTTACAATAAATGTGTTATGTGACTATTTAAATACTCGACATGCACAATTTCAATAAATTGTTTTGTCTATTACCACTTCGTTATTATTGTAACGTGAATCGATTCGATTCGAGGACTCTTGAATCGATTCAATAATCAATTTATGCCATATCAAATTATCTTCTACAACTTATAAAACTGAGACATCTATTAACTCTGCTATAGCACACCTCACAAATGTTATTATTGACGCCCGTTTAGCAAGCATCCCTAAAGTATTCGATACACATACCGTCAAGCTTTCTAGACGCCTCAAATCTAATATTCGTATTAAAAACAAACTCCGTAAAATAGCACAACGAGAACAGAACCCACATATCAAACGCTTATTTTACTCTCGTATTAACTATATGCAACTCAAAATTAAAACTAACATAAAAGCACATAATGATAATGTATGAAACAAAAAACTATCGAAAGTAGACAATCCCAGCTCGGATCTCTGGCGTTTAGTTAAGTCCATTAACCACAAATCATCTGTCATCCCTCCACTTCAAACATCAGAAGGATGCTACACGTCCAACACTAAGGAGCAGTGTGAGGTACTAGCCGGCACTTTTCTGCAGAACCTCCTTCTTACTAAGAACTGGCTGAGCGATCTTGAAACAGAAGCTGCCGTAAAGAGCTCTATTAACAGTATTAATTTGTGTAAAATGCCTAAATTAACTAACTTCGTAAGACCGTATGAAGTGCGTAACATCCTTTATAAACTCAAAATCCGAAAGACCCCTGGAATCGACGGAATCAATAATGGTTTACTAAAAAACCTATCCCAAAAAAGCATAGCTTATTTAACTAAAATTCTTAACGGCTGTTTAACCATTGGCATATTTCCTCTATGTTGGAAAGCAGGCAAAATAATACCTATCAAGAAGCCTGGCAAGGAGGACAACTTGGCAACAAGTTATCGCCCTATTGGCCTACTACCCAGCCTAGGCAAATTATTTGAAACAATCATTTTATCTCGTCTCTCCAAAGTGGCTGACCCCATACTGATCCCCGAACAATTTAGGTTTCGTAAAACACACTCGACCACACAACTAGCCAGAGTAGTGGAGCACATTACTAGTGGCCTAAATAAGGGTGAAACTACTGGCATCGTTCTTCTAGACGTAGAGAAGGCTTTCGATACTGTTTGGCATGAAGGCCTTTTGCATAAACTATTTGTTAACAAAATATCAATATACTTAATTAAAACCATCCAAAATTATCTTACTGACCGCACTTTTACTGTATTTATTGGTTCCGAATCATCTACGCCTAAATTTATACCTGCCGGAGTACCACAAGGCTCTATACTCGGTCCTTATATTTTTCTTCTTTATCTTAACGATATTCCCAAACAACTGCACACCCACTTGGCTATTTACGCCGACGACACAGCTACTTACACAACCTCTAAAGATATTGATATAATTATTTGGCGTCTCCAATTCTCGCTCAGCCTCCTTCATGACTTCTTTTTGAAATGGAAACTAAAACTAAATAACTCTAAAACCGAAGGTATTCTTTTTAATCGTAAACGTTCCATTCCTCGTAGACGGATCAATTTTGATGGGTTTTTAATTCCTTGGAGTCAATCCATTAAATACCTTGGCGTCACACTTGATAGGAAAATCACCTGGAATAATAATATCAACAATTTTCGAGATAAGGGCCTTAAAGCTTTGAACTCCCTTTCCCCGATTCTAAATCGTAAATCCAACCTTAGTCCTGCAACTAAACTCCGTATTTACTCCTGCCTTGTAAGACCTTGCATGACTTATGCAGCCCCAGCGTGGTGCAGCGTTGCGGAATCCCAATATAATAAACTTCAAATTGTCCAAAATAAGGCTATTAAAATTTCATATAATACTCCGTTTCGAACTAATTTAAAAAGATTGCAAAAGTGCATAAAATTTCCTTCTTTAAAAGAATATATACTAAAACTATCGCGTAAATTTTACTTATATAAAAACCCATTGCATAAAAATCTACTGGTGTCTAAAATTGGACAAAGTAGATACCACACGTCTCGTAACTTAAAAACACATGATCGATATCGCTTGCCCCATCACTACTTTCTGGGCGCATAACAATAGTTACCAGACCCGCCGGCGACCGGCCCTCGCGGCTAATATAAATCTACCCCCTCATTGTTTTTGTAATTGTAATTTATTGGTACGTCCGTAATCTTTTTATACGCAAATTACTACATTAAATAATCTTAACATGTCTTACATCATGGTCATGGTTTGATACCTGTATACTTGTTATTCGTAACCATATGGTGATTTGTTGTAAGCTCATACAAAAGCCAGCATAATTGTATTTTTGATTTTTTTGGTTATTTAGTATCATATTGTAGTAACTTTTTAATTAAATATGTATTATGTTCAAAAAGGCGACCGAGCCTCAGTAACTATGTTATTTTTCTTAAGCTTAGTGTACAATTAGAATAAGATCTTCTCTGTACTGTTTATAAGTTTATTGACTTATTTTTATAAGTTATTGTTTATAAGTAGTTTATTGTTTATTAGTTTGTTTATTGAAAAAAAAAAACAATTTATAAATCGATTGTTTTAACTTAAAATAAGGATTGTCGATTTAAAGATTTTAAATCAACATGTCTGATGTCCAGGTAATTCTTTCCTTTTCTTTTTGTTAAAAAAAACGTAGCCCCGCACTAGTATTTATTCCTGTGTCGTGGGTGCGTTTACAAACATGATAATTCACATCCATAAATACCCAGACCGGAACAAATAGTTGTGGATCACACAAAGATTTATCCCGTGCGAGAATCGAACCCGCAACTACTAGACACAGTGGGCGGAGCGGCTCAAGCTCTTAACCACTGCGCTAAATTGTCCGTCGAATTAATGTTATACATTACCTAAACTCCTTGTAGTTGGCTTTAGGCTGGTTGGCAATCCATGCCCTGCATATGGGGTACAGTGGGGAGTTCTCCTTAAACTGTGAGAGATCCACACTTCTGTCAAACAGCTTCAACACATATGACTGTCTCTGCAGCTTTTTCTTTGATATGTCTTCGTCTTCTGATATAACTGGCTCTTGACTGACAAATGAAGAAATATTTTTTAGAATTACTTCATTCAAGTAATGCGAAAGGAAGAACGACAAAATATATCAATGTAGGTATCGGGGAAGACCTAGACTATCTTACCATAAACAAATAGAGATGTCTTATCCGAAGGGCAAGTCAAAAGTCTCTGTAACCAGCATGTATGAGACGAACTATGAGAGTGGCGGAAGCCAGAAGTCTGTAAGGAAAGAACCTGTTGGAACCCTGTACTATCTGCCTACCCCGCAAGGGATCTGGCGTGATGATATAGATGGAAGGTGTTGGAATATCATATATCCATCTATACTAATATTATAAAGAGGAAAGATTTGTATTTTTGTATGTATGTAACGAATAAACTCAAAAACTACGGGACCGATTTCAATTAATCTTTCACTATTAGAATGCTACATTATCGCTGAGTAACATAGGCTACATTTATTACTAGAAAAAATTAGGGACTTCAATAATGTTACCCAAGGTGTAAAAAAAATTGCCACAAAAGGCCTTTCATCGCATGCGCTGTGGAAACTATTGATGATAGAACAAAAATAATGTTCTACAATATTTAAGAACATATCAATATCTACAAAAAACTTTGCGATACCATATGTTCAACTATTGTAGTTACGTCACTATAACTACTTTTTTACATTTTAAAAGTTGATAGAAATGCCGACCAAAATCAGACCATGTTATCCATACCTTTGTTTTTAACTTTATCCAAATAAATCATATTGTATTCAACACCGTTTCAATACCTGTATATTACTTTTTGAATGATTGAAATCGGACATTCCATTCAAAAGATATAACGAATTCAACAATGTCAAACTAAACAAAATACTAATAGAAAAATAATCGTCGCCGCGCCGTGGCCGGTGTGGCCCCACGCAGCGCAGCGGGCAACGCGGCCAGGGAGGGGGGACCAAAGTGCGGGACAGCCGCGCGTTCCTACGCAGCGGACGCAATATCCACCCGTGTGGAGCCGGGACGGGCCGCTAGTCTATCTATATGATTACGCCAGATCCCTTGCGAAAAATAATTTGATTTCATGAAGCAGTCTTCATCCACAAAATGATTTCGATTATGTGACTGAAATATGAATGTTTGGTATGTTCAAATATTCCGCATGTATGTATCTTATTCCTTAACTATTATTTTAAACCTTTTCTGTACCTAAGATAATCCATAATTATTCAATAAACTTATCTGGAGTCATGGTTGTGATGGTATTTATGAAAAATATCCAAGACTTTACAAATAGTTAAGTATAGTGACGTAATGAAGTGATATACTTATTTTTTTTTGCTGTAATGGCGACAAGCCAATTTTTATGATTCACTGTTATATTCTATTATTACTTGAGATTAGCGAAATACACTGTTAAAGTGTACTTCATTCATTAAAAGAAGAAGAAGACGTGCTATACTTACGCCTGTCTTTTTTCTGGGATATAATCAGATGAAGCATCAGAATCATCACTGCCAGGACCCAAAACTTCCATCAAGGCCCCTTTGAGGCGGCCTCTAGCTGTACTAACTTCTGAAATTTTTTGAAGAAAAGTCTTAGACTATACGATAAATAAACTCAATGAAAATATCACTACACTGTCACTCTGTGCAAATAGTATCAAACTCTAAGTTTGATTAGGTCCAGTTATGTTACTATCTGAGAAGAGAAACAGCTATGTTACTATCTTAATTCATTCATTATATTAAAATATTTAGTGTTATGTGTTGCATTATGATTATGTGGGTAATATGACGGCCAATGTAAACCTATCAGGGTCCAGACCCTGAGGGCGGCCAAAAACAAGATGGGCAGATGTGGTCAAGAAGGACCTGTGTATCTGCAATGCCTCCGAACACGACACGTCCGACAGAGCGAAGTAGGAGAAGAAAAGAAGGAAGGCAGACTCCACCATCAGATGAGAATAATAATTGCCAAGGAGAGAGAGAGAAAGAGAGGGAAAGAGGGGAAAGAGAGAGAGAGCGAGAGAAAGAGAGTAATGTGCTGCGTGCCCTATGGTGAAATATGTACCACTTGTAATATAACACTGTATACCCATGTTTGCAATAAATCAATTTTTATTTAAAAAAGAAACGTTATTTCATCCCTTTCAGAGCAGAGTTATATGATAATGCATTCAACTTTGAAAAAATCTAGCGATCTATACAAATGTGTGTCCCCAAACACAATCTCGATACATTGTACCTTTAGTTGGTAAACTATAAATATTGCATATAAAGCAGGAATTTTCAATTTTTTTTCCTCCCAAAAATACCAATCAAATATTGATGTGATATATCGATACCCTTTTGGGCCTCAATATAGCATATGTTGCTGGTGGCGATCACGAGGTCCTGGGTTTGTTTGAATCTAGTATTGTTTTTTTTTTATATCAGATATATACTTAGTAAAAATATTCCCAAAGTGTTGGATAGGACCAGTGAATGTGGTGGTATTGTTATCTCTAAATATAATATTGAAAAAATCTTTTATAAAAAAAGGTAAACCGACTTCAAAAAGCAAAAAAATAAATATTTGAAGTTGGTGCTGGTTGGTGCGGTCGGGTACTTGGCACCGACTTCAAATATTTATTTTTTTGCTTTTTGAAGTCGGTTTACCTTTTTTATAAAAGATTTTTATTTACAATTTTAAGTGACCAGTGAATTATTCTATAGTAGGGTACCTATAGGATTGACGTAATACCCATAATATCTCAATTTACACATGCCTATTGTTTGTCGTTAAGGAGTTCCCTGGTGTATCTTCTAAGTCCCAGGTCCAATGTCAATAAAATTAATATGGGACCACCTTGGAGATATACTGAACCCAATGCAAAAAAAAAATATCAAAATCGGTCCACAATTGACGGAAATATCGCTGAACATACATAAAAAAAAAAAAGCATACATACAACCGATCATAGAACCTCCTCCTTTTTGAAGTCGGTTAAAAATCAAACATATAGTGCAAAGAAATGACCATGTGACATACGCCAACAATAAAAAAGAACACCTACCCACATACGTTAATATTTTGTTATCATTCGCAAAACTACCACAGCTCAGTGTTTGCAGAATAATACGATTAAAACCTTCTAAAAATGAATTCCAAAGCAAGTAACAGCTCCAATTCTCCTCAAGGAAAATGCGCTAAGTGCAGCAAACGACCAAATGAGAAAAGAACTTCCGTTATTTGTGACTCCTGTAAAATTCTGCTTTGTGGTGATTGCTATGGATTATTTTCGAATGAAATTCGCGTACTTAAGCTTAAAACTGTAGCTTTCATGCATATTAGTTCCCCGTACAGTAAAGCTGGGTTAAACAGTATAAAAATTATAGTTCATACGTATGAGTGCCTGCACAATGATAAAGTTGGCTGTCTATGCTCAAGTATAGAGGAGGTGGATCGGTATAGGTACCTAGGTTTGTTAGCGGATCGTAACCTAAACTGAAAGTCACACGTAAATGACGTTTGTGGTAAACTAAGATCGATCCTGGGTAAATTCTTTCACCCTAGCTCTTTTGTAAGAAAAAACATACTGTATGTTCTCTATTATGCACTTGCTGACTCATTGATAAGCTATGCTTTAAGCAGCTACGGGCTCACGTTTAAGACACAGTTGGATGGTATAAAACAATTACAAATTAGACTCTTAAAATACTTAGTTAATAAAAAGGTTAAACAACAATGCAAACCTGATTATGAAAACCTATTTTGTATTTGTAAAATATTTCCAGTACATCTTGAAGTAGAATATCTTATTGCTATTGAACAATATTATAAAACAGATTATAGAGAATTGACTACACTGTTTAATAACAGTGATCCTATTGATATAATTTACCTTGATTATGAAAAAGCCTTCGACAAAGTTCCAAGTAAAAGACTTCTACATAAACTAGAATTCGTAGGTATACGTGGAAAACTATTACATTGGATTCAGGCATTTCTTCCAAGTAAGAGTTGGCGACGCATTTTCGGACCAGAGGGAGATACAGCGGCATTCCCCAGGGCTCGATACTGGGATCGGTGCTCCATATAATCTACACTTTTAAACTTCCTCATTGCTTTGAATATAATGTTAGCATTTTTGCTGACGACACAAAACAAAGCTAAGACTCTTATCTACTTCACCAGGTAAGCCTTTGGGATCCTAACGCCAGAGATGATGCTAAAGATCTAAAAAACCTTTATCTGACTAATCCTAGAGTATGCATTCCAAGTCTGGAGCCCTTATTTTAACAAGGACATTTAACTTCTGGAAAATGTTCATCGCAGCTTTACATAAAATCCAAAAGATTTAAAACGGCTGTCATATGAAAGCCATTTGGATGTACTAAAGCTCACAGCCCTAGGAGACCGCAGGGACTGTGGAAACCTAAAAGAGACATACAAAATAGACATTATGACCTACAGGATTTCCATAATTTATATAATTGTGATTACAATAGGCACCTAAGCAGCCATCATCTGAAACTATGTACTAGCTTTTTACACAATAACCTCATAAACATTTCTTATCCAATAGAGTGGTAAGAGTGTGGAACAAACTACCAGATGACATAATTTCTGCACAGAATGTCAACAAAATCAAGAAACGACTAGACCAGGCATGTCAAACATGCAACCTACTGAGCATTTTCCTGGGCCCGAATCAATTTTGAAACAGCCAGATAATACGGCCAGGGAACATGTTAAAAACCGTTTCGGAAATTTAATAAATATGTTTGTTCTATAAAAGTACTTTACTTCGTTAAGATTTCCAGTAGTTTGTCTTCTTTTAGATCAGGTTTTGCGGCCCCAACTAGTCTACGGTCATCATGCTTTTGGCCTATCAGTGACTTTGAGTTTGACATGCCTGGACTAGACAAATATCTCCTTAACAAACAATAAGCCAAGTAGAAAACAGCAGGATACAGGCATCTACCAGTTGTTTCAACTGCTTGCCTGATTACCTATAATAATAAAGAAAGAAAGAAAAAAAAAAAATTTATTTTGTGCTCACACAACTAAACACAAAAGAATGAAATCAGTAACAAATGTAATTAACATGACAAAAGAGTAACAATAACAAGGGAGAAATGCAAAGCAGTGATTGTGTGAGACCCAAAATTGGTCTCTGCCTCAGCTAATGCCGCAGCTGTATTATGCCGCAGCGCCATATTTCGGTAACATCACAGGCGGTCTCTTTCTCTACATGTATTAAAGTTTAAAACTACTAAGGCATATATATAAAAAGCGCTCGAGCATACGAGGGGTACCCTTTTATATGTCAATAGCTTTCCAAGCATGGTATCGTTCCCAGTATAATAGCAATAGGTGTGTGTGAATGATCTATGCTGTTAGCCGCGGGGCGTTACCAGCTTCACCGGACAAGAGGGTGAGCGTGCAACCACTATGCTCGAGCCAGAAAGACAAGGGGACAAGGGATTCTTCAACCTCGCCGGCGAGGTCGGTGTCTGATCCTGTGTTCTGTAACAGGCCGGAATAGCAATAGGCTCGCCCCCTATTATGAGACAAGATCGTCAGCCAAGAGTGAGCCTACATAGGACACCTCTACCATGCTCGCCTGGGGAAGGAAAACGTGAGGGTAATTTGGTATCTTAGCTAATATTTTTCATAATATTTCTACATCATAAATAATTAGAAAGTAAGTTCATAATACCTTCGCTGGCATAAGTTCTAACTGCGTTGGTCGCTCTTGATCTATTTTTTAGTGGTGTAAATAATCTTCTGCGTTTAGGCATACTGTCTAATTTACGTGTTAATAATATTTAATTAAAACAAAATAGTAAGTAAAGTGTGATTATAAATAAAGAGTAGAAAAACAAAACGAGTTCGAAATGTTTGATCAAAATCAAATTGTTTTTTTTTTGTTTAGATTTTTTTGACCACAAAGCACACAGTTGACAGAGGAGTTCAATAACTATCTAATCTGTGGTGGAGTTGACTGACTTGGAGCACAGACTAGACCGTATAATCCATGGACTAGACTAGTGCCGCACAGAGATACCAATTAATACTAATGTGCGGGACATAAACGAAGAATATACCTAGACACCGCATATCGCCACGGTAGCGTGTCAATTTAATGTCGGAGTGAGTTTGTGAATCTGCGTTAGTGTGCGTGATTAAGCAAGTGATTGCTAGTAAAGGATTTATCGATAAGAAAATTTATTGATAATTTATGATTAACAAATATACTTCATGCAAAATCGTAATTGAATCATCTTAATTATGATTCCGAATTACTACGAGTAATTTATATAAGTTCACACATACGTATCATAATACAAATCTTAAAGACGAATCTGTAAACATCGATATTAGTATGTACAATTTAATACAATAGTAAAGCCTCATTGGTAATGCGCATAACGATCACAAGGACATCGGTTCGAATCCTATGTCGGAAAATACGATTTATTCGATATAAAAAAATCTAGTCCGGAGTCTGGCACTGTGCTTGGTATAATATCAATAGACTCATCCTCTACTACATGAGACCTTACATTGTTGAACGACAAGTGAGTGTACACAGTACACCACTCCCACTCCCGCTTGGGGAATATAGGCGTAGTGGTGGTAACAATTTTTACATCACATTTATCCTACGTTTGCACGTGCGCTTTTTCAATGCACGTTAGTCATGAAACTAGGATGTATGGTCAGCGCATATCGCTGAGGTAGCGTGTCAATTTCATGTGGGAGTTTGTGGATCTGCATTAGTGTACTTTAATAGGAAAGTGATTACTAGGACAGGCCTTATCAACGTAAAAGACAATAGATGATTAAAAAACATATTTATTTCACCGAACAGAAAATCTTAAGTTATCTGAGAATCCATACTAAATATGTTCATTTATTAAATAACATTAGTGTACACTGACACACGTGGAATTATATCAATTCACACCATTTTTAATCTACCCCTGCTGTTATTATATATAAGGGGTTAATTAAAGTTGAATCATTAATACAGAAAAAAACATTGGAGCAATCAGTTCAGTTCAATTTGCAATAATTGTTGATATATCATCTTACGCTTTGTTAATTCTGAAAAATCCTTAGTTATATTAATATGCACAAAAAAAACTTCTCCATTTTAAGAGACATCAGATTGAAAAATAGCAGATTTTTTCTGTTGCATAATGTGTAAATATATCAAAAGTAATAACTAAAATAACTCGAGTTGTATCACCTGGAGGTACAGATTTGCTACTAGACCAATAAGGTACTTAAATAAGATTTTTTAATACTGAGTTCTTAGATTCACGCGAATATTACACATGTAATAAAACTATTTTTCGGATTTTATCGCGGTTTATTTTTTATTTTACGTTCCCGACGTTTCGAATGCTTTACAGCACCCATGGTCACGGGAAGGACTGAGGTGTTAGATGTCCAAAGTTCCGGGGTACCCTCAAACTTTTTAATTATTTCTTTTGGTCCGATCTACGCAGAATGAGCTCACGGTGTATTGAGGTCTCGCAGTGCTGTTCTTGGTTTTGGATTTTCTACTTGCTAACCGCAACCGCGTGCCGGCGATAATGAAAGGGGAGGTACCTTTTAAACGTTTTAGCACTCAAACGCGGATTCTAAATCACGATAATCAATAGTTCCATCACACGGATATCAACATGCTTTTCAGGGTTCAGATTTATCTACATATGGGCATGGCATACAAAGCACCCTCACGGGGTGGAGGGCACAATGCCAACTCATATAGAGTTCAAACCTCTAATCTTCAGTATAAACAGTACTACCCAAAAGGCAAAACTTCATTTCACAACCGAGGGTCTATATGCCATCTCAATATAAAGCTTCCAGTGAGGTAAGTAGTTTAATAAGTGTTTTATTTCAGGGAAAACGCTATAAAGATGAAATAATCATAAATAGGTCCTACCCCCGATTGGGGAATATCCCACCCCCGATAGGGGAATATAGACGTGACAGTGTTTATCTAGATATTCTATCCTTACTAAATTTCATCCAAATTCGTTTAGTCATTATGACGTGAATAGGAATTGTTAATGTTTCAGTATTAATTTATTAATATCGACAGTAAGCGATAGGCGCTGTAGGACATCACTATTGGAGAAGCGTAAAATAATGCATATTTAAAATACAAATTAAAGCTTTAAACTAACAGTTAATTATCACCGTATATTAATTATATGACGTCAATAACATATATATTTCATGTAAAATCCATAATTTTGCTGTGAAACTTCCCTATAATATAATAAGAGGCAATAAATACATACGTGTGAAATGATAATTCAGGACTTTTTACTCCTCCTTTGTTTGTCCTTGATACAAAATACATCACAACACGACATATTTTCACTGTATTAAAGTATATTTACTTAACACAATAATTTTCATTCATATTTTAAACGCTGACACGGACGGGGCATTTGTTATGGCCCAAACATCGGACACAACAGGCTACGAAGCACACGTACAGTGCGACGTTGCCAACCTTGCAATAGCTTTCTCATTCATATATACCACAGGGGAGTATACTCGGCCCCACACTCTTTTTGGCGTATGTTAACGATATGTGTGAACTCAAAATGGAAATTGGCAGATTAGTAGTATTTGCGGATGACACGGCGCTAATATTTGCTGCAGACTCTTGGGAAAATGCGTACCAAGTTGCCCAAACCGGCTTTGATAAAATAATTAAATGGCTCTCAGATAACTCTCTTTCACTCAATGTAGACAAAACAAAATTCATAACATTTAATATAAGAAAACCCAAATTAACAAACACTAACCATAATTACATTACTATACACAATCATATTAGGAATAATAATCATCATTGTACATGTCCCAGTTTAAATAAAGTTGCCACCGTCAAATACCTAGGGATAACACTAGATGAAAAACTAAGTTTTGGGCCTCATATTGATATATTAACCAGCAGAATACGAAAACTCATTTTTGTCTTTAAACATCTAAGACACATAGCACAGCCTGATGTACTGAAAATAGTGAACTTTGCACTATGTCAATCTCTCTTGGGTTACTGCATTTCTACTTGGGGCGGTGCTTAAAAAAGTCATATAATTAAAATTGAGCGGGCGCAAAGAGCTGTACTTAAAGTTAGTACATTTAAACCCATTCGCTTTCCAACTAAAGACTTATATCAATACTGTGAGGTTCTAACAGTGCGTCAGCTCTTTGTGCTACAAATTATCCTTATGAAACATCGTGAAATTCCCTGGCCTCAACCTGTTGCTTCATCTCGATCTGTGCGCACATATTACATACCTAGGCTTCACCCCTGTAAAACCTCTTTTAGCCGAAAATTCTTCTATTTCCTAGGCAGCTTTCTATACAACAAAATTACTAAACACCTTGATGTCATCTCTAAAACTAAATACCAGTGCAAAAAAATTGTTACACAATGGCTATTACAACTCTCGTATATGGATACAGAAAATCTTATTTGTCCTATACAGTGAAACATAAACACATTCTTACTACACTATCACGACAGTAGGTAGCTAACTATCCTACATTATATATAACTGGTACTATGTAAACATATAACACACCAAAACACAAGTCACGATGTGGGTATGACTTGTAGAGTAGGGTGGGATCATTAGCTGCTGACGTATATGTATTGGGTATATTACTATCTAATGTACTTAATCTCCGTAAGATTAACAAAATTGTGTCACTGGAAGAGCGCAGGTACTTATAGCACAGAGCTTCCCTATTTTAAGTACCAGCCGCACATTTTATATAAGTGATCGCTAACCCATTGTACTAGATATAGGTAACATATTTGGTTGTACTATATTTTTAACAATAAAGATTTATTATTATTATTCACTCAAAATGGTGATTGGCGGAGCGGCAACGTCGTATGACTCCCTCCAGGTAATTTTACCTTCATGGTGCGGGAGTTCGCACAGCGTGTACAGCACTTTCAAAAAAATATGCGCTCCGCCATTTTATGCCAGCGCTTTACAAACACGCGTTAAAAAAGGGTCCAAGCAAACGCCCGCTTATACTTAGGGATGTTAAAAAATAATCGATTTTTATTTAAATCGTTTTTTATTTTCTTATAATCGATTTTTATAGTAATATTGATCGATTTTTAATACATCGATTATATAAATTACGCGTATAAATCGATTTTCATAAACAGCGCTATCTGTGCGACGGATGAAAAAAACTCGAAGTTAGTTCATTATTATTCACATGTAAAGAGTGAGATAATATAGTTGTTGGTAAACAATATAAATGCCTAACCTTAAAACACCTAAAAACGGCTGGCGAAAGTATTTTATAACGAAGAAGGATAATACCACAGCAATGTGCATGTACTATTCGAAATAATTAAAAACTTGTAGTAATACTACAAATTTAAATAAAAAGGGCCATAGAACGAAAACATCCCACAGTAACATGAATATTTTATAATAATTATTGTGGTCCTTATGACAGCAAATTACTGGTCTCTGTAAAAGTAGTTCAATAAAACTAAAAACGTCTGTCATTCGAGTCATACGTTTTATAACCTCAAAATTAAAAAAAAAATGTGTTATGGTAAACTCGACATCAGTAAGTTTTTACAAACTAAGATAAGTTACTTTTAGGAAAGTACCTATTGTATTCATTCGAAACTAACCGGCTATATATGTTTGATTTTTTGTTTATAAACATCTTTTAATTAAGTGAACAATTTGCTGATCTGAAATTCCGCGCAATAGTTTATAAACACTTTGCGAATCACTCACACTATGATACGAACTATCTGTTCTGTTCATAGCTTATTTTATTTATATTTTTAAAGGAGTTACGATAAAGTTTGCTTATATTGTAGGCTTGTTAAAAAATAATCGATTTTTAATAAAATCGATTATTTATTTTTAAATAATCGATTTTCTCAAAATCGATTATTTATTTTTAAATAAACGATTTTCTCAAAATCGATTTTTAGACAAAGTAATAAAATCGATTATCAAAAAATCGATTATTTACCTCTCTTGCCACATCCCTACTTATAGTGCGTTTCACATGAAGCTAAAATTACCCGGAGGGCGTCCTACGACGTTGCCGCTCCGCCGGTCATCGTTCACCACATCATTTTTTGTCTCTCTCAATTACACGGATCACCATTTTGAGTGAATGAGAGAGTTATTGTAAGATTGGCAACGTTGCCCTGTACGTGTGCTTGGTCTAATGTTGTGACATTTTCCTAGGCCATTACAAATGGGGCTCATCCGTTTCAAAGGTGAAAATAATAATTAAAATCGTTCTGAATACTTGTGCAGGGTTTTATCTTTTAAGAACAAAGATCTTAATCATAGATGGGCAAAATGTAATCAGATTAATGATTATATTCCCCCGCTTGGGGAATATATGCTTGATGGTGTATTAATGATTAACGATTACGATCACATTTTGTAATCTTCAACGATTACGATTACACTTTTATTCGAATAGAATCGTGACTGAATATTACAAAATTCAATTGTAATCATTAATCTGATTACATTTTGCCCATCTCTGACTAAGAACAAATGAAGGAGTAATAAATGAACTGGAATCGTCATCTTACACGTATGTCTTTATAGCCAAGTATTGCATTCATATCGCTAATACCTTTGTGCGCAAAACCACCACAGTTGTATGGGCTCCCAAAAATACATAAACCGAATGCTCCCCTATGTCCAATCGTTAGCCAAGTCAACACACCAACCTACAGATTGGCTCAGCACGTAGTGAAAGTGCTCTCGCCACTCTGAGGACAGACAAGAGCACATGTTAAGGATTCATACCATTTTGTTAGTGAGGTCAAAAATTTACATCTTACTGACACTATGGTCAGTTTCGATGTCCAGTCACTATTCATATGCCTACCCGTACAAGACTGTATCGAAATTGTAGACAGGAAACTAGCGGAGAAGAAAATGCCAGCGGAATACTCAGAACTATTGAGACACTGCCTTACATATGACTACTTATTGTGAAAGGAGCAGTTCTACAAGCAAGTAGATGGGGTGGCGATGGGCTCCCCTATATCTCCCATTGTTGCCGATATATTAATGGAAGACTTTGAGGAGACAACTCTTCGTACTTCGTTCACCTGTAAAGCCAAGTTTCTACAAGCTGTATGTAGATGATACTTTAATATTATTACCATCTAAAATTCAGTTTACAATGGAGATGGAGGCAAGCAATTCCACAAAACATCTGGCTTCCGAGCTTCAACATGTCAAGCAAGTCCTGCATGACAATAAGCTTTAAGTCCCACCCCAACGTCACAGTGACCGAGTGAAACCAGCCACAGTCGAGCGTCTCCCTGCTGTACTACCTTACATGAGAGAAGTCACGGACAAGATTGGCTACATCTTGAAGCTTGCTTCAATTAAAACATTTTATAAGCCGCCGAAGATCAGTCAATTTGTCAAGTCAAGAGTCACATCTCTCTACAATATGCAGGAGTATTAAGCTTGATTGTGAATGTGGTCTCTCTTATATAGGACAAACAAAAAGACCGGTAAAAACTCGGGTTAAAGAACACATAGCTGGCTGACGTAAAACACCGTCGCTCAAAGTCTGCAGTCTGTGAACATGTCCTTGACCGCACCAGCCATAACATCAGATTTGATAGACCACAAATCATCGTGAAAGAACACCGATTCCTACCAAGGATGGCAAGGCTATTGAAATTAAAAAACATCCTAATTTCAATAGAGAAGATGGCTGGGTACTTCCATCGACTTGTCATCCGGTAATTAATATAATCAAATCCAAAACCAAGCATAACACTGCAAGACACCGTGAGCTTATTCTGCGTAGATTGGACCAACAAAAATAATTAAGAAGTTTGAGTGTACCTCGGCACAACTATGCCTTTTGGACGTCTCACACCTCAGTCCCTCCCGTGAGCATGGGTGCTGCAAAGCACTTGAAACGTCGAGAACTTAAAAATCAAAAATAAACCGCGATAAAATCCGTAAAATAGTTTTATTTCGTGTGTAATATTCGCGTAAATCTAAGAAATCGCGAAAATTTCTATTTTTCAAACTTGGATTCGAACCGACGACCTCGTGATCCCTATGCGCATTACAAGACCAACTATCGTATTAAATACATACTAATATCGATGGTTCATATTCGTTTTTAAGAATATATTTAAAAATCATAATTTACATGAGTCAATTATGATTTTATTTATTTATTTATAAAAAGGTACACCATCGACTTATTACACACAACAGTTAGCAACGTAAGATACAGATACAGTCTGAGACAAGGTGACAAGCCTTTATAGGCGTATACAACATTTAAAGATTTATAGTCAGTTCGAGTAGTACAAATCAAAGAAATAATAAAACATAGTGAAAGGAAATAATATCATCATCTCAATAAGAGTTAAATATATAAATTGTTAGTTTAAATTCATTAACAAATAGCAATTAATAACTATATCAGGAATAAATATAAAACAAAACACAAATTTTAACATCGAATATATATGAGACTGGGAGTATAAATATAAACCATAATCAAAGTGCAAAAGTACATTTTTTTATAAATTCTTTATTGTCACTTGAATGAAAAATGTCAATATCACTACTTAAGGCTATATCATTGTAAGATTACATGAACCTATATAAGGGCGAAAATTTTGCTAAATTTGTTCGACTTGTGGATGTAGAAATGAAAGAATTTTGCATGAATTAAATATTTTTTATTTATAAATTGTATTTTCTTATCGGTAAATCCTGTACTAGTAATCAGTTGCCTACTCACGCACACTAACGCATGTTCACAAACTCACACCGACATATAATCGACAAGCTACCCTGGCCATATGTGCCGTCTATGCATTCTTCGTCTAAGGCGTTTCACGTACCACTACCCTTCGTAGTATAGGTTGGTACGATTGAATTTAGTTGGCGTTCAGGTCCCCTTGTGTCGTTAACGTACATATATGTACTTTGCGTTCAATCGATTTAGTTTTCGATTTCTTGTGGGCCAACACTACATCGTAGCTATGGACAATGCTCTAATAAAATGTAGAGGATGATATTCTTGTTCTATTGATGTATAATTGGCAGTATGTGCTTGTGCCATTGAGACAGGATAACGTGAAAATGCGACAAAACGCGCGTTCCCGCTAAGTGGTGTCGCGCTTGAAATAAAAAGTCTATTTTATAAATGAATCTAATTAGAATTCTTAGCAGAAATTGTCAGTAATACGTGAGTGTATAAAATTTCACATTGATTAATAAAAAGTGTTTCTTTAAGATTCTCAATGGAAAGAGTAACCTTATTTTCGGTACGACACCTCTGTCCGAGTTTAGGTCATAATACGTAAAATAAACGTTTATTTGTGTCTATTTTTGCTAAAAAATTTGGTCAAAAACATTTATATTACTGTAAAATTTTTGTCTAGAGTTCGGCCTATCTAGACTAGAAATCCAGGCAAGTTTCTTTGGTAGCTTACGAGGTATGTTTAGCTGTTTATTTGTTTAGATGACTTAAAATTAGATATACTTGATTATTTATTAGTTCCAATCCAATCCAATTTATAATCTATGGCTCCATCGTTAACCGATGATTCTGCCAATGTCAAAAAAAAAAGTGACGAACAATCGGTTTCAGTATGTATGAGCGGTAAACTTAACGAAAAAACACCAGAACATCAAATTAACTTGGGCAATAAAGAAAACTTGGTAAAGTAGGTACGAAAAACTGTTTATTTTTTGCGGCAAAGTCAAAATAAGTCACAGTAAAAGTAAAAAAAGAGGATGAAAGAAACGCTTATGAAGCATAATATGAAAACAAATATAAGCTATAACCTAATATGATTTATACTGATCAACTTGTACAAAGTATTAATTAACGGTGAATGCGCCAAAGACAGCATATATGGGATGTTTACCGGACGAGGTATATTGGCTGGTAACAGATCATATAAATGGGTTCTAATTCGAGGGCAGAAAAAGAACAGGTGCTCTAAGGAGCCCTCCACCAGTCCACACTCGCACAGATAATGATCCCTCACTCGAATCTTCTCCAAAAATACCGGGGTGCAAACAAAGCCTAATCGTAGTCTAATTATCACAGAAGTTGCTAACTTATTAACGTTATATTTAAAAAACCATGGTCTTGTTGGGATAGTAGGCTGAATACTGCCATAATATTTTCCCTTGATGGCTTGAGATTTTTGCCACAAATTGAGCCAAGATTTGAAAAGCGAGGGCTTGACAAGAGTCCGGAGATATCGGGAAAAACAGTTAAAATAGGTGTCACATTCATTTATTTATTAGTTATTTACGATAAAAAAATGCAATAAATCATATGTCAAAGTTTTATGAAAATTTTCTTTAAAATATTTGTTTAACTAAAAACGGGGATGAAATTTAGGATTTTTCCGGGTGTTTCTCCACCAATCCGCACTGGGTCCGCGTGGTGGAGTATGACCTAATCTCTCTCACCTCAATTAGAGAGAGAAGGCCTTTGTCCAGCGGTGGGCAATATAGGCTAATATTATAATATTATTTATTTTTGGGGTAGCGATGTTAATAGTATTAGTTTCCAAACTTTATATAGTTTTATTTAAATAAAACACGTCATCATCCAAAAGTCGTTTACTTTTCATTTAAAGTGAAAATTTACTATAGTTTTTTTATCATTCTTTTTGCAAACATCTTCTTCTCCTTCTTCTTTAAGGTATGGCTTCACACTAATTTTAAGTGTATTTTGCCAATGTCCAGTGAGATATATAATCGTGTTTGTTTAAATTAATTCAACTCCCCGTTGAACTTGATGACAACGATGATAATGAAATTAATGAAGTGCCCCACCCTGGTTACTAAAACTGTGGATACTTTATATACCAATTGCGACGGCCGTTTTGACGGAAGTCGAAAAGGCACGTTTTATCACTTTGTTACAATTACCTTCACTTATGCACATATAAGAACACATAATGGTTAATATTCCACCAACATTACATATTATTAGTCGAAATAACATTCGACTTCCCGCCATAATACCTGTGCAAACATCGTGACAAAAAAACGATATCGAGTCAAAGAGTTTTCCCACACTTGTTATTTCGAATAATGATGTGTAATATTGGTGGAATATTAACCATTATGTATTCTTATATGTGCATGAGTGAAGGTAATTGTATTAAAGGGATATAACGTGCCTTTTCGATTTCCCTCAAAACGGCCGTTGCAATTGGTTTGTAAACTATTTTTCGCTTTACCATTCATGGGTAAGCCATGGGGTAATCAACAATTTCATTATCACCGTTCTCGTGTGTGTGTGTGTGTGAATGATCTACGCTGATGGCCGCGGGGCCTTTACAGCTTCACCGGACAAGAGAGCGAGCGAGCAACCACTACGCTCTAGCCAGAAGGGCAAGGGGGCAACTAGCTCAAGGGCGCCTCAAGGTGGTCGTGGTGCTCTGCACCGGCCGGCGGGCAAGGAATTCTTCGACGGTGCGGTATCTGCATCCGAAAGACGAAAAGTAAGGGCATCGGGAGGGTCGGTGAGAACATGCCGCGGACGGCGGTAGCGGCTGTTAGGAGGGGAGTTAGGTGCGCAGTCGGCTGCGGCTACGATTAGGGGATTTCTATGATTGCACGCGTTAGTGAAATATCGGGTTATCGCCTTCTTGATAAAGGCGCGAACAGGTTTGAGACTGAGATCGGATTGGAGATCGACGTTCCGTATGAACCACGAGGCACTTGACCGAGTTTACTTCTGGGGTGGCGCAGGCAGGGGCGCGGGGTGGCACCTTTGGAGAAGAACACGGCGGTGCATTTGTCCGGGTTCACCCCAATACGCCACTTCCTGAATCAATCCCCTAGGGTATTATCAGCTGCATCAATTCATCATATCTACAAGCTGTAACATAATAAACGCAAGACCTGAAAGTAGTTTGTTCTAAATCGATAACTGAATTGATTCCAACTATTTTTAATGACCTTACATTTTTTTTTAAAATGCACACATACACCTACAAGTTTTATTGTTAATTGGGGAATAAAAGTGTTTAAAAAAGGAGAAAAAACCTTTAAATTCGTTTTGAATTTATGAAGCAGTTCTCTAATTGGGGTGTCTGAGGTCTTGCGTTTATTATGGTACACCTTGTATAGAGTACTACTTATGACTAGGCTGTATGGGTTAGATCCCTTTGCCTTCCCCAGAAGAGGGGGGGAAAATAAAAAAAAAGTCTATGGTATCAATTGTCAAAGTTGTGTACGAAAATAGCGAATAGGGGATTTTACAAGGCCCACCAGCTTGTATTTTTTTGTGGTAACTCGTCGCCGTATAAATGAGTAATAATGGCCACATCATCATACGAGCACGATGCTGACGGTAAGCTAAACCACGAGTTAAAACACGACGGTAGGGTACGTGTCTTTTAGAAATTTTACATAATTTCAGTGCGTGCTCTTGTTTGCCTCCACTTTCCATATTTCGTGCTGCCTCTGCTCAGCTGTGAACGCAGTGAAAGTTTCTCGTGATAAATTCTTATGTGTGAAAACGACTATATATTAGGACATTGGTAAAATTACATCTGGTTTTGAAACTGAGACAGTGTTAAAACTTGATTTTTTATTGAAGGCTGTAAGTTTATCCCGGCGACTCAGCGTCCGGACGGTACCTGGCGTAAACCCCGAAGAATTAAGGAAGGTTACGTGCCCCAAGAGGAGGTTCCACTATACGAGAGTAAAGGTAAACAGTTCAAGGCCAGACAAAACACGGGCTTGCCAGTGGGGCTCACGCCGGAGATAGTGGCGGCAGCGCAGAAGTCCAAGAAAAACCATGGAGGAACTATACAGCCAATTCCTGGCATGCTAATCAATGTTGAGAAAAAGAAGAAGAAAAAGAAGTCAGGTTGGTATTTTAGTATTAATTAGGATATAACAAAGCTAGTTGTTGTGTTGATCTTTTGGCTGACACATGTTTCTCAGTCAACACAGGTCTAAATGACCTGTGTGTTGACGGAGAATCATGTGCCAGCCAATTCCATAGGTTCTTTATTTATTTTATATCATATGTACAATTACCAACAGAGTACATATTAATACATTGCATATTAAGAACTAGTATTCACTCAGATTATATATTCAATATTTGCACCCATAACAGGTGAGTACAACATTTAACATTCCACAAAGCATAAAATCTAACTCGAGAAGAGCTGAAAAGGTTCTATATAAATTAAAAAATTAAACAAATATATGTCAGAATAATAATCTATTTGTAACAAAATAATTTCAGTAAGTCTTTTTATAAATTGGAAGAGACTCGTGAAGTATCTAAACACAATCCCTCAATTTCGGATATGCAGATAATGTAATAAAATATTGTTTTCAGGTGCAGAAGAAGCAGCAGACAAACTCGCAAAATGTGAGATTACAGAACCAAACTTCACAACACCCAACACACAGACAGACCCCACAAAAAGGCTCAAAAACCTCAGAAAGAAGCTCCGAGAAATCGAAACTCTAGAGGAGAGAATAAAATCTGGACTTCTAAAGAACCCAGATAAAGACCAAAAGGAGAAAATGTCAAAGAAAATTGACATTCTCAAAGAAATTGAACTTTTAGACAAGAATAGTGAATAAGTTAAACCAAATTGAATTAAATTTTATTGTAAAAACGATTGAATCATGTCTTTATGATTGAATGTGTTCTCGTGCGAGTGTGTATGACTTTTTTAATATAAATTATTTACATCAATAAGATAGTACTTACTTCATATCTCCTAAATACATTGGCTGTGTAAAAAATATGCAAGCAAATTAAAACACCATTTACTTCATACAAAATAAAAATATAATTATTAATATATATTACAAGTAAAACGAAAAGTATATGACAGTGGGGTTAGATCTGACCAAAAATACTTTATACAATAATATCACAATACAGTCTATAGAAAATACAATTGCATTATATATAGCCTTTTCTTGGTCAGACTATGCTGACAGGGAAATGACAAAATAGTGTATTTTGTAGATTTATCTAGTATTATCATTTTGGTATAAGTTAATCAATAATTGGATCAAGATGGTCTATGGATTTACCAGTAACAAAAATTATTCTTACAATCTAAGACATGCCTAATTATTTTTTAATTGAAATCATCAAATAAACATTCTATAAACACTGAAAAGAAAAAACAACTAGCAGTTATATTTGTTTTCTGATTGTACAGATCCAATAATCAAGTATTCTGTGGTTCTCTTCTTAATTTGCTTTTCATACTGTTCTCAAAAGCCTGAAATAATTACAAATTTAAACAAGTGTTACAGTAGTTTCATCAAATTGTAAGGTTTCAGGATTAATTAAAGACAGATTTCCTGAAATCTTGTGACAATGATTGAATGATATTGATATAAAATTTACCAAAATAAAATGTCTGACAGTGGAGAAAGAAAGAGGTCTGTGGAGAACAGAGGTGGTGCTTACTCCACAAGTGATCTAGTTTGATGATATTGAGATTGTTTATTGATTATCATCATACTTATCTGGAAATTAGTTTATTAAGAAATAAAATCTTTACTGAAATATAGATATTTATGATAACCATATAGTTATCACTTTTTATATCTTTGTAATAAAATGTAGCTAGGAACTACCCCAGACTAGGAATTATACCAGTTTTCCTGTATTTTAATGTGGTATAAACCACTCTTATCAGCATGTAGGCATATCCTGTTTAGGTTATCAGAAATATTTAAAATGTGGACCAACAATGTCCTGAACATCAAATTGCAAACAAAAATAAGATATTCTTGTGATTTATACAATGAACTTCTAATCATATTTGAGACATCATGGAGTATTGTTAATACAATGTAAGTAAATATTTTTCATGCCCACAGCAGCACAACTTCATATGAAGACAATTAGTCTATTAATATCATCATGCCAGATCCATTGCTAGGTAGGGACACAGTACAAAGTTCTAACAGGTTCTATCCCTACCAACCTTTCTCACTTTACCCTCAGTTCATCCCATACACATTCACCGGTTACATAGACCCTTGACTTGCCCTTCAGATAAGAGCCTTCAGAATAACAAAGTTGATAACAGAAAATATATTCTTATATCTACATGGGGATTTTAAAATAGATTAGTGATTCTTCTATTTTAAAATTAATAATTAATCTTTAATATGTAATAACTAAGCGAAGCAGTGATAGCCTAGTGGTTAGAACATTGGACTGCAAAGTCAAAGGTCTCGGGTTCAAACCCAGGCACGCACCTCTGTCTTTTCGAAAGTATGTGCGTATTAAAAATTAATTATCACTTGCTTTAACGGTGAAGAAAAACATCGTGAGGAAACCTGCATGCCTAAGAGTTTCTCGAAGATGTGTGAAGTTCGCCAACCCGCACTGGGCCAGCGTGGTGGACTATGGCCTAAACCCTCTCAGTTTGAGAGGAAGCACGTGCCCAACAGTGGGACAGTTTCTTGACAGGGCTTATATTATTTATTATTATGTAATAACTAAGAAAATCAGTTAAGAAGTTGAGTAATGTTGGGCGGTTAAATTTACATCGAGGTCGTAAAAACCGGTTTTTTACATGCCATTATGAAATTGAAGACTTCACATTAAGTATTCTTTGGAAGAGCGCATTTGGATCATGAAATGACCAAAACCAGACGAGTGCAATGTAAATTCGTGTGGTTACTTACCTAAATAGTCTTAAATAAATTCATTTCTCGCTTTTTGCCTCGCGTAACTGCCCAAACACGCGAGAATACCTACGACTGTGATCCCCACACCCAATACTGTTGCCAGAAAATCGCCAAAGTCGTAACCTGTAGCAGCCTCAACGTTGGTTACAGTTAGCAATGTGAAGAAAAATACACATAATTTGAAATACATGATGATTTTTTTTGGTTTTACTTCGCAACGCAAATTTTACAGTGTTTTTGTTGATTTTGTCACGTCATTACATCTGTCACGCTAGTAGAGTAGTCTTTTACGATTTTTAGTGATTATTTTAGTCGATTATTGTTTATGCCACGATTATAATTGTAACTTAAACCGGAAGAACCTGTTGGAACTCTGTACTCTCTGCCTACCCCGCAAGGGATCTGGCGTGAGGTTATAGATAGATAGATAATTGTAACTTAATTAAGTTTACTCATAGTTTAACTCTACGGGGTCCCAAGATACAGACTTTTCGTCTAGTTTGGGGCTCTTAGATAATGTCACTTAGTTGCTAAGTCTTTTTCAATAATAAAATTATTCTTATCAACTTTTATAATTATCGAGAATATCCATCCAAATAAAAACCGAAATGAATTTGGTTTTGGTTTGTGATTGCTCACTGATATCTGTGGTGTAAAGTTGCGCGACTGCGAATAATCCGTCTATTCGAATCATCTACAACTACTAATTTTCTGATTCGACTTGAACATTAGTAATATACTAATTTTTATATTCGAATGCCGACTACTAATTAGTAACTACTAATGACGATTCGGTTAGATTATCTGCGACTCTCCGACCGATTATGAATGAATTATTCGAATGATTCGCCGCTTCTCGCGCCATTTCCGCGCCAAAACAAATTACGTGTGCGAATGAGTAGTAACAACTAAACTAAATAATAACGCTTCTGCTGGTTTGTGTTTAAAAGTGCGTTTTAATAAAGTTTCTAGTATAGAATTTAATTATAATACGCGCGCGGTAATCAAGTGCTGGAATGAAACAAACGGCTAATAGTAAATTTTTTAAAAGCGCTTACAGTGCTTCAGCACAAAAAGCGCCCCTAGCGGACGTTGGGGTAAGCTGCAGGCCGAATGATGCTAAGTTATTTTCCTTTGTACTCTGTGGTGCGACCGACAGGTAAATTCATTATTCGTTCGCCGGACTTTATTCATTATTCGTTCATTCGGCCAGCAAGTCGAATGGGAGGCAGTTAGTAACTAATTTTCGTGAATCATTCGAATAATTCGAATGTTTTATAAAGTCGAATGAATCGAATGAAATCATTCGCAGTCGCGCATCGCTACTGTGGTGACATTTTATGAAAATGTCAATGTGATGTGACCCGTTGATGTTGTTATTTTAATGTTAATATCGGATAAGTGCTTGTTTTATATTATATTCCATGTAATTTTCACTAAGTATAGTTAAATTTACGCTTTTAGGTAAGGGTAAAATTTTGAAAGTGGGATATTGTCCTCTAATAAATAACCTTAGCTTCTGATGAGAGTAGCCTTTTTGGGGGGTGTTTTTATAGATTTATAGCCAAAACTAAGTGTTGAAATGAGTTATAATTCGGGTGGGAGTGGTGGTAAAGGCTTCGGGTTCGCCGGTTTCACGATGCCGAAGCGGAATCCTTCGAATGTGTCGCTTCATGCGGTGCCTCCGCCATCGGCGCAAATGCACGCAGTGCCACCACCAGCCACGGGTTTATCCAAGCAGGGATACTCGACTATGAATGCGATAACACAGAATGCTGTCACTGGCAATTGGGGCTCGCTAGGAAAGAAACGGTCGAAGACTGAAGATGAGTGAGTAGAATAATTTAATAAATAACAGTTATTGTGATCGACCATTGCATTATAAATTATTCAAAAGAATACATTTCTATTGGAAACTGATATCAATTGAATAACATTCATATTTGAATATCTATCAATCTATATCTATCATCACACCAGATCCCTTGCGGGGTAGGCAGAAAGTACAAAGTTCCAACGGGTTCTTTACTTACAGACCTCTGGCTTCCTCTACTCCCATAGTTCCTCTCATACATTGCTCGTTAGTTATGGAGACTCTTGGATTCCTAGTAGAAACTATTATACTACTATCTATCTATCTATCTATATCATCACGCCAGCTCCCTCGCGGGGTAGGCAGAGAGTACAGAGTTCCAACAGGTTCTTTCCTTACATACCTCTCTGGCTTCCTCCACTCTCATAGTTCGTCTCATATACTACTATATTAACTTAATACTGATCTGTTTAGGTCAGTGCTAAGTATAATAATTTTTGCATATATTTATATACAGTAGAGTCTCACTAATCCGGTACTTGAGTAGTTTGGCATGTCTAATAATCGGGCACCTTCGTACGCACCTCCTTCAACGCTCCCTATGCCCGCTCCGCACACATGTTCCAGCATTATTTTATTTATTATGTACTTTTCTTTACAATCCAGTAATCCGAATTCCAGTAATCCGGCACCCCCTAGTTTTTAATATGCCAGATTAGTGAGACTCTACTGTATAATCCAGCCTATGTGTCCCACAACTGGGCAAAAGTCTTTTCTCACAGATCAAGGTGAGAGAGAATAAGCAATCTATTGAGTCCTGAACTTTAGTCCAACTCTCTCTGAACACCAACTCAATGTAAATCATGTATTTTGCTAGGTAGCCTTAGTAACTTATTTAGCTACCCAATTATTCCACATTATTAATTAACCAAGTAGAAAAGTACCCTATTCTAATCATTATATTAATACGTGAAGCAAAAACTTTGTACCCCTTTTTACGAAAATTGCGCAGACGGAGGAGTATGAAATTTCCCACACTTATAGTTTATATCGAGAAGGAGTGCAGAATGCTAATATTTTTTTAAAATTATGCATAAAATATACATTAAATCAATAATAAACACATTACACACACTACTATGTATTTGACACAATACACTTCAAATTGAGAATAGATTAATTGTTTGTTTTTAATATTATTTGTCTATAGTCTTACTGAATGTCAAACATAACCAGCAAATGATGAAAGAGTTTTTACAAAAAACATCTGTAAAGGTATAGAGTAGTTTTGTATCATTAATTAAATTATCGAAATATGTATGTCAAGTTCAATGGACAGCATTTTCTGTTTAGTTTTTTGTATCAATAAAAAAAAAGGTATTGTGTATTTTAATCATTCTTTGTTTTTCTTTTTTTTTATTTAAATTTCTTATAATTTGTTTGAAAAGAATAGGAAAATAAACAGTCTAGCCTTGGCGAAATCTGTGATTATAGAAGTATAGTCTTTTGCAATAGAACCTTAATAATGTACAAACTTATAATTTAAATGAATTATGGTCGAATTTCGACCAATGGGTGACCACTAGTTCTAATAAATCAATGTAAACAAAGCAACAATATAACACAATCCCTCACCACATGGACCCATTGTGGATTAGTGGAGTGGTGTGGATTATCAAGTTTGTGGTCACCTTTAGTTGGTTCAAACCAACAATAAGGCTTCCAATTTTTCTGAGCTTGAAGATGTTCAAAACATTTTAAATGCTGCAAATAGCTACAGTTGTCTCACTAATCCGGCATATTAACAACCAGAGGGTGTCGGATTATTGGAATGTTGGGATTATTGGATTGTATAGAATAGTTCATAATAAATAGAATAATGCCGGAGCTTGTATGCAGAGTGGGGCTTAGGGAGGAGTGAGGGAGGCCCAGGCGGAAGGTGCCGGATTACTGGATGTCAAACTACTGAAGCGTCAAATTAGTGAAAGTCTATTGTATTATATCAGCCGAAGTTTAAATTTGGTGATCTAAATACTGCGGTCAGACAGTATAACAATGAATTTGCTACAATTGGTGTAGTCAGAAATTCTGAATGTATAATAATACAGATACAAATGAAGAAAGCTTTGTATTGTTACCAGATACTTTGATGAAGATGATGAGCCTCCAACTCCTGCTCTAGCCTATATCCCGGCTCCAGGCAGCCCTACAGCTGAGGCTGCATCTAGTTCTAAGGTATTTTACACTAAATTGTATATAAAACTAACTGAACTATTTATGTCAGTCGAGAATCAAAAATTAAAAGTAACCTTAGGTGGAAAACCTTCTTATATAATAATATGCAGTGTGTAAGTCCTTACAGTTCAGGAAAAGTTACCAGTATGACTGCTAATAGCATCCACCAATATAATTAACTGTTATTATGACAGCAATCATCCCAAAATTACAAAATATATGCAGTTTAATACGAAATGCTGATTTTTATATCATGTCTGATAAATCACCATATTAAAAGTTGTTTGTATTAATGAGCTGTCTCTCACACCTTCCATATAATTACTTGTATAAATAAATTTCAGGTATAAACACATTTCCTAAAATAGCGGAACTCTCTATATCCATCTTACAGGCAGTGGATGATGAAGAGGATCCCCTGGATGCGTACATGGCGGGGCTGGAGCAGCAGGCGGCGAAGGACCTGGTCGCCAGCAAGGAGAACGCCGCCAGCGGGAAAGAGGACAGCGGGAGGGGGACGAGGGGGGATATCGATGAAATGGATGACGAGGAGAGTTATTACAAGTGAGTCCTCACATATGTTCCCAATTACACAGGCTTGATTTAGATAGCTTACATGTGGAAATTTAAATTGGGCTCATATTTCTATTTCTTTTTTACACAGGCTTTAACTGTATATCTTTCATGGTGACTTGGTCCAACACATAATGATAATATAAAACTAAAGCAGCTGTTTTCTGCGCCTTTGCACCCAGTCGACAATAGAGCCACCTACCGGGTCTAGCTTTCTGATTGTGAAAGTATTATTTACAAATAGTATTATTAACAAACAAATTAAGTTAAAAGACTAGCCCGCTGAGTTTTTCGCCGAATGTTCTCAGTGGAGTCCGCGTTCCGATCCGGTGGTAGATGTAAAAAATGTAATACTTTTGACGTTTGTAAGTGCTTATGTATTGGCCTAAACAAATCAATGATTTTGACTTTATTAAAATTAGTTCAGTAGTTTCATAGTTTATTGGTTACAAACAAACTAATCTTTCTTCTTTTTAATGTGGTTCAACAAATTAAGAGTAATTGAATTGACACCCATCTTTTCCATTTCTGCACTTTTTTGTCTATATAATAAAGTAAAACAGCCTATGCTGTCCCACTGCTGGGCAACGGCTTTCCCTCACGAGGTGAGAGAGATTAGATCCTACTTCATTGCATGGACCCAGTGCAGATT
Organism: Phalera bucephala; assembly: GCA_905147815.2. Lineage (NCBI taxonomy): Eukaryota > Metazoa > Arthropoda > Insecta > Lepidoptera > Notodontidae > Phalera > Phalera bucephala. The sequence continues at coordinate 2,865,213 of LR990621.1, read as the reverse complement.
GGTGGATGCGGGTTTGATAAGGCTTCCAATTTGACCTAATGACTACCACAGTGGTAACCAAGGCGACAGCTTAAAGTGCCTTCTAAGGCACGGAGACACACGAACAAGCAAAATGCCTATGGTCACCCATCTTAGACCGATCGAGCCGAATACTGCTTAACTTTGGTGATCGCTAAGAACACCGCGGTCGCACAGCGCTACGAGTGCCGTGTATAATATAAATTATGGTAACTTCTGATAATCCTAGATACATGGAAGAGAATCCCCTCAACAATGGTGATGATGGCTCCGACTTAGAGGTTGAATATGACGAGGATGGTAACCCCCTTGCGCCGCCCAAGAAGAAGTTTATCGACCCGCTCCCGCCCATAGACCACTCGGAGATACAATACGAACCATTTGAGAAGAACTTCTACACGCCGCATGAGGACATTGAGAAACTGACCCCTCCGCAAGTTGAGGAGTTGAAGAAGAATTTGGGTGTAAAGGTAATGTCTCTTGAGTTTATTACAACCATGAATTTCACTTACACAGACACAGAACCAAACTTTTATCCATCACACTGTTACGTATAAGTTAGTGATAATTATAAAATGCATGTGGGTACATCTGAAATGTGCAATAAACTATCTACCACTGCTTCCCGTGTTTGATTGACATTGCAACAAAAATTTGTTTTATGTGGAGCCAATCAAAGCTTGTAATGAGTTAACTAATGGAATATACTGCACAGGGACAGGACTCCATTAGTGACTGAGTGGGAAAATGATGGCGCTAAAATAGTCTACATTTTAGGCAGAGAGTATTGAGTTTCTTCCATACAGATTTCTGTGGCTTCCTCTACTCTCATAATTTATTTTATACATGCTCGCTAATTTTTTAGTTAGCGAGCATGTACAAAATGAATCTAACATCTCACTCATTCTCTTAATTGAGATATTGGTATATAATTAAAAATAGTAATGGGTATTCTATTATACAACAATATTAATATATTGATGAAGGATGATTTGGCGTAGTGGTTAAGAGCTTAAGTCGCACAGGGTCGAATAATCGCGGGTTCGATTCCCGCATGGGACATATCTTTGTGTGGTCCAAAATTATTTTTTTCAGTCTAGGTATTTGTGTATCTCAATTTTCATGTAAGTTACCGCACCCATGACACAGGAATAGTTTATAGTCTACCTTTTTTTAAAGATAAGTTAAGAACTATGTGTTTTAGATATGCTGAGTTTTCGTTTGCCGGTGTGTAGATATCCGGTCCGGACCCGCCGCGGCCGGTGTCCAGCTTCGCGCACCTCGGCTTCGACGAGCAGCTGATGCGCGCCATCCGCCGCTCCGAGTACTCGCAGCCCACGCCCGTGCAGGCCGCCGGCGTGCCCGCCGCGCTCTCGGGGAGGGACCTTATAGGTAAACATAACATTTATCATTTTTGTATCCCAAGAAGAGAGAGTTCAATCTACGAATCCAACTCGGCTGGGCAGCATTCGGGAAACTGCGCAACGTCTTAGCCAAAATACCTTAGTGCCTCAAGACTAAAGTTTTTAGGCAATGTGTGCCAGTGATGACATACGGATCAGAGATGCGGTCTCTTACAATAGTTCTCATAGAAAAACTCAGAGTTGCTCAGCGAGCTATGGAAAGAGCTATGCTCGGCATTTCTCTATGTGATCGAATGAGGAGATTCGTAGAAGTACCAAGGTCACCGACATAGCTTATGGGCTACTAATCCTATGGGATTAGTAAGCTGAAGTGGCAATGGGTGGACCACATAGCGTATAGATCGGATGGGCGCTGGGGCAGAAAGATTCTAGAGTGGAGACCACGTATGTAGCCTGCTGACTCGGTAATAGTCTATTCACTTTGAAATCTGCTGAGGAGTTAAACCGAATTCCGAATCGGTATGATCGGGCTAGTCCCGGTTTATAAGGCAGAACCGGGCGACATGCCGAAACACGATTTGGGTCTCTTGGCGGCATAACTGCTAGAAGGATGATGACCAGCCACGGCCGTAGCTTACCATCGACTAAAATGCTGTTCATTTACCACTGCCCAGAGACTACATGTAAGGATTTGAGAGTAGCTTCCACCCCCAAAAATATATCTGCTTTGGAACGTAAGACTTTGGTCCCAGTTACTACCTTATGTGGTAATAGTTAAATTAAATTGGAAGCTTCATGGATAGTTTGATAAGTTCCAACGATAGATGATCACAAACCTGCATCCACCTATTCGCACTGGGACTGCATTGTGGGGTTATGTATCATCGATTTGTGATAGAAATGCTTTGTCCAGCAATGGGACTGCATTAGCTGACTTATTGTACATTTGTATGTCCATAATTGTCTTTTAATTACTAGTGTTGCGAACGCAAGTATGTTCTATCGTGACCATAAAGGAAATTGTCGAAAATTGTCCCAGAACCAACAGACATTTGAACCATGCAATCATTATTTATCTATTTTAATAAAATAATGGCAGATATCCGTATCCAACGGACAATTTGCAATCTAAAAGGAATATTACAAAGTATTGTAAGTACTTATATTGTAGTCGCTGACATCTTTGCCTATGTCAACCTACAATATAACCTCATATGTACTGAATTATAACCTCAAAATCTAATACTTTTTGTGTAATATTGCAATTCCCCCGCTTGTCCGTTTAATAATAAACGACTCAAGGGAATTTATGGGTGATTTGAAATCATACAAGTATTTTTTCATTGGGGTTGGTTCTGGGGCAAATCATTTGTGGGCGCAGAACAATGGCCTTTCCAACAACAATATGTCTATATTAAAAAACTAAATTTTTTTGACGAACTATGAGTGTGGAATAAGCCAAAGAGGTATGTAACGAAAGAACCTGTTGGAACTCTGTACTCTCTGCCTACCCCGCAAGGGATTTGGCGTGATGATATAGATATATTAAATTTTGTAGTTAACATTCTCTTTACCGCACGATCTACGGTTTTATAATTTTTTTTATTATATTAAAACAGTTAACATTTTTCTTTTTTTTTTAAAAACGTAGCCCCATACTATGATTTATTCCTGTATCGTGGGTGCGTTTACAAACATAAAAATTCACATACACAAATATCCAGACCGGAACAATAGTTGTGGATCACAAAGATTTGTCCCGTGCGGTAATCGAGCCCGCGACTATTACACACAGTGGGCGGAGCGGCTTAAGCTCTTAACCACTGTGCTAAATCGTCCGTCCAATTATTCCTATAACACGTGGGGAATAAACACTATGGCGCAGGTATCGCGCGCACTGGCTCCGGCAAGACGGCGGCGTTCCTGTGGCCGCTGCTGGTGCACATCATGGACCAGAAAGAGCTGGCGCCCGGCGACGGACCCATCGGACTCATCCTCGCACCCACCAGGGAGCTGGCACAGCAGGTAATATAGCAACCTTGGCAAACGCTTATTTGAGCCTTTGCCAAGAAATAAAAGTTTGCCTTATACTTGGTTTGGTTCGGGCATATAGAAAGAATGTCAGTAGAAAGAATGTGACAACAGATTACAATGCGAAAGTGAGAGGATGTAGGTACTGAAGAAGACCTAGATTATCTTACCATGACCAAATATACCGAGTCTTATCTAAGTCAATGTGTGTTGCCAGTCAAGAGTCTCCGTAACAGGCGAGCTATGAGAGTGGAGGAAGCCAGAGAGGTATGTAAGGAAAGCACCTATTGGAATTCTGTACTCTCTGCCTACCTCGCAAGGGGTCTGGCGTGAACATATAGATAGATAGATTATACATATTTACGGAAATCTTGCTGTTCGCCATTAAGGATTCTCCTGATGTATCTTCAAAGTCCAAAGTTTAATACCGGTTTCATTAAAATGGGACTATCTCGAAACTATACTAAACCCAATGCAAAAAGAATCATCAAAGTTAGTTCATAAATAAAGACGTTATAAAAAACATAGACGAACTGTCGACCTCCTCCCTTTTTGAAGTTAATATTCTGATTAGTTCTATGGCACCTATAGGATTGATGTAATACCCATAATATCTCAAAATTCGCATTCGTATTGTTTGTCGTTAAGGAGTTCCCTGGTGTATCTTCCAAGTCCAAGGTCCAATACCGATGAAATTAAAATGCGACTACTTTGGAGCTATACTGAATCCAATGCAAAAAGAATTTTCAAAAACGATTCATAATTGGCGGAATGATCGCGTATATAAAATACATACAAAAGAAAAAAACGCAGTCGAATTGAGAACCTCCTCCTTTTTAGAAGTCTGTTAAAAACAGCTTAATATCCCCGGAAATTGTTTCTTCGTTTTGCCATTGTCTCTTTAGGCTAAGAAGTCTGTCAAATATGTGGTTTTATTTAGATCTACATGGAGGCGAAGCGCTTCGGCAAGGTGTACAATATCCGCTGCGTGTGCTGCTACGGCGGCGGCTCCAAGTGGGAACAGGTCAAGGCATTAGAAGGTTAGCTTTACAAATTTCAACCTTCCACCCACTTAAATAGGGTATACAATCATTATTGTGTTTTCTTTGTTTGTTGGTTTTCCGGGGATGGTTCCAATACACGAAAAATACTAATATAATTTTGGTTTATATCAGTAATTGAAACGCATATATTTTTTAAAATTTACCCCACTTGTAATTATTTCAGTTATGCGTTCGTTCACAAACTTTCATTTAACTTACTTAAAAACTATGGTCTTTTTCACGAGACATGGGTACGGTGCCGTTTGATCAAATCCTACTAGGCCTCGGACACGAAGTCAGCGGAAGCGAGGCGGTGGCGGCGGCGGCGCGGGCAGCGGCGCGTTTCGATGCATACATTTATATGGAATGCATACATGCACGCACAATGCATACATGAGACATAGCGTTAAAACGTCTGCTTGATCTGACTATTTATGCATTTTGGCTGTAAGCACACTGAACCATAAAAACATGGAGTAAATTCGGCTTTCTAAGTAGAATTGTTGATGTGCGAAATCCAATTTTAATCAATAATTGAGGACAGTCTACTGAATTATTAATTATATTAAATAAGTGTGCTAGATCAGCCACTCGTCTTCGCTCTTGTAATGGAACAATGTGAAACTTTTTACTTTAAAATCTTTTTAACGAGTAAAATAATTATCTAGGTATCGATCAACGATATTGTAAGTATCTTAAAAACTTTTTTTGAACGTTTTCAATTCAAATTTGTGAGGCGTATTCCAGATGACCAGTAATATTATTCTATGTATACGACTGAAAGACATGGGATGCGCATAGTCAAAAAATTATTAAAAAATCGTGCACTCGCCATCATGTCATATTAAAATAGATAGTTTCATAGATTTTTAAATAATAATTCACGCGACGAATCAAGCGATTCGTCAGACGATTTTTCTGACCAATCGGTTGATTTATAAATAAACAATGAAATTATTGTTGTTTTTTTTTCTTTTTGTTCCTTAATTATTGTTATTAGGATCGTTCCATTATTCGTTAAAAATTATCTCGATACGATATTCAATCGATTCTTTCATTCAATTTTATCATCATTACATTTCTAGAAACGTCACATTCCAAACGTCACCGTACTCATGCCTCGTTAAAAGACTAAAGGGCGAGAAAAAAATCATGTTATTGTTTTTATTTGTCTCTTGGGAGGATCGATGTCTGACTATCCAGTGAGGTGAGCGTTCTACGCTGTATCCACTAGATCAAGCCGTTGTCGAAAATTTGAAATTTATGTACGCCTTTGTAGGGGGTGGTGCCGAAATAATAGTGGGTACGCCGGGTCGAGTCATAGACCTGATAAAGTGCAAAGCAACCAACCTGCAGAGGGTCACGTACCTGGTGCTCGACGAGGCGGATCGCATGTTCGACATGGGCTTCGGTAAGTTTATTATTATACTTTGTCCTCTATAATTTTTTATAGTAGAAATAAGTAATGGTAAGGATGATGCTCGTGTGGTTTGGATATATAGAAATAATGTCAGAAGAAAGTATGGGCGAAACGGATATGCAATGTAAACGTAGCAGGATATAGGTACCGGAAAAAGCCTATTCTTACCATGATCAAATAGACTGTGTATCTGATGGACTAGTCAAGAATGATGAAATGAAGAACTATGATAGTGGAGAAAGAGTGAGAGAGAGGTCTGTAATCTATAAAGATATAGCTATATATAAGCTCGACTATACAAATAGTAAGATGGAGATAAATAAATAATTCCATTAGACACGAAAAGAATACGCTACAAGAATTGTGTTTTGCTATTGTCGAAGAAAAAGATATGTTTCACATGCACATTGTACGGTCGGCGTGTCCAGAACCGCAAGTCCGTTCGATCTGCAACCACGTGCGGCCCGACCGGCAGGCGCTGCTGTTCTCCGCCACCTTCGCGCGAAGAGTCGAGAGACTCGCGCGCGACGCGCTGCACGACCCCGTGCGCGTGCAGCACGGCGCCGCCGGCGAGGCCAGCGACCTGGTCGCGCAGCACGTCCGGTGAGCCTCCTTAGGATAATCGACTTGGAAGGGTGAAGGATACCCGCCAGCTTTAGAAGAATGAAGAAACACCTACCGAGTTGAACGATACTACTTAGCATCTGAGGCTAGGCTACTAAGTTTTGTGGCACTCTGCTAGCTTTCTCTGTCGTGTGGACACATGTCGTCTGACGTCTAAATTTGTGTTAGTAGATCTTGCAGGCTATTATTGGTTGCCTATGTGACGCTTTAAGTAGTAGTATCGCTCAGTGATTATACGCTCTTTAGTATTACGTTGGTTACGCTCTTTGGTATTATTATGGCCACTATGCTTGGCGTTTGTGGACTAAGAGAAAGCCTTCGATTCGATCGAGACTTGGGCGGTTCTTAGATCTCTCCAGCGATGCCGCATTGACTATCGGTACATTGAAGTGTTGAAGTGCTTGTATAATAACGCCACCATGTCAGTCCGAGTACAGGGGCATTGCACGAAGGCGATCCCCATAAAAAGAGGAGTAAGGCAGGGAGACGTCATCTCTCCGAAACTGTTTACGGCCACCTTAGAGGACGCCTTCAAGCTCTTGGAATGGCAAGGACTTGGCATCAACATCAATGGCGAATACATCACTCACCTTCGATTTGCCGACGACATTGTGGTCGTGGCGGAGTCGCTGGAAGATCTAGGACGAATGCTCGGTGACCTCAACAGAGTATCTCAACAAGTGGGTCTTAAAATGAACATGGACAAAACGAAAATAATGTGTAACGTCCATGTCGTACCCACCGCACTCACCGTTGGGAACTCTACTCTTGAAGTTGTCGACGAATACATTTACCTGGGACAGGTAGTCCGGTTAGGTAGGTCCAACTTTGAGAGAGAGGTCAATCGACGAATCCAACTCGGCTGGGCAGCGTTCGGGAAACTGCGCAACATCTTGTCATCCAAAATACCTCAGTGCCTTAAGACTAAAGTTTTTAGTCAGTGTGTGTTACCAGTGATGATATATGGATCAGAGACGTGGTCTCTTACTATAGGTCTCATAAAAAAGCTCAGAGTTGCTCAGCGAGCTATGGAGAGAGCTATGCTCGGCGTTTCTCTACGCGATCGAATCAGGAATGAGGAGATTCGTAGAAGAACCAAGGTCACCGACATAGCCGTTAAGATTAGCAAGCTGAAGTGGCAATGAGCGGGCCACATAGCGCGTAGATCGGACGGGCGTTGGGGCAGAAAGATTCTAGAGTGGAGACCACGTATTGGCAAGCGCAGCGTGGGACGACCGCCTGCCAGATGGACCGACGATCTTGTGAAAATCGCAGGAAGTCGTTGGATGCAGGTGGCATCGGACCGGTTACGCTGGAAAGCGATTGGGGAGGCCTATGTTCAGCAGTGGACAAGTATAGGCTGAGATGATGATGATGAGTATTATCTATTGACCTGTTACTCGCATCATGTACATGCACCCCCACGTTTTAGTCGGTTTATAAATTACTCAATCAATCAATCAGCCTATCGTAGTCCACTGCTGGACATAGGCCTCTCCTAACACGCGCCATTGCACACGGTCCTCCACCTTCCGCATCCAGTCTGTCCCAGCGACCTTTTTGAGGTCGTCGGTCCATCTAGCTGGGGGCCGTCCTACCTTACGCTTACCAAGTCGCGGTCTCCGCTCTAGGACACGCTTGCTCCATCGGCCGTCGGTCCTTCTTTAGATGTGACCAGCCCATTGCCACTTTAGCTTACTGAGTCTGCGAGCTACGTCGGTAACTTTGGTTCTTTGTCGGATTACCTCGTTACGAATTTTATCCTTCAAAGAGACGCCGAGCATAGCTCGCTCCATAGCCCGCTGTGCGACTTTGAATTTGTGGACTAGTCCCACTGTAAGTGTCCACGTCTCGGCCCCGTAAGTCATAACAGGTAGGACGCATTGGTTAAAGACTTTAGTCTTCAGGCATTGCGGTATAGGCGAAGCGAAAACGTGACGTAGTTTGCCAAATGCTGCCCAACCCAATTGGATCCTGCGGTTGATTTCTTTCTCGAAGTTGTTTCTACCAAATTGGACAACTTGTCCAAGGTAGACATACTCCCGAACAACTTCGAGCATCGAACCATCGACGTAGATCGGTCCCGGCGTGACATGCTCATTAAACATGATCTTGGTTTTATCCAAGTTCATGCCGAGACCGACACCTCGAGAGGCTTCATTTAGGCTATGCAGCATTTCGCTTAACTCTGCCACGATGACGATATCATCGGCAAACCGAAGGTGTGAGATGTATTCGCCGTTGATGTTAATGCCCCGCCCAGTCCAGTCCAGCGTCTTGAAGACGTCTTCGAGTGCATTGGTGAAGAGCTTGGGGGATATAACATCCCCCTGTCTTACCCCTCGATGCAGCTCGATCGGGTTGGTCTTTTGGTCCTGGAGCTGGACGGTCATTGTGGCGGTATCTTACAGACATCTCAACACCTCGATATAGCGCCAATCGATGCCACATCGCTGCAGAGCATCCAAAACCGCCCAGGTTTCGATGGAGTCGAAGGCTTTCTCGTAGTCCACGAAAGCCATACAAAGCGGCTGATTGTACTCTTCGGTCTTCTGGACAATCTGCCGAACAGTATGGATGTGGTCTACGGTGCTGTAGCCTTTTCGAAACCCGGCTTGTTCCGGTGGCTGGAACTCGTCAAGTCTTCTGGCGAGGCGGATTGTGAGTACTCTCGAGAACAACTTGTAGACGTGGCTCAGGAGTGAGATGGGTCTGTAGTTCTTCAGCAAGGTTTTGTCACCTTTTTTGAAGAACAGAACCACCGCACTCCCGCTCCACGCTTGAGGTGTTAAGCCCTGGTGGATGACGGAATTAAAGAGACTCGCTAGCTTTTTCAGGATTGGAGTCCCGCCTGCTTTTAGGAGCTCAGTGGTGATTCCGTCATCGCCTGGCGACTTGTTGTTTTTGAGCTGCTCGAGAGCCACTCTGACCTCGTCCTGGTTGACATCAGGGATGTCTTCCGTGTGAGTGGGGCTCTGTGGTCGTCAGCGCTGGGTCTCGTGGGTTTAGTCATCCGTGATGCGTACAGGTCTTTGTAGAAACTCTCAATTTCCTTGAGTATCTCGAACTTGGAGGTTAAGGTTTTGCCACCCGCAGTTTTAAGTTTCGTCAGATGGGATTTACCTAGCTGGCGAGCGAAGACTTTGGTGCCTCTATTCTGTTCAATCGCAGCCGCGATGGTGCGGGTGTTGGAACATCGGAGGTCACGTCGCACCAGCTTCCGGATCTTCCGGTTGAGGTTCCTCCCATCCGGCGAAGACGCCTGCGTGGATGACATTTCCCGTCTCTGCCTCATAAGTTCGAGAGTCTCGAGCGAGAGTTTAGACTCTCTGTTACCGCTTTTGCCGGGAAACACCCTTCCAGACACATCCTGTAGCGTTTTGACCACTGTGTCGGTTTTCTCGTCAACATTGCCTTCGGTTTCCAGCAGGTCGAAACGATTTTGAAGCTCCAGTTGGAACTTTTCGGACCCTAAAGCTATTTGAGGCGCAGTAGGTCTGAGAGTAGACCTCATCATGCGACGTCTTTCGGCCTTGAAGTTTATATTTAGAGCGCCTCGAACAAGTCGGTGATCGCTGCCGGTATTAAACCTGTTGATCACGGAGACGTCTCTAAATATAGACTTAATGTCAGTCATGATGAAGTCTATCTCGTTTCTCGTCACAGTGTCGGGGATTCGCCATGTCCACTTTCTATGAGGCTTCTTCTTAAAGAACGAATTCATCAAGAAGAGCCCCTGCGACTCCAGAAAGTTGACGAGCATCTGCCCCCTGTGGTTTCGGCGCCCCACGCCGTGGGGTCCGATTATCGTTTCGCCGCGTTCTTGTACTCCCACTTTGGCATTGAAGTCCCCCCATTACAACATTGTAGTGAGCCTTGGTGGTGCCATGTAATGCCTTGGCTATGTCTTCATACATGGCTTCGGCTATGTCGTCGCAGTATGTCGAGGTCGGCGCATATACCTGTACCACCTTCAGGGTGTACCTGTTGGTGATTTTAATTATGAGGTACGCTACCCGTGTCGACACACTGCTGACTTCCACAACGTTGTTAGTGAGAGCTTTGTTGACCAGGAAACCGACACCGCCCTGAGAGGGCCGATCACCTTCCCGAAAGTAGAACAGGTGGCCTGACTCAAGGGTTATCGTGTCCTCGCCCTGTCTTCGGACTTCGGATAACTCCAATATGTGCCAGTTTATGCGACCTAGTTCTACCTCGAGTTCAGTGAGGTGTTGGTCCAGCCGTAGAGAGAGTCCATTGTACGTAGCCAGGGTCAGGTGTTTTTGGTAGGTTTGTGTCGTAGCCCGGAGATTCTTCGCACCCCCTGCCCCGCTGTTACCGCGACCGCTACCGTGGCAGCGGACAGCGGGACTACCGGGAACTGGGGGCCTTTGCGTTTGGTGTCTTAACATGTTAGGAGGTTTTTGGCCTACTATACCACGCTGGCCAGACGGGTTGGTATAGGGTTTGTTTCAAATTTTCCTTTTCTGGTCGTTGATAATCATAATCATAATCATAATCATAATCATAATCATTTATTCTGCAAGTGTAGGTAGGTACAATTAGGTCTTATATTATAAAATAGAACTCCACACTTTGCCACAAAGCATGCAAAATTTGGCAGACTTACTAAATATTAAAATGTAACTTTACAATATAATAAGATTTTAGGCATTAACACTTACATTTCTCATTGAATTATAATAATTATAATATTTGCACATTACATTAAAATAACAAACAATAATCATGAAATAAGTAGATAAATAAAATTGGTAATAATCATAGTCAAAATAATAAAATGTCAATAATAATCAGATTGTCAAATGAACTGGTCGAATTGAATTATTGAAAATGTCACAATTAAATTAAAATGTCAATTTTAAAATATAATGTCAACATTCATTAATGATTCATATTATAGGTGCATAATTATTTGGATTATTTCTTTCTAAATATTCTTTTACACTATAGAATGCATTTTCAATCAAAAAATCCTTTAATCTTCGCTTAAATATTTCCAGCGTATCTATTTCGACGATACAGTTTGGTAGTTTATTATATATTCTAGGGCACATGCAATACACACTTCTACTTTTTAATAAAGTTCTGCTGGGTGTAACTTGTAACTTATGCACATGTCTTCTGCTTCTTAGTTTGCCATACATTGCAATATTGGTTTTAACAAAAACTGCTATCTCATATATGTATATGCATGGCAGAGTTAAAATTTTCAAATTTTTAAAGTGGCTCTTGCAACTATCGGTGGGTTGAAGATTACATATTGCACGTATACACTTCTTTTGTGCCTTAAATGCTGATTCCCACTCGACAGAGTTACCCCAGAAAATTATTGCGTATTTTAACGTAGATGCTACATATGCGTGGTAAGCTGTCATGACGGTAGTAATGCTAACAATTTTAGAGAGCTTGTATAACATATAAGAATATTTATTAAGTTTGGTGCATACTGATTCTACTTGTGCTTTCCAGTTAAGATTGCAATCAACATGTAGTCCCAAAAACTTTACCACTTCTACTTCCTCGATTTTTGTTAAAGAGTAGCGAATTTCAATTGGTGTTGTTGGTTTGGCCCTATTTCGAAAAATCATAATATTTGTTTTATTAAGATTTATTAATAAGTTATTTGTCTCTAACCATTTTATAATAGCTATTATTGAGGTATTAATATCATGTTCTAGTGACGCATAGTTCTTACTAGAAAATATAGCTGTACAGTCATCTGCAAATAGTACAATAGGACATGATACTGCTCTTGGGAAGTCATTAATGTAAAGCAAAAACAACAGAGGGCCTAAAACGCTGCCCTGAGGTACACCGAATTTAGTTGTCTTGTAATCTGACATGTGCGTTCTTTCTAATTTCTTGATTGGGCAGAATTGTGTTATTACGGTTCTTTGTTTTCTGTCACTTAAGTACGATGTAATAAGGGCCAATACGTTGCCCCTGATCCCGTATAGATAAAGTTTTTCTAGCAGTTTTCCATGATCTACATAGTCAAAAGCTTTTTTTAAGTCCATGTATAAGGCGCACACCGGTGTTTTACTATCAACGTTAGTTATAACTTTTTCTAAAAACTTTGAAATTGCAAAATTTATGTTTTTACCTTTTTGGAATCCTGATTGTTCTTCATTTAAAATGTTATACTTTTCTAAATATTCGTATAGATTCTTGTAGATTATCCTTTCAAAAATTTTTGAAAATATAGGTATTAAAGCTACCGGTCTATAAGATGACATACTTTTCCTATCATCTTAGGATGGATGACGTTACTACCTTTGGTGGACTCTTACCACCAGCCTAGCAAAAGTATGGCTACTGGGGCATTCTAAGTTTTTCTTTCGCTCCCAGCCCAGTAAGGAAGAAATTACTAGTTGTACCCAAAAAATTGTTCGCTTTATTTTCAGGAGTGTATTTTACACTCGTTAAGTTTTTTTTTATACAATAAGTAACCGTGTGCAAGGGCGCGTGTTAGGAGAGGCCTATGTCCAGCAGTGAACTGCGATAAGCTGATTGAGTGATTAACAATAAGTAGATTATGTTCTTCCCATGGGCAAAATCTACATCCTTGCCAAATTTGATTGAAATCTGTTCAGCGGGTTGGGCGAGAAAAGATAACAATACAAACAGACAGACAGGATTTCGAATTTATATGTGGTATGGATTTTATGACTTATTGAATACGTAGTGTAATAAAAATGTATTTGTTTTTATTCAAGTGATTATTTTTATAATTGTGTTTGTACATATAATAGTACAAAATAGTAATAAATACTCAGATTTATAAGCACTCCCACTGAAGTGGCATCACCGACTTAAGTCTGAGTGGTATTTATATCGTTATTTAATTTCAGAATATTCAACAAACCGGAGGAGAAATGGTGTTGGCTACTGAAGCATTTAGTGGAATTTCTATCGGCCGGGAGTGTTTTAATATTCGTCACTAAAAAGGTTAGACAAAGATTTGGTATATTTTAATTAAAATCATAGCCAAATGCTGAATAACATTCGCCTCTAACTAACATTTATCCCACAATTGAAGTGGCACGCTGGTAAGGGACAAGATGCGCGACATTGCCGGACTTGGCAAGCGACATTGCTCGACTTCGTCCGACATTTCTAGGTAGACAGTGTTGTTGCCGATGCGGAGTCTAGAACTAATGTGTGTGCTACTTATAGTGATGATCTTCTGTCCCTGGCAGTTGGAAGCAGAGCAGACGGCGGCGAACCTCGGAGTACAGGAGTACGACGCGTTACTTCTGCATGGTGATATGGAGCAGGCCGACAGGAACAAAGTGATAACCGCCTTCAAGCGACAGGAGAATAACATCCTCGTCGCTACGGATGTCGCTGGTAATGTGATTCTTTTTTAGTACTTGGTCGGTTTTGACTTGTAAAACGTACTTATTAAGAGAGACTAAGGAGATTCTGGTCATTATATTTTCCTTAAGAATGAGCAATATTTCAATAGGGAATATGCGTGATTTTTTTATATTTTTATACGATAGATTACATCAATATATAACTGCAAAAAAAATTTAAGCGTCAAAAACAAAGTATAAAGGGCAAAAAAAATGTTGAAGATAGCAAACAGATAAGAGCACTTTAAACGCCCGCCATTTTGGCGCGCTTGGCGTGACGTCAAAGTCTATAATAACAATCAATTAGTAGCTGTAGAAGTATTTTATTCTGTAATTTATTTTTATTTTGTATTTTGCGACTATTATACAATGGGACAACACTGTGTTGTGCCTAGGTGTAAAAATACAATAAGAAATGCACCCGATAGGTGCGGACATAAGGAGAAAGTGGTGTAAAATCAGAAAAAGAGACATGGTATCTCCATCAATTTGTTTACATTTCTGTGATGATCATTTTAACGTAATAATTAACTTAAATAATTTAAACTAAAATTTTGTCTTTGTGTAAATCGACAATAAAAAATAACAATAAAACTAACTCAATAGTAAAACAAATATGCACTTGTTGACATTAGTATTGTAGAGTTGACGTCATATTCGATCTGACCAATAGCGTGGCGTTCCCGCTACTTTGAATTTCCCACTCATTTTTTGTACTTTCAATAATAATTCTCTTAATAAAAAAAGTAATGTTGGTATACACATTATTCTAATGCGATAGAGTTTGTAAAAAAAAAAATATTTGACCCTTATTTGAATCACACGCATATTCCCTATTATGAGTCAAAAATAAGTTTAGTTATTAAACTAGCCCTACTCTGGCTTCGCATGGGTGAATTATACACTGAATATATTTGGTATCAGCTCGCGGTCTGGACATCCCGCACATCCGCACGGTGATCAACTACACGGTTGCGCGAGACATCGACACGCACACGCACCGCGTGGGCCGCACCGGGCGAGCCGGCGTGCGCGGGGACGCCTACACACTGCTCGCGCGGGACAAGGACAAGGACTTCGCCGGGCACCTGCTGCGGAACCTGGAGGGAGTGCAGCAGGTACCGTGTCAATACCCTGTCATCATCATCAACCCAAATCAGTCCACTGCTGGACATAGGCCTCTGCCAATGTGCGCCACAGAGCCCGATCCACGGCTTTATGCATCCAGTCCCTGCCGGCTATCCGACGTATGTCGTCACTCCATCTCGCGGGGGGGGGGGGGCGCGTCTGCTCCAATGGTTGTCCGTTCTGCGGCAAATGTGACATGACAGGGTATGTGACTAGCCCATGGGCTGGTCACATACCCTGTCATAACCTTGTCAATTGGGATTGTTTACTATCAGAGGGCCTAGACAAGTTGCAAGCGTTTTGTTTCTATTCTCTTGTCGCAATCGATAGCGCATTGTTTTGACCACGTGACTTTTCGATGCAAAATGTCATTCCCATACATTTTCCCGCTTTCTATTAGCGTTAACGACTGTAGATTGTCAACTTGACTATAGGCGCAGGTTATCCGCAAATTCGTTTTGCCGCCTCTTCCATAAGAAAATCTTCTAAGGGGCATAATTACGCGTATTCTATTTTAAGCTTTCGTCACATAGCCGACGGCGCGGCACGATGGCCGGCGCGTACGTCGTGGTGCCCGCGTGGCGATACCGTCAGTAGTCGCTGTGCCCGTTAAACAACTACACTAGCGTCCCGCTCGCACGCGTATTGGCGTCTCGCTCCCGCCGTGCCTTGTTTGTACTCGTTTGTGGTGCGGTGCGACGGAGCTGTGTAATGTCTCCTGTACATTTCACTTCTATAATCAACCAGAAGCTAAATTTGTTAAAAAAAAACAAAAGTATAACAACCTAGACTTAAATTAGTTAGTTAGCCTACATTGTCCCACTGCTGGGCAAAGGCCTCCCTCCATCTCCTCCATTCTACTCTATTCAGGGCTATTGAGCGCCAGACTTGAATTAATATTAATAATTTATAAGTTCCACTAAAAATAACAATATCAACACTGGAAAATATTAGCCTAAAACGTCCGTTCGCTCCGACCGCCCGATCCAAAGTGCGCGATGTAATGGCGGTCCGGACAGAAATCAGCTGTGGTCGGGTGAAAGTCACGTGATCGCCAAGCCACGCCTATTTAGCTCGCTAGTCTTCTTACACTACATTAAACTGGACGGCCAGGACGTGCTGGCATTGTATTTTTTTTAAACGTAGCCCCATATGCCTATACCTCCTCCTTGCGTCGGTTTCCTCATTACTGAGGGTCGTGGTCATATGTTAGAGAGCAGTTTTCTGCGGATGATGAGTCGCCATCCACTCCTATCTGCAGCCGAGTACAGAGCATCGTGAAACGTGGTATCAAGAGCTGTGCGAATCTGATCCGTCCAGCGTGTTGGGCTCCTTCCTGGTGGTCGCTTGCCTTCAATTTTACCGGTGACCATCAGTTTTTCGAGGTTGTCACTGTCTTTTCTAGCAATGTGACCAAAATACTCTAAAACCCTGCGCAGGCAAGTAGTGGACAGTCGAGTTTGGATCCTGAGTTCAGCTAGGATTGACACATTAGTGCGGTGTGCTGTCCATGGTATACCTAGCATCCTTCTCCAGCACCACATCTCAAAGGCATCAATGCGGTCGCGGTCAGCCTTCTTGAGAGTCCATGTCTCGGCACCGTACATAAATATGGAGAACACCAATGCTCGGACTAAGTTGCTCTTGGTGTTGGTAGAGATGTTTCTGTCTTTCCATATCTTATCCAGCTGTGACATGGCGCCCTTTGCCATCCCGATCCTTCTGCGAATCTCCATCTCACAAGAGCTATTGTTGCTTATGTTTGAGCCCAGGTATACAAAGTTGTTTGTAAACTCCAAATTGAGTGTCCCACTGAGCTCCAGCTTGCCTGAGCGATCAACGATCATAAGCTTTGTCTTAGCTCTGTTAATTGCGAGTCCGAGTTTCCCACCAGTGCGCTCGATCCTGTCCAACAAAAGGCTCATCTCGGCTTCGCTTGCTGCAAGAAGGGTGGTGTCGTCAGCGTATCGCAGATTTGAAATCTTGCGTCCTCCAATAGTGATGCCACCATTCCAGCCGTCGCATGTTTTCCTCACGATGTATTCGCCGTATATGTTGAACAGGATGGGTGACAGAATACACCCTTGTCGGACACCCTTCTGGAAACTGAACAGATCGGATGCAGTCCTATCAACTCTCACAAATCCCTGGCTTTTGTAATATAGGGATTGTAGCAGTGCAGTGAGATGTTGAGGTACACCCAATTCCGCTAAACTATCCCACAAGCAGTTCCAGTCGACACAGTCAAAAGCCTTACTATAGTCAACGAAACATGATGACTGGTGTGTCGAACTCGTAACATTTCTCCACAATTTGCCTGACGTTTAGTATTTGCTCCCTGGTGCCTTTGCCCCTTACAAAACCCGCTTGTTCTTGAGGGATTTGCCAATCGAGATAATAACGAATCCTGCTGTTTATCACGTAAAGAAGAATTTTGCTGGCATGAGAGATGAGGGCAAGTGTGCGGTGTTGCCTATACACAGCCCTATGATTTATTCCTGTGTGTTACAAACATGAAAATTCACATGCACAAATATCCAGACCGGTACAAATAATTGTGGGTCACACAAGGATTTGTCCCGTGCGGGAATCGAACCTGCGACTATTAGACACAGTGGCCGGAACGGCTTAAGCTCTTTACCACTGCGCTAAATCGTGCGTCAATAAGTTAAATCGATGTTTTATGTGTAGGAAGTTCCTGAAGAACTGACGCAGCTGGCGATGCAGTCGGCGTGGTTCCGAAAATCGCGGTTCAAGAAAGGCAAGGGCAAGAATTTGAATGTGGGGGGCTGCGGGTTAGGGTGAGTGCACTCATCTTCATGCTATTTGCATGCTATGCTTCATATTTTTTAATTATCCAATACTTTGTATTCATGATAAATTAAACGCCCTCAGCCTATACTTCCAAGCTGGGGTTGTAATGGCTGGTAGAGGTAGGTATGTAAACCTAGTTATTCAGACGATGTGAGGTCCCAAATATTTTAGTGGTGCAGAATGCCAAATGTCAATCAATTCAATAATTAATCTCAGTTCGGTCAACATTTACTGTCAGTGTAAATTCTATCTATCTATATCGTCACGCCAGCTCCCTTGCGAGGTAGGCGGAGGGTACAGAGTTCCAAAAGATTCTTTCCTTACATACCTCTGTCTTTCTCCACTCTCATAGTTCGTCTCATATACGCTCCTCGGTTACGGAGACTCTTGACTTGCCCTTCAGATAATACATGGTCTATTTTGTCATGGTGAGATAGTCAGTGCAAATCAGAGTAAATTTAATACGAGAATTGGCCTTTAGGGCTTGTACCTCTTTAAACACCATACTTTCTAGTAGGCCATCTTCATAAATCCCTTCCCGTTTCTCGTGCAGGTACAAGGAGCGGCCAGGCCTTCCGGCGCACAGCGACGAGCCGAGCAGCGCGGGGCTCCCCGCCATAGAGAAGGCACACGGGCCAGCCACAGACCGATTGTCGTCGCTCAAGGCTGCCTTCCGCTCGCAGTATAATCAGGTACGTCTATAAAGATCGTGATGTTATTTATTACCACTAAGCAAATATAAAGAGAAGTCTGCCTAACCAACTATGCACTATGTCTCTCAAGTAGGCCCTGACGTCATCGCGGTGGCCGTTTTTTGTGGCAGTGTGTCGTTTTGAGCTATATGACAAATACAGAAGTGGGCGGCGTGTAACGTCCTCGGCCTCTCCACGATTGGTTGTATAGGAAATTCTATTAATGCCATCTCCTCTATATATTTGCTTCATGTTTAGCTCAATTAACATATTACGTAAACAGTTTAGCAAAATTAAATGGTTATCAGAAATCCAATTGAACAAAAAACAAATAAGTTAAACGACTAGCCCGCTGAGTTTCTCGCCGGATTTTTAGTGGAGGCCGCGGTCCGAGTCGGTGGTAGATGTAGAAATTTATTAAAATACATAATCTTAGTAAATATCAATAAATAATATTAATATTAGCCCTGTTAAGAAACCGTCCCATCGTAGGGCACGGGCCTCCTCTCAAACTGAGAGGGTTTAGACCATGGTCCACCACGCTGGCCCAGTGCGGGTTGGCGAACTTCACACACCTTCGAAACTCTTAGGCATGCAGGTTTCCTCATACGCACATGCTTTCGAAAAGAGGTGCGTGCGTGGGTTTGGACCCGAGCCTCTGACTTTGCAGTCCAACGGTCTAACCACTAGGCTATCACTACTTAGTACCAGCAAGAAATTAGCTTATTATTATTATTTTAGTAAGAACGCGCGCTCTACGTGGCTTCGCGGCAGCTCTCATAGGAAGTATCCTATGAGAGCTGCCGCGGGTAGTAACCCGCTGTATACTTCCTTCATAAGTAATCTAAAACTAATCTCTCCAGTTAGTAGCTAAATAGGATGCATGAGCATATCTAAACGCTGACATTTATTTGCTGTCATTCTATTCGTCATCCGTATCTGGGACGAATAATATATACATAGTGGAACGCCGTCGATCGGCGGTAGTGTGTTGGCCATTATTCAATCATTTTTGTAATTGTGTCAATCACTTGCATTTAAATTAATCGCCCTAAGGTACTCTGTAATAAGAATTTTTGGACGTCAGAGGCTTTGTGACCATGAGTGGTGTAGAGCCCTTGAAACATCGGGAACTTAATCCTCGATTATATCTGACACACGCATCGCCACGCCTATATTTCCCAAACGGGGGGGGGCAGAGGTGTACTGAGTATACCCACTTTTCGCCGACGATATGAGGTCCCATGTAATGGGGGGCAAGCCTTTTGCCACATACCGGGCACAATTCCCGACTCCGAACACTGGGAAGTTTTTCGTTAGAAAAACTACGTTTGTCCGACCTAGGATTTGAACCCAGGACTTCGTGGTCAAAAAGCGATGCGCTTTGCCACTAGACGAACGAGACAGTCAATAATAATAATCTATATATTAATACGTGAAGCAAAAACTTTGTACACATTTTTACGAAAATTGCGCGGACGGAGGAGTATGAAATTTCCTACACTTACAGTTTATATAGAGAAGGAGTGCAGAATGCTAATATTTTTTTTAAATTATGCATAAAACATACATTAAATCAATGAAAAAAACATTACACAACATGTATTTGACACAATACACGTCAAATTGATGTTTGTCTTTAATATTATTTGTCTATATTCTTACTGAATGTCAAACATAACCAGCAAGCGATGAAAGAGTAGGTCGAATATCGACCTATGGGTGACCACTAGTGTTTATAATATTTTAATTGCAATTTAATGTTTTAACAATAAATTTTTGTCCAACTCTGATCCGCGGCAGTTAAGGTTGGATTTTGTCGGAATTTCGTTAATACAATTTAAGCTCTGACTGTCCCATCTTCGTCCCCAGTTCACAGCCTCGACAGACCACTCGTGGGAACAAACCATGACCTCGATCCAGCCGGGGGTGAACGCGCCAGCCTCGCAGGCCGAGGACAAGCCAGAGAGAGTTAGGAGAAGTGGCAAGAGGAGCCGGTGGGAGTAACCTTGGAGATGTGGGAGACAGTGGAAAGAGAGAGGAAGTGGGAGTGGAGACAGTAGCTGATATAAGGAGATGATGACGTAGCTAATATTTAAAATGATGGTGGGAAATAGCTTGTGGCTGAGTTAGCGATGTTATCGTTGTCGATATGCCGAATCGAACGACGCAGATATAGATATCGATCGATATATTGTAATCCGAAAATGAAACGGCGTCATAGGATGCTCTATTTATTTTAGTGTTGTTTTTTTAAATTTAGCCCCATTCTCGGGATAATTCCTGTGTCGCGAGTGAATATAAAATTCACACACATAAATGCCCAGTACGAAACGAGTAGTCACCCTTACGGGTTCAATTCCCGAACTCGTAAGGGTGACTCCTCGATTCCGTGAATCGAGAAGCTCTAATCACTAAATCAGGCCATTAAGAAACCAAGAATACATAAGCAGAGACTATTGTTTTTTACAGTCGGTTCTTCGATAAGCTTTGAAGGGTTAAGTCTTATCGACGACGATAATATCATTATTTAACCAAACGACCCTAGCCAAGGTAAAAACCACCATGAGTTTTAGATACGAGACCAGTTAGCATATATATAAATAATTTGGATACCCAAATTCAAAGAAACAAACAAAAAATGATAACATATTCAATAAATTGTAGTTACTTTAAAACTATGTATACGTCTTTGAGATCATTTCCCGGTTTATTTATATAAATATTCTATCTCTATCTGTCTATATCATCACGCCAGATCCCTTGCGGGGTAGGCTGTATAAATATTGATGGTGGAAATCGCGATTAGACAGATACATTACAGTTCTGGGCCATAGTACGAGCAAATCATGGGTCTCTGTCACCGGCGGGGGTATATGAGACGAACCATAGAAAGAATGTCTGAAGAAAGAATGACAAAACAGATATACAATGTAAAAGTGGAAGGATGTAGGTACCGGAGAAGACCTAGACTATCTTACCATGACCAAATAGACCATGACTTATCTGAGGGGCAAATCAAAATTTTCCGTTACCGTCGAGCGTGTATGAGCGTGTATACGAACTATGAGAGTGGAGGAAGCCAGACAGGTCTGTAATAAAAGAACCTGTTGGAATCTGTACTGTCGGTCAACCCCGCAAGGCATTAGGCGTGATGATGTAAATTATAAAAATTGCCTCACAACTGACGTCTATTGATATTTCCACCATATAGATACGAAGTATTTTTTTTGTTATACAAAGATCTTCAATTTGTTATCTGCTTTCATCAACGCATGCCAGGTGACGTTATAATGACGTAGTAACCTGCTACGTACGAGATGGTTTACAAAATGCCAAATTGAATCCTATGGTCTGTTAGTAAGGGGTATATTTGAGTGGCACTACAGGGGCCTTCATTCTTGTACGGGCTTTGAAATAAGCGACGGTATTTCAAGTGATGGTAAGTAGTAATTACTTATGTTCTATTTGAAATGCCAATATAGCACGGAATACAATTTAAAGTGAACTAAACTTTATTTGTAGTAGAAATAAGATCCAGTTTATTTTGTGTAAATACATTTTGGTTTAAGTGGAAATTCCCTGCATTATTGTGTTTTGACTTGATTCCATGATTATACATTATGTTATATTTTTTCAAGGATGGAATGCATTTTCAAGGAATTATAGAAGCATGATCTTTATATTAGATGATACCATAAAATTAGAGAATTAATTATTTTACATGTTTGTCGGTTCGATTTCCAAATGAGTCAAGTTTTCAAAAGTCATTGCATGCTGTTATACTTACTTATTATTATTAATTTATATCAAACAACATTTCCTGTTAGTTAAATTTGTTATTACAATATTTAGGGACTAAAATTGCATTTATTTTCATGTCTACGCCGCTTGTTTTAGAGCCCTACATAATAAGTGTAAAAATGTATTAAGCGATTTGAACGTCGATGTGGATCAGAAATATATCGCATAGGAGCTACGAAAAAGCGCACGCGGATCCAGTTTTATTATTACTAAAATATATATGTATGCTTTTTTTTTTTTTTTTTTTTTTTTTTTTTTATATGTATGTTCAGCGATATTTCCGTCAATTGTGGACCGATTTTGATATTTTTTTTGCATTGGGTTCAGTATATCTCCAAGGTGGTCCCATATTAATTTTATTGACATTGGACCTTGGACTTAGAAGATACACCAGGGAACTCCTTAACGACAAACAATAGGCATGTGTAAATTGAGATATTATGGGTATTACGTAAATCCTATAGGTACCCTACTATAGAATAATTCACTGGTCACTTAAAAATGTAAAATAAAAATCTTTTATAAAAAAAGGTAAACCGACTTCAAAAAGCAAAAAAATAAATATTTGAAGTCGTTGCCAAGTAACCGACTGCACCGACCAGCACCGACTTCAAATATTTATTTTTTTGCTTTTTGAAGTCGGTTTACCTTTTTTTATAAAAGATTTTTTCACACCAGTTATCCCTCAAGAGGTATATGTACACATAAATTCTAACCGAGTAATTTTGATTCTGATGTGAAGTTTAAACTGTGGCCATTTTTCGAGTGCATTTTTTTGGGTTTTTATTTTTTCTTTTTTTTAAAGCATCAGGCTCACACTGAGAATTACTGAAACCTCGTTTGCAAATATGAAATTAACATACACAAATATCCAGACCATAATAAATTCGTTAGTCACACAAACATTTGTTTCTTGGGAGGGAGGATCGATTTGTGATTGCTCTATCAAGATGCAGATGGTATAAGATACAGATAGGTCTCATGTAATAGGGGGCGAGCCTATTGCCATATACCGGACACAATTCCAGACTCCGGACTCATACTGGGAATCTTTCGTTAGAAAAACCACATTTGTCCGACCTAGGATTTGAACCAAGGACCTCGTGATCACAAAGCGATGCGCTTTGCCATCAGCCCAATGAGGCAGTCAGTCAGTTTATATAAATATTTATTACAAATACAGATATTGCGTCCCTCTCGTATATCCCTTCATTTAAGAGGAAGTTCGTGCGGGATACTCTATGGGTCACAACCATCCAAGTCCATTATGTCAATATTTCTGGTCTGCCTGATAAAGAGTTACGGGAGAGTTGTTCTTAGTACCTAATCACGTTTGTTTTACAAATGGATTGTTGTCATCGACCGCGCTAACTGATTCGATGCAATTTTAATTTGTATCTATCCTACATGCTCCGTTGGTTCGGGCATATAGAAAGGATGCCAGAAGAAAGAATGACAAAACAGATATACAATGCGAAAGTGGAAGGATGTAGGTGCCGGGGAAGACCTAGAATATCTTACCATGACCAAATAGACCGTGTCTTAGCTGAAGGGCAAGTCAAGAGTCTCCGTAACCGGCGAGTGTGTATGAGACGAACTATGAGAGTGGAGGAAGCCAGAGAGGTATGTAAGGAAAGAACCTGTTGGAACTCTGTACTCTCTGCCTACCCCGCGAGGGAGCTGGCGTGATGATATAGATAGATAGATAGATCTATCCTGCAGGGCCTTTTTCAGCTTTGACCATATAAACACGTGTCGCGGCGCGTTACGATATCTTCGTGTAATGGTATTCTACATTCTATATAATATAGTATTTTTCACATAAGATGGGCAGTGACAGTTCTAATTGCCAAACGAAATAAATATTTAATTCAATGGTGTTAAGGCATAAAACCATAAGTATGGAAACGGGTCATGCCTCTTATTGCCATTGAATAAAGTATACTTCTAAACAATCATTTCACAAAGTTATTGTAAGGTCATAACGAATTATGTATATGCGTACGCGCTAATCTCGGAAACTACTAAACGGATTTTTATTCAGATTACACCAATAGATAGACTGATTCACATTACAGTTACCACAGCAGAACCTTCAAAGTAGCAATGAGTACTTTCTGTATCTCGCTCGCTCTTACGATTCATCAATTTAAAAAGAGTAACATGCCCATAATATTTATCTTTCAATGCTGAAAAATAGAATTTAATATTGAACTTGATCGTTGGTTGCATGAAATTGTATAATTATGGCATGTGTTTCAGTTAGTGTGGTCGGATTTTATTGATCGCACTAATTCAATATGAATGTTTTTTTTTTTATTATAATATAATAATTATGTAAATAAAAATAAAGTGCTATGTAAAGTGAAGATATGTGTTGTTTTATTTTCGATAATTGAAAAATCCTATCTCATCTTGTTTTAATCCTATGCTATTCGCTTTAATAACAAACTTCCCTACGATATACGAGATTTATCAATTAATGTGTTTAAAACCATAATCAAGGCTAAATATAAGAAAGCCTATTATAAAATCTCGGATTACCTAGAAGATAAGACCGCGTGGGATTGAAGTGTCATATTTTTAAAAGTGGTAATCTTATTTATTTTTTTCTTGAAATTCAATGTTAAAGCGTAGCGTGTTGTGCCTGACGAGCTTGGGGTATAGCTGCTTTCTAGACAATCTAAACATCGTCTTTGGGGTTCTTGTTTGGTCATACTCACTCATGTTTTTGCTTGCGGTGACTATCTGGAGCGGGTCACTCCCTTCGCTCCAATATGGTTGAAGGGAGTGGTGGCTGTTCCAGTAGTCATACTCATGAACGGGTTCTGCTTGTACATTGGTCGATCTAGAATCCTTTAGACCATTACCTCGTTGAAATAGCATCATTAGTCTCATATCTCGATCGGAAGGCATCACACTGGAACTAGATCGTAAACTTCTAAATTGTAACCTTAACATTGTACCCACACAATTGTATTGAAAAAAAGGAAAGGAAGAAAAGAGAGAGAATTAAATAAAAAAGTAAAGACCGCTGAATTTCTTCGCCGGATCTTCTCAGTGGAGGCCCCGTTGCGATCCGGTGGTAGACTAGTGGTTAGATTAGATAAAAAACGTAATTTGATCATTTGTAAGTCTCCCCCAGGGTTTATACAAAATCAATTATTTGAGTTTGAGTTTGCTGTGTGACTCTTTCGGGCATGATCCCCTCACAGATTTGATTTCTGATAACACAAGAATTGTCAGAGCTTAAATATGCTTAAATCTAAAACGTAACGCGCCCATCAATTGTTGATACTAAATTTTCTCAAATTGAGCGGGTAAACTACCAGGAAAGACTGAAAGAGAAATTAAATTTGGACGACCATGAGAATATTGAAACGATGCACGAAGATCTGGTCACAACCATCTTGAAGACTATAAAACACTATAAAAGCCTAGCAATAAGAATCCAACTGCTAAAATCTCAAAATACACGCAAGAGCTACTACAAGAAAGATCCAAATTGACCCTGACCTTAGAGTACCATAAATTACAAAATATAAAGCGTGACATTCGTAAGGCCTTTCGGAAAGATCTAAGGCAAAGGAAGTACAACACTATGTTAGACATAATAAAGCAGTATCGAGGTCCTTAAGTGTTCAAAAAACTTTTAACAAGAGGAAATTCGGAAATACACAAGCTGATTACACAAGATGGAAATACCAATACAGATAGACAAAGAATTTAGCAAGAAGTAGAGATTTTTTATGCTAAACTTTATAGTTCCCATACATCTGAACCTCAAGCAGACAATAAGGACCCTAGAGCAAAATTAACAAAACATAGGACAGAAGACCTTCCAGAAATCAGCCTTTACGAGATAAAGCACGCCCTAAAACTTACGAGCAACGGTAAGGCACCACGACAAGACAGGGTAATCGTTGAGTATTTAAAACACGGAGGCAAAGCCGTCCTGAAACATCTCCAAATTATGTTTAATAAAGCTCTATTCGAGGGCGTCTCACCAGAAAGTTGGAAAACCGCAATAGTAATGCTGTTACACAAAAAGGGTGACAAAACAGATCTCACCAATTACCGACCGATATCGCTGTTAAGCCATGTCTATAAACTTTTTATAAAAATTATTACTCTACGATTATCTACAAGACTGGATATGGCACAGCCAGTAGAACAAGCCGGGTTCCGTAGTGGTTTCTCAACGAGAGAACATATATTTACTGTTAGGCAAGTGATGGAAAAATGTCACGATATAATGTGCCACTTGTGCTAGCATTCGTTGACTGTGAAAAAGCATTTGACTCTTTTGAACATTGGGCAGTCATTCACTCTCTACAAAGGAGCCTTGTATACACGAGATACATAGAAGTCATAAAAGAGATCTATGGAACAGCTACAAATGAAATTGCACGAGCTCACGAACTCAATTCCAGTAAAGAGAGGTGTCAGATAATTTATAATATATTTTTATATTATTTACAACCTCTTTGGAAGATGTATTCAAGCTCCTCGATTGGTCAAATAGGGGTATAAACATCAATGGCGAGCGTCTACACCATCTTCGTTTCGCAGACTACGTGATTATCTTTGCCAGTACTGTATGTGAACTCGAAACTATGGTGCAAGAACTTTTTGTTGCCTCCCAGGAAGTCGGCCTACGGATGAACATCTCAAAAACCAAAATAATGTGTACATACAACGTAGACCACATTGCAGTGGCCGGCAAGAAGATAGAGTGAGTAAATGAGTACACATATCTTGGCGACCGAGTCTTCATGGAGAAAAACGGATAAGCTCTAGAGGTAGACCATCGTATCCAACTGAATGCAGCCCAGCTAGGGCTGCATTCAGTAAGTTCAATGCCATATTCAGGAGCAAAATCCCTATAGCCCTCAAACGCCACGATTTCGAGCAATGCGTAATGCCTGTGATGGTTTACGGGTCAGAGACATGGACTCTTACTAGACAAAGCATACAGAAGCTACAGGTTGCGCAGCGGAAGATGGAGCGAGTAATATTGGGGATCACTTTACGCAACCGTGTGACTAAGTCCAAAATTCGGGAACGCACTTAACTGACCGATATCGCTCGTGTAATTGCGCAAAAGAAATGGCAATGGGCGGGACATGCCAGTCGAAGGACGGATGGCAGATGGAGTCGAAAGGTTCTGGACTGGAGACCGAGAACAGGACGCAGACACGTGGGCCGCCCGCCTACCAGGTGGTCTGATCATATCATCAGAGTGATGGGAAAGCACTGGATGAGGAAAGCTACCAACAGACAAGAATGGCGAGCTAATGAGGAGACCTACACTCAACTCACGTGGGTGACTATGGGTTGACATGATGATGATGATGAACACAAGAATTTATAGATTTAGAATATTTTTTACAGCGTATCTATCCAGTTGCCTATGCCCTTTTTCTGAAAGGACTTTCTGGCAAGGCCGTTTTTATTCCGAGAACTAAAAGTAATAAGCGAACATCTGTTCGTTCCCAATGATTGAAAGGACATCGTCGAAAATGGCCCCAGAACCAACAAACATATGACCTGTACCATAATTATTTACCTATTTTATCCTAGAAGTTGCAAATATCCGTATCTCACGGACAATTTGCAATCCAAAACGAATATTACAAAATATTTAATTAGAAGTTGCCAGCTTTTCTTTCCTTTCCTCCTTTTCCGAATGTCAACGTTGTTATCGAATTACGGTTGGAGATGTTAATCCTATCAATCGATTATGTTCAATTGATTACATTTAACCATAATTTTTTGTTCCGGTCTGGGTATTTGTGTATGTGAATTTTCATGTTTGTAAACGCACCCACGACACAGGGATAAATCCTAGTGTGTGTGTGTGTGTGTTTGTGTGAATGATGTACGCTGTTGGCCGCGAGGCCTTTACAGCTTCACCGGACTTAAAGGCGAGCGTGCAACCACTACGCTCTAGCCAGCCAGAAGGGCAAGAGGCGACATACTCGAGGGCGCCTCGAAGAGGTGCCCTCGGTTGGGACAGTCGCTGTAGGGGGACGGGTGCACTACTAAGTGCACCGGTCAACCGCCGGCTATGGGAGGGGATCTACTACTACGTCGTCGTCGTCGCCCGTATTCTGAGCGGAAAGAAGGGATGACAAAGCATCGGGGGGGTCGGTGAGAACATGTCGCGGCCGGCGGTGGCGGCAGGGTGTGGGGCTACGTTTTTCAAAAAAAAAAAAATAAAAAATAATTGATTTGACTGTTTTTCATTGCCAATATATTTATTAAAATACATTTATTTAACAATATGTAAATATGTAACAATTTTACAGAAGTGATGTTGCCTACTAAATTATAACCTCAAAATCGAATCCATTTTCTTTTTAATAATTCCATTCCTCCGCTTGTCCGTTGCGTAATAAATGCAAGAAGATAATATACAGGTGACTTGAAATCATATAAGCATTTTTTCATTGCTTTTGGTTCTGGGGCGAATCATGTATGGCTGCAGAACAATGTCCTTTGTCGTACTCCAGCACGTGGAGCCTACTACTGCAGATTAGTGGAGGCAGGTTTGTGGCCACCTATTGTCCGAACTTATCTAGCCGCCTGTAAGGTATCCTACTTGGCTTAATAACTACCATTTAAGTGGTGACCTGAACTAAGGGCTTAACGTGCCTTCCAAAGTAAATTTACGTACGATAATGTATTTGCTACAAACGGTCGCCCATCTCAGAGTGACCGAGCCATACGTTTCTTGACCTTTGTGATCGCTAAGCACACTCTAGTCAAGCAGAGCTATGAATGCCCTATTATCTTCCGTGACGTACAGCAAATATCTGCAATGGCCTACTGCTAGTGTCACGGGAGATATACGAATAAAACCTATCTATCATCACGCCTTGGGGGTAGGCTGAGAGTACAGAGTCCCAACAGGTTCTTTCCTTACAGAGCTCTCTAGCTTTCCCCTATCAAAGTTCGTCTCACGCTCACCGGTCATGGAGACTCATAACTTGCCCTTCAGATAACAGACGGTCTATTACGAATAAAACCTTATATCCAAATTTCGATGGCATCCATTTTAACTCCCAAACTTGGAAAGATTACGGCGTCAAGATTGTCTGAAATCTATCACTATCAGCCGTCGTGTTTCCGTGCCGGCAGGCAGTTTGGTGAATAAATTAAAACTTCCCAGTGCCATTAGCACTCGCCTTGTGTTACTAGTTCAGGGTTACCAGTATAGGGTTTTTTGCCTATATTCACGATGCTTAGATTAGCTGGATTTAGATTTTGAGGTGGGTAGTTTGGGGCATATAATTTTATTCCGTTTATAGTGCGTTTTACATAGCGAGTGTTAATCGTGTGAACCTAGGTTGGAAAAATTCTCACTCGCTGTCCGGTGTCTGGTCGTTATTACATTGGGACGTAACACCGTTCGCTAACTGAGTTCTTAGATTTACGCGAATATTACACATGAAATAAAACTATTTTGGTCCTTCCCGTGACCATGGGTGCTGCAAAGCACTCGAAACGTCGGGAACTTAAAAATCAAAATAAACCGCGATAAAATCCGGAAAAAAAATAGATTTATTTCACCGTTCGCTAAGTTTCTTGCTGTAAATATATGTAAAGGCCGCGTTCGGTGCGGTCTTGTAGTAGATTGGTATGTTAAAAAAAATGTAAACCTCAAAATTTGTAAGTGCCATGAGCTTTACTCATCTATATCTATATAAATAAAATACAATGCCTAAATGTGTTGATAAGCGTAAAACTGGGAAACGGCTGGACCGAATCGACTATTTTTTTTAATATTTGGAGTCCAAGGAAGGTTCTTATGAGAAGAAAACATGGAAAAACGTTAAAACCGCATTTTTCTTATTTCCATTCAAACGCGTGCGCAGCCGCGGGTAACAGCTAGTAAATAAATGATTTGAGTTTTGCCATATGAGGGGGGGGGGGGATAAAGGTAGGTATACGTTGTTAAATTCGTTTTTATACCGCGCTGCTGATTTATTGAATGGGCTGTATATAAATCAGGTCTTAGAGATAAACTGGTCGTCGTGACGGTTTTTGGGGAGGGAGGCATTTGATCTGCAGTGTGTGTCTTTCAGCTTAAGATAGAGGTAAGAACTAGCACGAGTTGGCAACCCCAACTAATAGACCTGTTCTATCGTCGGGGATCGTTTCTTGTTCTGGGAATTGTAATTGCCTGTAATTTTGTTGGCGAACTAGCAGTGGATGGCTCCAATGATGCAGTGCCTGCTATTATGAAGTTTGGCGAACTGTTAGGGCGGCTTTGAAAGGAGTGATACTGTGGTTGGTATTCCTTGATATATTTTTCTTTAAAAAATTGACCATTATAGACTGCCTCGTTGGTCTGGTGGCAAAGCGCATCGCTTTGTGATCACGAGGTCCTGGGTTCAAATCCTAGGTCGGACAAATGTAGTTTTTCTAACGAAAAATTCCCAGTATGAGTCCGGAGTCTGGAATTGTACTCGATATGTGGCAATAGGCTCGCCCCCTATTACATGGGACCTAACATCGTCGGCAAAACGTGGGTGCACTCAGTACTCCTCTGCCACCCCCTCTTGGGAATATAGGCGTGACGGTGTTTTTTTTTTTAAACCATTATAGTATTTATGAGTCGTCAGAAATGTAAAAAAGACATACACGTATTGACGTATAAATAAACACATCCACTGAGCTTTTCGCCAGATCCTTTCAGAGAATGAGGCTTTTTTTATATCCTCTTCTCTGCCCATATCCATAGCTTACATTCGTGGGAGAACAGTTTCATGTCTATTTTCCTGCTCACTGCTTGACGAGAAGGCAAAGTAAACCAGGAGTTATGTGCGTCTATCCATATACGAACTAGTATGTACAAGTACTATGTATAGACCGAGTCTTATCTGGAGAAAAAGTCAAGAGTCTCCGTAACCGGCGAGCGTGTATGAGACGAACTATGAGAGTGGAGGAAGCCAGAGAGGTATGTACGTACCTGTTGGAACTTTCTACTCTCTGCCTACCCCGCAAGGGATCTGGCGTATTTTTATTAAATTAGACCCGCACTAGGCACTTAGAATAAACTATACGAATTATTCCTATTTCGTGGGTGCATTTACAAACCTGATATTCACATACCCAGACCGAAACAAATATGTGTGGGTCAAATAAAGTTTGTCTTGTGCGGGAATGGAACTCACGGCTAATCGATCCATTATGCTGAGTTTGGGTCCGTTTTTAACGAGGTCATATTGTAACTACTATTAATTACTATTGTTATTGTTAACCTTCAATTGTTATTACACGCGATGTAAAGTAAACACTCTTTGTAAAATAAACCTTATTTTCCTTTTTTCTTTATTTTATTCCCGTTTAATATAATCCATACTTATCTTATCTTGTCATTGGCTTATCGGACCGAGGAGACCTCAGGCGCACTTCGACCCGATGGGATCTTTTGTGCTGTCCTTGCTCTAACGCTCTAGATTAGATTCCAACAGTGGGGAAGAGCCGAAATTCCTCTGGGTTTGGATAAGCCACTCCCAGAAGCTTCATTCGCCGCGCCGCCAGAGCGTCGCAGTGGCATAGGACGTGCTTCATGGTTTCAGTTTCTGTGCCACAGTTCCAGCATGCCACATCGCTGCAGAGGTTCATCTTATGTAGATGTTCTTTTGTGCCATAGTGACCAGTATAAGCTCCGATTAGTTGCCTTAATTGTAGTCTACTATGTTTTAGCAGTCTCTCGCTGTCGCTGTCACACCATGTGGAAAGGAATTCCTTGGAGTGTCTCAGCCCTGTTTTAGTTTCCTATAATCCATACTTACATACTATACCTGTCTGTTTGAATGTTACCTTTTCTCGCCCAAACCGCTGAACTGATTTTGATCAAGTTCGGCAAGGACCTAAGGCAAGGACTTAAAGCAAGGGCATAGATTTCATCCAGGGGAAGAAAATAGACTACCTTTTGTCTCATACAAAAAACTTGCGGGTGCGAAATACACGCCTGAAAATAACGCGAACGTTGTTCCGGGTACAGCTAGTAAAGAATATAAATTAATATTGCCACCGAATATGTTTGTTTTATATTTTGGTACCAAGCTCAGAACTTGTGAAACATTCCAAATATTCATGTTACACGGTGTTCCTAATAGCTTTTTAATTCTCACGAGGGAGGGCCGACATTCTGGATTTGGAGATAAGGAGTTTTGCTGACGCGGGGCACTGATAAAGAAACTATTCACGTGCAGAACACGATACGCGGTAATATGCAGGTCAAACGGAGTGTGCTCAAAAAGTAGTAAAAGTGACTGCTTGGGAAAATGTTATGTCTTGGTTTAACGATACATTTATGTCTAATTTTGCCATCATATTGATGCATTAATAATAAAATATATTAATCGACACCAGAACAGGAATAAATAATCTATTCTACTATCCGGGAGCTATAGAGACTCAGACAAACATTAATGTAAACAAAAGTATGATTTTTTCAATACTTAATTTTATTGGCAATCTTATAGAGTAAAACGGAAGCAATGGTCCCGGTCCTGGACCTGGTGTTGGACAAAAGGCTTCCCCTTTTGTCCAGCACCAGGACACTAACGGCTAATATAACCTCTAAATTATAGCAAGAAAGAAAGAAAATGGACTTGACTGCGCAGTGGTTAAGGGCTTAGCCCGCCCCGCCCACTGTGTCTAATAGTCGCGGGTTCGATTCCCGCACGGGACAAATCTTTGTGTGATCCACAATTATTTGTTCTGGTCTGGGTATTTGTGTATGTGAATTTTCATGTTTGTTCGTAGTCATCACGAGGTTCTAGGCTTGAATCCTAAGTCGAACAAAATGTAACTTTTCGATTAAAATATGTTTAGGAACAGTCCGGAGTCTGGAATGAAGCCCCCGTAAACTGGAAATAAATTTGCTTCCTATTACACGTGATCTACACCTCTTGCACACTCCCATTTGAAACATATAGACATGACGATGTTTACTTTTTTAGTCACTTTTATTTGTTTATCTGCAAAAGTACCAAACACTTTAACAAAGCGATGCGCCCACCATGACATGACAATATCCACTCCGTAGTGCACATTAAACAAACAATGGGCACACAGCGTTACCGCCGCGTCTATACAACTCCTCCATCACTAAACATTTGTTTCGCGCGCTTTGCCGCTGGCTGTATGGCGCGGTGCCAGTGTCTAATAAAAAAGAACTTTGCGCGCCAATGTTTTCGTGAACAAAAGTAGACATGAAAAAGTTTTTCAAATATTGTTTTTACGGTTTTGTGTTTTTGTAATAAAATTATTGTGATTTTTAATTCTACAAGTGAGTATTGCAAATATAATTATGTTTCAGTAACCACTAACTTATCTTTACATACTTACTTACTTACCTGCAGGATAATTTCGGATAAACCTTGGATAACCTCAGTTTTTGTTATTATTATCATAATATTGGTGATTTTCAAATGATTAAATAGAATAAAGCAAGAAAATATTACTTTAGGGTTGCAGCTACCTATTAACTTGGATATGTCCGAGAGAAAAGCCTTGGCAAATTATGTTAAGTGGGTTTCATTGATACTAGTACATCTTGTGAAAAACGAGGTTGTATTATGTAGGTACACCGTACACCTCTGATTACCCCATCATGTCGATTGACTTGTGTACGACTGCCTGTTGGTCGAGTGCGCATAGTGCAGTTGGCAATAGCGAGGCCCGAAGGAGTCCTAGGCTCAAATTTTTGGTCGGACAAAGTGTGCTTTTACTTTTTCTATAAAAAAAATCTTAATAAAATGCCGGAGTCTGCAATTGTGTCCTGTATCCGATATAGTATCTAACACTGTTGGCGATATGTCCGTGTACATGTCCGTGTACGACTGGCAGCTACAAGATCCTGGAATCAAACCGGATAAAATGGTATAGGGTTTTTTCGTCAAAACTTTTTTAGTATTAGCTCAATCTGGAACTGTGCTCGGTATAATAAGTGGCCATAAGTTCTTCCCATTACATTGGAACCTGATGTCATCGGCCAAATATGAGTGCACACAGTACACCTTTGC
The DNA here is from genome assembly GCA_905147815.2 of Phalera bucephala. NCBI lineage: Eukaryota > Metazoa > Arthropoda > Insecta > Lepidoptera > Notodontidae > Phalera > Phalera bucephala. The sequence goes on along the minus strand of LR990621.1, from coordinate 2,830,846 downwards.
TCCCGTATAAAGAAAATAAGATTGACAAAATATCTATCTATATCTATATGATCACGCCAGATCCCTTGCGGGGTAGGCAGAGAGTACAGAGTTCCAACAGGTTCTTTCCTTACATACCTCTCTGGCTTCCTTCACTCTCATAGTTCGTCTCACACACGCTCGTCGGTTACGGAGACTGAGACGGAGACATAGTACATGAAAGGGTTTATTTAAATAAAATACTTAAAATAATTAGTTAAATGAACTCCTAACCAATGTGTGCCATTTAATTTATCGTAATTGCTTAAAATATTCAAGATAAGCACACGTCACGATATAACTAAGCATTAAAATAAAACGAGTTGAGGCGAATGAACTTGGGGAAATGTATCTATTTGTACTTAGGGAATTTAAACAGTATACAAGTTGGTTAAGTGACTATTGTCAATACCAATATTATATCGAAATAATGTTTCCAGTTCACTGTCTATGTTAATATCATAAAGAGGTAAAGTTATCTCCGGTACTACTGATCCGATTTTAATGATTCTTTCACCATTGGAAAGCTACCTTATCCAGAAGTAACATAGGTTATATAACATAGACCGGTAGGTAGCGCTGTTGCCGCCCGGCTACGAAGTCGCGGGAAACTGATAGTAGATAATATAGAGACGCACGCAAGCACTGATGGTGCTAGATAGGGATTGGGCGTGATTTTTCAATGCCAAGATGCTCCTCATGATTTCTCCTAATCTCTTACAGTGCAAGATTGCGATCTTTAACTAGTACATTTCTGTTTAATCTATACATAAGCACATCTATTTAGCTCGTTCTGCACTGTTCTCCCATACTCTATCAACGCAATGTATATAAGAATCGTAAAGCTCTCATTTTTAAAGGAGTAACCGTAGAGTTTCTCGCCCTTCTTCTCCACAAGACGACATTCCGAACGGTGGTAGTATTAAGTAATCAGTAACTTTTTCTTTTTTAACTATTCATAGGTGCTTTCTGGTCTACATGTATAAACAACTTTTGATTATCTATCTATATCATTACGCTAGATGCCTTGCGGGGTAGGCAGAGAATACAGAGTTTCACTCTAGGGGATTAGTTCTGGAAGTGGCGTATTGAGGTGAACCCGGACAAGTGCGCTGCGTTGTTCTTCTTCAGAGGTGCCACCCCGCGCCCCTCACTGCGCCACCCCAGAAATAATCTCGGTCAAGTGACCATGTTTCAACCTACCTATTCCCTGGGTCAAACAGGTCAAATATCTAGGGGTCACCCTAAACAATACCATGACCTTCGGACCGCACAGCAGCTTTTGTGCTTGGTCGTCTTTATCCGATGAACTGCAGGCGGAGTAAAATGTCCCTTCGGAATAAGGTGACGCTTTACAAAACTTGTATACGGCTCATCATGACGTACACTTGTGAGGTGTTCGGGCACGCCGCCCGCTCTCACATCGATAGACTCCAAACGGTTCAATCCCGTTTCCTCCGCAAAGCCGTCAGAGCCCCGTTGTTCATACGGAATGTCGATCTCCATTCCGATCTCGGTCTCGAACCTATTCGCGCCTTTATTAAAAGGGCGACAACCGGATGTTTCGCGAACGCGTCCAATCATAGAAATCCGGTAATCGTAGCCGTCACCGACTACGAACCTAACTCCCCTTGTATCAGCTGCTACCGCCATCCGCGGCACGTTCTCACCGACTCTCCCCATGCCCTTACATCCCTTCTTTTGGATACAGATACCGCACACAGCATCAGACACCGACCTCGCCGGCGAGGTCGAAGAATCCCTTGCCCGCCGGCCGGTGCAAAGCACCACGGCAAGACACCTAGTATATGCCCTCCCCCATAGCGACTGCCGAAGCCGAGGCCTCCTTGAGGAGCTCTTAAGCTAGTTGCCCCCTTGCCCTTTTGGCTCGAGCGTAGTGCTTGTACGGTTGCCCTTTTGTCCGGTGAAGCTGTAAAGGCCCCGCGGCCAACAGCGTAGATCATTCATACACATAAAAATACAGAGTTTCAACAGGTTCTTTCTTTACAGACCTCTCTTGCTTCCTCCACTCTCATAGTTCGTCTCATACACGTTCGCCGGTTACGGAGATTCTTGACTTGCCCTTTAGATAAGACATGGTCTATTTCGTCATGATAAGATAGTCTGAGTCTTCCCCGGTACCAACATCTGTCCACTTTCGCATTGTATATCTGTTTTGTCATTTTTTTTTCCGACATTCTTTTTATATGCCCGAACCAACGGAGCATACCTTTTCGCATCTTTATCCCGATACTATCTTTCATACTTAGACGCTTTCTTACTACGTTGTTGCGAATACGGTCATCTTGACTCCGCACATATTTCGCAGAGCTCGGATTTCGACCGGATTAATCCTGCTTTCATTTTTCTTCTCACGTACCCAACTCTCGCTGCCATATAACAGCGTTGGGACAAGCACTACGTTATGTATGGCCAGCTGCGCCTTTTGGTTTAAGCGCCGGCTCCCAAGAAGCTTTCCCATCGCACCATTCACTCTATTCCCTGCCCTCATTCTTCTCTCTATGTCAGTGTTGTATTTCTCATCATTACTAAAGGCGCTTCCAAGAGATACCAACTCATTCTTTCGATACGTTGTGTTAAATGATAAAACTTACAACTCAAGAAACAATCTTAACAATTCTAGTTTTCACACGGTGGCAGAACTAACATATTAGTAGAAAATTGCTTACTTCCACGATACGTGACGGGTGGACGGTCCACCGCGGACCTGCTTCCATTTTTCGAGGACATAATTTATTTATTTATAGGCACGACTACAGATTACAAATTACATTTAAAATTAATATATTAAGGAATAAAGAAAATACTTGAATTTGAAATCCGATTATAGTCGGGCAATTATGCATGTGTTTTATAAAAATGTGAGTTTTCCTCGAAAATTGTGAGTTGCCTTCATTAGCAAGTTATCACACAAATGATGACTGGTCAGCGATGACCCCTACCTCACCAGATGAAATGTAATGATAGAGCGGGAAAAGTTAGATATCTTTAAATTCAGAGTAAATAGGCCGAGTCAGCGAATTACCCTATACTAATGCTACAGTCTATTAGGTTTTTACACTTTATGATATTTCACTTTAGATTATTATTATAAGATGACCACTTTTATTAGTATTATAAGTCTACGCAGTTCCCAGTGGCGGATTTGCACATCTGCCGCCAGTAAGCTATGCAAATTTTCGCCGCCTCTACTAACTTCTGCAATTCAATATACCCTAGTTCACAATCATTTTAATAACATTTTCTTTGTCAATGAAATTATAATTTTATGATTTGTGCTCTATCGTCATCATTACATCAGCTTTTTCCCGTTTTTAGTATGATTGTGAACTAAGGGATCGTTATATCAGTTCCTAGATTATTCTTACAATTCACGATTTAGTAAAGTTTACCCAAAAAGTAGTCTTTGGATATATTTTTGAGCTAAGAAAAGCTCAATCATGTATTACTTATAAAAAAAAATTGATCCAAATTAGTCCTTCTTAAATTTACCGCCCTAGGTTCCAGCCTACTCAGCCCGCTGGTAAATGCGCTACTGGCTGTCCCATTGCAAGGCAAAGGCCTTCCCTCTTCCCTCCCTTCCTTCAATATGTCCACTAACAAACCAAAAACATAAGTCCAATAACCACAATCTGCTCGTTCAAAGTAATTAATAAGCTTATTAAAATCTCCGACGTTCTGTTCCATCTCGTCATCAATATCCCTAATTACTAATCTGGCGTTATCTGCGCCCTACGCCGGGATTATCAATAATCCCGCCTCTTAATTTGACTGCGATGACTCATGCTTTTATCAGCGTTTTGGCATGTCGGAGGATGAGGTCACGGAGATTTTGAGAGGAAATGTGGCAATTGCTATTTTAACTGATCTCAGGTATGGGAGCTATGGTTACCTCGTTGGTCTCATGGGAGATAGTATGACTGACGATTATGAGGCCTATCCTTTTGGAAAGTTTTTCAGTAGCAGTCCGAAGCAAATTAGATACATTCGGACGAAATTTTCATTGATACAAAAAATCTATTATTTTATATCAATGGGCATTTACCCAGTATTATATTCAATGGGTACTTTTTATCGATGGACACAGTATAACTCTTCATTTCCTGATTGGGGATAATGACATGTTTATGGCTGGTTCCACGGTCAAGCGGTTGAGTTTCGTGATGTTTTAGCCTAATAATTGCATCTCATTGTCACGCTTTCTTGAAACACGCTAGAATCTAGTGGCTAGATGTACCTTTAACTAGCCATTAGAGGTCTTTTTTGCTTATCCATCCACGCGTGACCCAACAACGTTTCTACAAAATGTTTCTATGTTTCAACATGTTATTTATCAACTTTTCACCTGGATAGCGGTGGGTACCAACCGTAAAGTCAGCAACATAAGTAGAATAACAATCACAGTTTTTCAAATCGCTTACACGCTTTTTTTGCATCAGGTCCATTATTTTTATTGATCTAATTATATTAAAATATAGCGTTAATAATTTGGTTTTGACAGTGTTTTTTTATTCTTTATTGTTATTTTTTTAAAACGTATCCCCACATTTGGATTTATTACTGTTGTGGGTGCGTTTACAAACATGAAAATTCACATACACAAATACCCAGACCGAAACAAATAATTGTAGATCACTCAAAGATGTCTGAAGCAGTTCGAGTTTATTGAGGAGCTTTTCCGTCGCGTCCAGAAAACAGACATCAAAACAGTCCAGAAGGGGAAGAACAAGGGATTGAGCAAGGGTTATTTTAGTATGAAAAGGCAGGAACCTCTGGAGGCGCTTAAGAGACTGGAAAGAGCAATAAATTATTCTGATTACCTCTGCAACGAATGCTCTACGAAAGATGGCAATCGATATAAAGACCCAGATTTTTAGCGCTTTTTAGTGTTTACCAACATTTGTAACAAAAGAGTATTACTGTTTTCAAAAACTGAGAATGTTAAGCGACTTACGTTGCTGAGGGTACTAACAACATCTCACAAACGTTCCTTCCAAAAAACAACCAATTACTCTCTTGGATCTATATGGGCATGTATCACTTATTACTCCATTTTAGAGGAAGCATGTAACAAACCCAATCTTCCAAATACACAAATTTCCCGATTGCTTCCGAAATCCCAACATATCACAAAAACCAATTATCATCCAAAATGTTAGTCTATTGGATCTCCACGGTCATGTGTCACTTATTTCCCATAATGACTACAATTAGTTGGCACAATGAGTAGTGATTTGTAAACGTTCGCCATGGCGGCAGGCGGACACCGCTCGGCTGTGACGACGCGCCTGCAAAAACAAAACACTTAATTTATTTAGTTGAAAAAAACTGGTAATTGTCGGGTAAAGATCGCTTTGAGAGTAATTCTAAATAATTTGGTGTGACGAGATAGGTTGATAAAGATAAGATCGGCCTTTTCCTTCAGAGACTTCTACTTCCTATGGGTCGTAGAAAGAGACTAAAGGAGAAAAACCATTACTTTTCGGTTATATTCAGTCCCAGGCGTAGCAGTGAGCCAAGAAATGGGGATGAAATTGACCAGTTCGAAAATGTAAACAGAATGAGTAAGAAGAGAAGTTGTCAAGAAAATAAGCCGAGGGAGTAGTTATGTAAACTACATTGCTATTTTGCCGTTCCACCATTCTGCTGTCTATGTCCATATGGATCCTTGCATGTAATTGAGCTGTATAATTAATAATCGTGCTCAATATACCTCGTTATGGGCTAAATCGTTTAGGGGATAAGAGATCCACAGTCGTGTTAAAGCCACCTCTTCCATAAATATTTACTGAGAGTTTTTATTGGTTGGTTATTATGGTCAGATGCTAATGATGAACGGATTGCTACTTCTTTAACTTCCATGTTCAATAAACTTAACAACCTTTTGATAGACAACCAAATATATGCCCTGCGACACGCTTACTTATGTTCATTTGTGCCAAATATCTCAGCTAAATATCTGTGTATTGTGTGCTTCTAAGCTGAGAGGTCAGCTAAAAAGAACTCATGCAGACAAAAGGTTTACCTCGTTACCCATTTTTAACATGTCAACTCAATAATCCATTTACTGATAGGCACAACATAACACACCACAGCATGTGGGGACCACGGTCACCTGCGCGCATGACCGGCGACACATAATGCGCTTCCGCCGGAAGCCCATCGCCGCTTTGATTCGACATTGTTGCGCCCGCGCACTTGTAATCAATGTCATACAATTGATCTGTGTTGCCTGCGATTGGTTCTCATGCGATTGGGGAAAACTGGTAGTTTGTTGGGATCTACTGCGGCCACGGGTAATGCGTTTAAGTTGGCCACTTACTTGGCAGGACAGATATGAATAATTGATATGAAAAGAATATTGAGTTAAGTTTCAATAGAGATTAAAGCTTGAACTGTCTTGTAACTTCAAAGTGTAGCTTAGTAAACTTAATCAAGTTTTACTGGGTAAGTTTGACAGGCAAAAGAATAATTACTTAGAGAGGTGGTGTTGCCATACCAATGTGCGAACTTAAGCATGAAAGATTTGAGGACGTACTTGTTTTTGAAAGTGTCTCGTAGTACTTTTAAGTTGGAAAACTATACACTACACAGCTCTTATTGGCATCTGCCAAGAAGAGCTGTGTAGTATAGAGCTTTCTGACTTAAAACCTCTGCCATCCGCTCAAATAGGTATTTGAGTCGAGAACTCATGCCATTTTGCCAGTCTTACCACACTTTTGGTACGCCACTCGTAGTAGTAAAATTACCTGTCTTTATGAGGGCGTTTCAAAAACTTCTTTACACCATACAAGTTGCTCAGATGCAATAAACAAACCGCGCATTGTTTCTTGAATCTCAGAAACTATATTTATTGTTCTAGTCAGTTTCAGTCTACGTAAGTATGAGTCACCCAGATCGCAAGATGGTTTTTTCAATATTTCTGAGAATTTATTCTCTTAATTCTTAGAGCAATGGGTTCTGGAGCTTCAGGCGTAGCATGCGAAACACCGGGTGGGGATCTGCGGCTGCCAGCGTCAGGGCTGCGGTTTTCGCTCAACCAGCTTAAAGCACTCAACTCATATGTGGACACGTTATGGGCGGAGGATCAAAAAGGTAAGCCTTTTTAGTACTGTCTAAAAGACGGTTAGCCCAATTTCGAAGTATTTTCTTCTGTTTGATAGCCAGAGTTACTGCAAGGGTTCTTGGCTATGTTTGATCAGCGTCAGTAGTGACTTTTAATATATTTTTATTTCGTTTTAGTTAAAAAAAAATTACCATCACACATCATTTTGACTATGACTGAGATTTTTTTAATAAAAAAATCAAAAAATTTTCGAATTAGGATTCGTACCCAGGACCTCAAGATCGCCACCGCACTGTTCTACTAGACCAACGAGGCAATCAACAGAATAATCCCGTAAAATATATATGGCTGTATCCAGTACACTTCTGCCATGCTTGGGGAATGTAGGCGTGGCGGATTTATTTTTCTCTGTCTCTCTCTCTCTACATATGTCATCACGCCAGAACTCTTGCGGGGTAGCCAGAGAGTACAGAGTTCCAACAGGTTCTTTTCTTACATACCTCTCTGGCTTCCTCCACTCTCATAGTTCGTCTCATACACGCTCGCCGGTTACGGAGACCCTTGACTTGCCCTTCAGATAAGACACAGTCTATTCGGTCATGGTAAGATAGTCTAGGTTATTTTTTCAATCTGTTAACACTTCGTCTCCACCAAGTCTGTTTGTTAGGTCGCATATCAACCGAGCTAGAAGGTGCAGTGGAAAGCCTGGTGCAGAGGATAGTGGATGGAGCTGGACAGCGGGACCCGAGGTTCCGATGCTGTCATCTCATAGCCTTGCATAGGGGGAAGAAGGTATGTATAGGAACCGAGGAGAAGTCTTAAGCATTAGATTTTTTTGCGCATTACTTATTGTCTTCTCTAACGACATTTTTCCATGAAGGGGATGCCAGAAGAGTACAAAGTAATACTTATCATGTGTCTCCACGTAATTTCAATTATTTATTCGCTAATTGCGAAGGAACTTTGCCGGTCGTCCTGGTGATATTTAGGAAAGTCTATGTTCAGAAATAAAATGTTTTTGGTTCAAAGAGGGGAGGAAGAAGAACATTAAGGAACATTGCATGGGAATCTCCATGTCAAAGGGAAGCAGTTTTTGAAAAAAATATGCTTAAGGAAAGACGACCGGCTCACGTCCTGTCCCGAAAATAGCTCTATGGGTGTAATATCCTTCGAATAACTTTCTTCTTTGTCCATAGATGCGATCCCGTTCCCTGGAATACTTGGTAACGCTGGATGCTCTGCCAGTTCTGAACGCTGGCAGCGAAGACTGTCGGCTGCTTGACGGGCCAGTTGGCTACGGACGAGTACGACTCACGGGTCGAGAGGCCGATAAGTGGGACGAGTTTCTTACACCAGCTGGGTACCTTTGTAGGTTAGTGATAGTAGATAAATAGACGCACTCTTTTTTAAGTTCTTAGATGAAATATATCTATAAAATTATTGATTTTTGACTTTGTAGCACTCATGGTCACGGGCGAGACTAAGGTGTTTGACGTCGAAAAGTCATTATTATTCCGGGGTCATTGTTTTGTTAGCTCTGAGTGCTTTGCAGATAACACAATAAAATCCAATAAATAGTTTTATTTCACAGTTGCATTCTTTAATGTATTAACTATGATGCAGTAAAGCAACATGAGGTTTGGTAGTTTAATGTGAATTTTCTGGATATTGATTAGATCAAACTAAATCCGTTTATTTGTATAACATAGATTCATAAGATGTTATAGATGTATATAGATGTTGTATGTGCGCGGAAAATCTGACCTGGAAGTGTCTGTATTTTCACTTCAAATCTATCTTTAAGAAAAAAACGTAGCCCCACACTAGGAATAATTCCTGTGGGTGCGTTTAAAAGCATGAAATTCACATACACAAATACCCAGACCGAAACAAATATTTGGGGCGACACAAAAGGTCTTTCCTGTGCGGTGATCTCATGGCTGCTCGATCCAGAAGGTTTGAGTAAAGCGTAGTAATTGCACGCTCGCCCACTTCTCCGGTGAAGCTGTGAAGGACCCGCGGCTAACGGCCTAGATCATTCACACACCATACGAAAACTCACTCACGCAATTGATCCAGTGCAGCGGCTTTGCTAGTAACCACTGGACCAAACGGTCTGTAAATAATGTCCTCTACATCATTATGGATGTTTTTTTAACCATCGTAGCCCTACACTAGGATTTATTAGCCTCCCAATGCCCTTACATCCCTCCTTTTGGATACCGATACTGCACACAGTATCAGACACCGGCCTCGCCGGCCCTTGTCCGCCGACCGGTGTAGAGTACTACGGCGAGACATCTAGTATATGCCCTCTCTCATAGCGACTGCCGAAGCCGAGCCCTTGCCCTTCTGGCTCGAGCGTAGTGGTTGCACGCTTGCCCTCTAGTCTAGTGAAGCTGTAAAGGCCCCGCGGCCAACTGCGTAGATCATTCAATGTGTGAATCAATCAATGTTTGTAAACGCACCTACGTCACAGGAATAAATCCTAGTGTGTGTGTGTGTACATATACACACACACACACACACACACTAGGATTTATTACTGTGACGTAGGTGCGCTTACAAACATGAAAATTCACATTCACAAATATCCAGTCCGAAAATAATTGTGGGTCACTCAAAGATTTGTATCGTGTGGGAATCGAACCCGCGGAGCGGCTAAAGCTTTTAACCACTGCGCCAAATCGTCCGTCATATATGGATGAAGAAGAATATATGAAAGACAAAAGTTTATTTGCAACGCGTTAGTACATATAAAACTTGAAGAGACAAATACTTGAATATACTTAATTTCTAACATCGTTACAAAACGGTCCCGAACTCAGCATAATGCTGAAAGCCTTCAACAGCAACCAGCGCTGGTCTTCCGTCGGGCCGTCAGGTGACGTCACACACGTTTGCAAAAAAAATAAAAGACCAGGATATGATTGTCATAAATGTATGTATGACACGGTTGTGTGTGCCCAGGGACAAGGTGGTGGAGCGCTGGGTGGAGCTGATAGCTCGGTGCGCGGGAGCACGCGGGGGCGGCGGCTCGCGAGTTCTCTGCGCACGCGCCGCCAGGCAAGCACTGCCCTACACCTACTGCTACTTGGAGAGGGGTGAGTCACACTCGCCGGCGAGCTCGAAGAATCCCTTGCCCGCCGGCCCGTGACCATTCACACACATACACACATACACACACACACACACACACACACACACAAACACACATATACATATCGCTAGCTAGTTGAATGTAATAGTAACAAGTTTATATTTTGGTTAATTGTATTAGAACTCTTAATTTCAAAGCTGTAAAGCGCAATTTTCCTCATTTTAACTTTTTTAATTGTGTCCCTATATTATTATTTTAATTTTATTAAAGACTGGTTATAGATTGACCCTTATCTTACGTGGGAACTTATTTTATAAGATTAAACGTGGCACGTTTCGATATCTTCGTGAAATGATGTAATGGTATTCTCTGTGCCATTGGAGTACAGTCAGTAATACTCTTTATTGTATAAATTCGCCCACTGTGTCTAATAGTTGCAGGTTCGATTCCCGCACGCGACAAATCTTTGTGTGATCTACAATTATTTGTTCCGGTCTGGGTATTTGTTTATGTGTATTTTAATGTTTGTAAGCGCACCCACGAAACAGGAATAAATACTAGTGTGGAGTAAATAAATACGAGGACTTGTGGTCTATCAAATCTGATATTATGGCGGGTGCGGTCAAGGACATGTTCACAGACTGCAGACTTCTTCACCGTCGCTCAAAGAAGTCTGCAGTCTGAACGGACCAACAAAAATAATTAAGAAGTTTGAGGGTACCCCAGAACAACTATGCCTTTTGGACGTCTGACACCTCCGTCCTTCCCGTGACCATGGGTGCTGCAAAGCACTTGAAGCGGGCTTAAAAATCAAAATAAACCGCGATAAAATCCGACATATAGTTTTATTTCAAATATTAGCCCTGTTAAGAAACTGTCCCACCGTTAGGCACGGGCCTCCTCTTAAACTGAGAGGCTTAAGGCCATAGTCCACCACGTTGGGCCAGTGCGGGTTGGCGAACTTCACACACCTTCGAGAAACTCTTAGGTTTTCTCCCGATGTTTTCCTTCACCGTTAAAGCAAGTTATAGGTAATTTTTAAAACGCACATGCCTTGAAAATACACGGGTGCGTGCCTGGGTTTGAACCCGAGACCTCTGATTTTGCAGCAGTCCAACGTTCTAACCACTAGGCTATCACTGCTCTTCACTATTTCACTACTACTGCACTAGGCTATCAGTCATAATAAAAAAATATTAATTTATTTTTATTTGTTGGAAGACCTACAGCTAATACAGTAATATAAAAACTTAAAATAACAACGGAAAGCCAATTACAGATCTTCACGGATTGTCGTAGATTATGAAAATGGTATTGCGTGAGCTATATAAGTAAGAAGTTATACAGAAAGAAAAAATATGACAATGTGGAAAAAATTAAACAGATACAGGATAGGTTATAGTTATTTCCTTTATAACCTATTAGAGTAATTTCATTTAAAGAAATCAAGGGTAAGCTGCTGTATTGCACATGTAATGCTTGTGGAGAATAAATCTAAATTGAATTGCTTGCTTAACTATTAATTCCTGCTTGCTCGCACGAGGTATGTGTTTTATCTATAATTAGTGGATACGTGGGAATCATGAATTGGAGGATTATACCTATTAGCTTTGGGTGGGACATTCAAGAATAATTTATTAAGAAGCTCTTGACAGTCAAGAATATTTGAAGATAATTTTATGAGGAAAGTACAGTCTGAGATCTCTCGCCTTTTGAAGAGAGAGGTAAGAGGTGGAATTTCTTACAGATATCTTAGTAGTTTGTATTTTTATATGGGATTTTAATTCGGAAGAACAACAATTTTATAAATTTCTTTTGGATGTTTTCGATTCGGTCGATGTATTTGTCGTAACAACATACTTGCGATGTGTATTCGAGATGGCTACGAACAAAGCTGCAATAAAGAACTTTAAGGGTCTTGACCTCGGTGAATGAATTTAGAAAGTCGCATAATAAAACCCAATGCTTTAGAAGCCTTTGCAAATATTTGGTCAATATATGCATCGAGAACTAGTTTAGAGTCGTGAATCACTCCCAAGTCACGGATAGAATTATATGTTGGTAGTATTCTTCCCCTTAACGTGTAATATGTAGGTAAAACTAAACTTTTACGGGTAAATATAACAATAGAGCACTTCAGAGGATTAAGATCTAATTTATTATTATGACAATAAGCATCAAGGCGTGACAGATCAGCCTGAAGTGCATTCATCTCGGTGACTGTGGAAACTATACAGTATATTTTCATGTAATCTGCGAAACACAATAACTTGGATGAATGAAAACACGAATCGATATCATTCACACAGCAACAGACCGATCAATGAGCCTTGTGGCACGCCGCTAGGAATAGAAACCCAAGAAGAGATATAGTTGTTTAGAACTACAGCTTGAGTACCGTTATCTACGTAAGAGGCAAACCATCTGAGAAGATCTTCATGAATTTCCATGTTGTAGAGTTTATGTAGTAATATGTTGTGGTCTATACGATCAAACGCTTTACTGTAATCAGTATAGATGACGTCAACCTGGCTGCATTTCTCCATAGCCTCTGTAACAAAGTCATTAAGAAGAACAAGGTTGGTAGCCGTTGAACGTCCCTTTAGAAAACCATGCTGCGATAGACTAAAGTAGGGCTTAATGGACGAGTATACCTGATTGTATACTATACGCTCAATAATTTTGAAATCGGTTTATAATTATTTACATCAGATTTTGACCATTTTTTATGGATAGGTGTAATGAACGCTGATTTTCATATATATGGAATAATGGCTAAAGAAAGAGATTTGTTAAATAAAAGCGCGATAGGTATGGCAATTTGTTTGGCACAATTCCTGAGAAACACAGGAGATATATTATCAGGACCCGCGGATTTGGCACAATCAAGGTTTAGTAACAGTGGTACGATGTCGTTTTTGTCGATGTCGATTTATTAGTATATGTCAATACAGCAGCTCCTAGGAATGAAAAAAAATATTTTTTTTTTCATCTACAACTGGATCGAAACGCGGCCTCCACTGAGAAGATCCGTCGAGAAAGTCAGCGGGCTAGTCTTCTAACATAATTTGTTTGGCTTTTCTGATGACCATTTTATTCTTTTTCAAAATTGTATTATATAGCATTGTTTAATGTTGCTGATTGAGGAGCTGCTCAAACCCAATCTGTTTTATAGTTCAGATAATTCTGTACTCTGTACTCTCTGCCTACCTCGCATTAATGTCACCATATTTTTCAAAGTTACTGATATTTGTTTTAACATATAGAAGATTTTCATTATTTTGGATCACTCTGAAGAAAGATATCTAAGTTATACTTGTTCGGAAACACAGACGGTGGGAGCGAATTCCCTTTTTAACATTACATGCTCGCACTCCTCATTTCAATACCTACTTCTCTGAATACTACCGCAGGCAGAATGTAAATTGAGGTAATAAAGATATCTTGTGCGGAACGCGTCGTTATCGGCTTGCCGACATTATCGTGGTATTCGCCGACATTTCGCTCGGTGATGCGTTCACGCGCCTTATCCTATGTTCGTAAGAAAGTCTGTTGGAATTTTCGTACGTATTCAAATGAATAACAAACAGTCATAAGGAACTCTAATCTATACAACTTTTACTTATATACCGCAAGAACTCAGTTCGTAGCGCTGTGCGTTTGTGTTTTTAGATTGCTAAACACAGCACTACGAACTGAGTTCTTGTCACCGCCCTAGCCGAACGCAGCTTAACCTTGGTGATTGCACCAAGGTTAAGCTACGTTCGGCTAGGGCGGTTCGAGATGGGTGACCGGTTACAACTTAATGTCATCATCATCATCATCATTAGCCTATGGCAGTCCACTGCTGGTCATACGCCTCTCCAAGTGCACGCCACTGGGTACGATCCTCGGCTACTCGCATCCAGTTTCTGCCAGCCGCCCTACGAAGGTCACTACGAAGGTCGTTCCACCTAGCCTGGGGGCGTCCTGCATTACGTTTGCCAGTCCGTTGTCTCCACTCAAGAACTCGTTTGTCCTAGCGGTCATCGGTTGTTTGGCTAATATGATCAGTCCATTGCCACTTCAGCAGACTTTAAATTTATGGACCAGTCCAACCGTGACTGTCCACGTTTTGGCTCCATAAGTCATAACGGGCAGGACGTACTGATTGAAGACTTTTGTCTTTAGGCTTTGTGGAATCCGCGATGTAAATACTTGACGTAATTTCCCAATCACTTAATGTGGTACTCGTTAATCCAAGCTATACGAGTTATGTTGTTACGACTTCAATACATTCCGATCTCTCGTGAACCCTTTATCGGCGGATGTTAATTTTAAAACGCATTACACATCCTTAGGTCCTCCTTAGATCTGTCAAGAAAGATCTCGAATCCGCGTTTGAGTGCTAAAGCGTCTAGAAGTTTCCTTCCTTTTTATACTCGCCGGCGCGGCGTCGCGGTAAACAAGTACCTACCTTCTTGTTTACGTACAAATAGGTATGTAATAATAATATCTCTTTTTGGGACGCGCTGGCTATTTTTCGATGTACCTGAACTTTTCTATCGATGTAATAGTAGAGTTCACATCCATTAAAGAACTTTCATACGAGTATAAAAGGAACATAGAGCGCTCGGACGGACACAGTCTCTTTTCAGAAGCGACAGCAATCAAATCGGGAACAAACGATCTAAGTGGAATATACCGGCGACCTTAGCAACGTTATACGGATTCTACTAATGACTCAGCGACTTGGAAGCAGTTATTAGGTACTTGCGAAAGTAGTACTATTGTGTGTTTAGTACTTGCGTGTACTAGTGTTCGACAACTGTTTTGTGCGTACAGTTTCAATAACAGATGACCATGATGCTGGCCTTCACTAATCCGCTCTGGGTTTGCGTGGTGGTGTATGACATATCTATAATCAACTCACCTCCTTTTTGTGAGAAAAGGCCGTAGTGAGTGACAGTATACTGTGATTTATGAATACGAAAACTTACTGTTTTAGAATCAATCAATCAATCAATTAGCCTATCGCAGTCCACTGCTGGACATAGGCCTCTCCTAACACGCGCCATTGCACACGGTCCTCCGCCTTCCGCATCCAGTCTGTCCCAGCGACCTTTTTGAGGTCGTCGGTCCATCTAGCTGGGGGCCGTCCTACCTTACGCTTACCAAGTCGCGGTCTCCACTCTAGGACACGCTTGCTCCAGCGGCCGTCGGTCCTTCTGCAGATGTGACCAGCCCATTGCCACTTTAGCTTACTGAGTCTGCGAGCTATGTCGGTAACTTTGGTTCTTTGTCGGATTACCTCGTTACGAATTTTATCCTTCAAAGAGACGCCGAGCATAGCTCGCTCCATAGCCCGCTGTGCGACTTTGAATTTGTGGACTATAGTCCCACTGTGAGTGTCCACGTCTCGGCCCCGTAAGTCATAACAGGTAGAACGCATTGGTTAAAGACTTTAGTCTTCAGGCATTGCGGTATAGGCGAAGCGAAAACGTGACGTAGTTTGCCAAATGCTGCCCAACCCAATTGGATCCTGCGGTTGATTTCTTTCTCGAAGTTGATCCTACCAAATTGGACCACTTGTCCAAGGTAGACATACTCCCGAACAACTTCTTCGGACGAATTAGCGCATTGGTTAAGAGCTTCAGCCGCTCCGCCCACTGTGTCTAATAGTCGCGGGTTCGATTCCCGCACGGGACAAATCTTTGTGTGATCCACAATTATTTGTTTCGGTCTGGGTATTTGTGTATGTAAATATTCATGTTTGTAAACGCACTCACAACACAGGAGTAAATCCTAGTGTGGGGCTACGTCTAAAAAAAAAAAAAAAAAAACTTCGAGCATCGAACCATCGACGTAGATCGGTCCCGGCGTGACATGCTCATTAAACATGATCTTGGTTTTATCCAAGTTCATGCCGAGACCGACACCTCGAGAGGCTCCATTTAGGCTATGCAGCATTTCGCTTAACTGTTCCAGTGACTCTGCCACGATGACGATATCATCGTCAAACCGAAGGTGTGAGATGTATTCGCCGTTGATGTTAATGCCCCGCCCAGTCCAGTCCAGCGTCTTGAAGACGTCTTCGAGTGCATTGGTGAAGAGCTTGGGGGATATTACATCCCCCTGTCTTACCCCTCGATGCAGCTCGATCGGGTTGGTCTTTTGGTCCTGGAGCTGGACGGTCATTGTGGCGGTATCATACAGACATCTCAACACCTCGATATAGCGCCAATCGATGCCACATCGCTGCAGAGCATCCAAAACCGCCCAGGTTTCGATGGAGTCGAAGGCTTTCTCGTAGTCCACGAAAGCCATACACAGTAACTGATTGTACTCTTCGGTCTTCTGTACAATCTGTCGAACAGTATGGATGTGGTCTACGGTGCTGTAGCCTTTTCGAAACCTGGCTTGTTCCGGTGGCTGGAACTCGTCAAGTCTTCTGGCGTGGCGGTTTGTGAGTACTCTCGAGAACAACTTGTAGACGTGGCTCAGGAGTGAGATGGGTCTGTAGTTCTTCAGCAAGGTTTTGTCACCTTTTTTGAAGAACAGAACCACCGCACTCCCGCTCCACGCTTGAGGTGTTAAGCCCTGGTGGATGACGGAATTATAGAGACTCGCTAGCTTTTTCAGGATTGGAGTCCCGCCTGCTTTTAGGAGCTCAGTGGTGATTCCGTCATCGCCTGGTGACTTGTTGTTTTTGAGCTGCTCGAGAGCCACTCTGACCTCGTCCTGGTTGACATCGGGGATGTCTTCCGTGTGGTGGCGTGTGAGTGGGGCTCTGTGGTCGTCAGCGCTGGGTCTCGTGGGTTTAGTCATCCGTGATGCGTACAGGTCTTTGTAGAAACTCTCAATTTCCTTGAGTATCTCGAACTTGGAGGTTACGGTTTTGCCACCCGCAGTTTTAAGTTTCGTCAGATGGGATCTACCTAGCTGGCGAGCGAAGACTTTGGTGCCCCTGTTCTGTTCAATCGCAGCCGCGATGGCGCGGGTGTTGGAACATCAGAGGTCACGTCGCACCCGCTTCCGGATCTTCCGGTTGAGGTTCCTCCCATCCGGCGAAGACGCCTGCGTGGATGACATTTCCCGTCTCTGCCTCATAAGTTCAAGAGTCTCGAGCGAGAGTTTAGACTCTCTGTTACCGCTTTTGCCGGGAAACACCCTTCGAGACACATCCTGTAGCGTTTTGACCACTGTGTCGGTTTTCTCGTCAACATTACCTTCGGTTTCCAGCAGGTCGAAACGATTTTGAAGCTCCAGTTGGAACTTTTCGGACCCTAAAGCTATTTGAGGCGCAGTAGGTCTGAGAGTAGACCTCATCATGCGACGCCTTTCGGCCCTGAAGTCTATATTTAGAGCGCCTCGGACAAGTCGGTGATCGCTACCGGTATTAAACCTGTTGATCACGGAGACGTCTCTAAACATAGACTTTCTGTCAGTCATAATGAAGTCTATCTCGTTCCTCGTTACAGTGTCGGGGCTTCGCCATGTCCACTTTCTATGAGGCTTCTTCTTAAAGAACGAATTCATCAAGAAGAGCCCCTGCGACTCCAGAAAGTTGACCAGCATCTGCCCCCTGTGGTTTCGGCGCCCCACGCCGTGGGGTCCGATTATCGTTTCGCCGCGTTCTTGTACTCCCACTTTGGCATTGAAGTCCCCCATAACAACGTTGTAGTGAGCCTTGGTGGTGCCATGTAATGCCTTGGCTATGTCTTCATACATGGCTTCGGCTATGTCGTCGCAGTATGTCGAAGTCGGCGCATATACCTGTACCACCTTCAGAGTGTATCTGTCGGTGATTTTAATTATGAGGTACGCTACCCGTGTCGACACACTGCTGACGTCCACAACGTTGTTAGTGAGAGCTTTGTTGACCAGGAAGCCGACATTGCCCTGAGAGGGCCGATCACCTTCCCGAAAGTAGAACAGGTGGCCTAACTCAAGGGTTATCGTGTCCTCGCCCTGTCTTCGGACTTCGGATAACCCCAATATGTGCCAGTTTATGCGACCTAGTTCTACCTCGAGTTCAGTGAGGTGTTAGTCCAGCCGTAGAGAGCGTCCATTGTACGTAGCCAGGGTCAGGTGTTTTTGGTAGCCTTGTGTCGTAGCCCGGAGATTCTTCGCACCCCCTGCCCCGCTGTTACCGCGACCGCTACCGTGGCAGCGGACAGCGGGACTACCGGGAACTGGGGGCCTTTGGTTTAGGTGCCTTATCATGTTAGGAGGTGTTTGGCCTACTATACCACGCTGGCCAGACGGGTTGGTATAGGGTTTATTCCGAATTTTCCTTTTCTGAAAATACTGTTTTAGAATACTTATACGATATACTTAATAATATTCAAAGTAATAAACCTAGTATTGATATTCACACTAAGTACGAAACCTGGTATTGAGGAAAATGTTTTAGAAGTATAATTAAAGGACATTGTTCTACGTCCATACATGATTTGCCCCAGAACCAACAGCAATGAAAAAGTCCTTGTATGATTGCAAATCACCCATTAATTCTCATAAAGCATTTATTATTAAACGGACAAGCGGGGGAATCGCAATATTGCACAAAACGTATTAGATTTTGAGGTTATAATTCAGTCGCCATTAATACGTATGAGTTTATATTGTGTGGGTTGACATTCAGTTGAGATGTCGGCGACTTCGCTATAAGTACTTACAATACTTTAAAATATTCGTATTAGATTGCAAATTGTCCGTTAGATACGGATATTTGCCATTATTCTAATAAAATAGATATATAATGATGGCATGGGTTAAATTTTTGTTGGTTCTGGGGCAATTTTCGACAATGTCCTTTGTTAGATGATTGGAGTATTCCTACATTCGATTTTTTGGAATAATGGTTTAATTTCGTTTAGTACAGATTACTCAAGAATGATTGGATAACTTTATTTAAAAAAAAACTCTGCCTGGTAGCTCGTAGGTCTACGAGTGGCGCATGGTAGATCCTATATGGCTCCATTTCAGACTGCGGACAACTACTGGAATCTACTATCTATATCATCACGCCCGAACCCTCGCATGTTGAGCAGAAAGTACTGAGTTCCAACAGGTTCTTTTCTTACAGACCTCTCTGACTTCCTCCACTCTCATAGTTCATCCCATACATGCTCGTCGGTAACGGTGACACTTGACTCGTCCCTCAGATAAGACACGATCTTTTCGGTCATGGTAAGATAGTCTAGGTCTTTTTCTTTCTTTCTTCCGACATGCTTTCTATATGCCCGAACCAACGAAGCATACCCTTTCTCATCTTTACACCGATATTGGATTCTTCAATAGAAAAATCAATAATACTTTTTCTAACTTAGGATATAAACCCAGCGCCTCATCATGCGCTACTAGACCAAGGAGACGATTATTCTACCAACATTATATCTAATACTGTTGTCATATATAATAATAATAATATCAGCCTATACTGTCCACTGCTGGGCAAAGGCCTTCTCTCACAAATCGAGGTGAGAGAGATTAGGTCATACTCCACCACGCGGACCCAGTGCGGATTGGTGGAGGCAGGTTTGTGGCCACCTGCTGTTAGAACTTATCAAGCCGCCTTTAAGGCTTCCAACTCGGCTTAACGACTACCACATTAAGTGGTAACCGGGACCAACGGCTTAACGTGCCTTCCGAAGCACGGAGACGCTTGAATATGAAAATGCCACAAACGGTCACCCGTCTCAGGCCGACCGAATCGGACGCTGCTTAACCTTGGTGATCGGTAAGAACACCGCGGTCGCACAGCGCTACGAGCGCCTGTTGTCATAGCATTGGCTATTCCCATAAAAAGCGTAAAACAAAACATATAGCATTTAAAAGCAAAAACAAACGTACGTGCCGTATCCCTAGTGGGTCAGCTCTGTCATTCCGGAGACTTATAGCTGTCGCAGATAAATAATGATAACAACACTCGATAGAAACAAATGCAGGGAACTAATAGAATAAGATACGAACTGTCTCTTTGATCTGGACGGACGCTTTGGCGCAGTGGTTAAGGGCTTAGCCGCTCCGCCTACTGAGTCGATTATTTATTACGGTCTGGGTGTTTATGCATGTAAATTTCATGTTTGTAAACGCCCCCACGACACCGGAATAA
Organism: Phalera bucephala; assembly: GCA_905147815.2. NCBI lineage: Eukaryota > Metazoa > Arthropoda > Insecta > Lepidoptera > Notodontidae > Phalera > Phalera bucephala. The sequence goes on along the minus strand of LR990621.1, from coordinate 2,810,542 downwards.
TTTCTAGTGTGGGGCTACGTTTACAAAAAATAGTAAAAATAATGATGAATACTCTCGTTAGAAATAAATGCAGGAAATTGATAGATTAAGTTGCGAAATAAGGCTGCCTAGATCTAGTGGTGCAAAATGCGACTAGCGATCATGACGTCCAGGGTTTGAATCTTAGGTCAGACATAGTAAGGTATTTATAGAAAAAAATCAATAGCAGTACTGACTTTGGGATTGTGTCCGGTATAACTACAATAGTGTATACGTACAATAGTATCGTTGGCAATAAGTGGACATAGGTCAACTCAGCCGCCCTAGTTTCAGGAATATTGGAGGTGTAACAGTGTTTCAGTATCAGTTGTAATTTACATCATTCTTAAGTATGCCAACTCTCTAATCATAGAAATCAAGACAATCAATTACATTCATATAAAGGCGATAGGAAGAATGAATAATAATACGATAAAAATAGGTACAACGCATTATAAAAGTTAGTATGGAAGTTAGGCTTTCTATCGAGTCGAGCAGTTGACTCCGCTCGTCGGCGGTTTGGCAAAGTTTTAATTAAAATGAAGTTCCGCCATAGTTAGCCGATTCCACGTGTGGTTCGGTGTCTGATCGCGGGAAACTTGTTAGAGAAGTTGCTCTGCAGCTTCGAGAAATTAATAATTATAAACGGAGCGAAAAGTGGTATGGCTAGCTCATACAAATCAGACTTTACTCTCACTGCCGGGCAAAGGCCGTTTTACACAAATCAAGATGAGAAAATGGGCAATACTCTAATCTCAAGGACCTCATGTGAATTGTTGGCGGCAGGTTTGTGGCCACCTGCTTTTGGATCAAGCTGCCCATGAGGTTTCTAAATTGGCTAAGCGATTACCACATTGTCGTTGTCTATTCCGTGATTGCACGCAACGCCTTAACGTGTCGTCCAAAATATGGCATAGATACTAGATGTATATGATACGTATAATAATTATATCTAGATTTTATTATAATATAGTCAGTGATAGCCTGGTGGTTAGACCGTTGGACTGCAAAGTCAGAGGTCTCGGGTTCAAACCCAGGCACGCACTTCTGTCATTTCGAAAGCATGTGCGTATTAAAAATTAACTATCACTTGCTTAAACGGTGAAGGAAAACATCGTGAGTAAACCTGCATGCCTAAGAGTTTCTCGAAGGTGTGTGAAGTTCTCCTCTCAGTTTGAGAGGAGACCCGTGCCTAACACTGGGACAGTTTCTTAACAGGGCTAATATTATTATTATTGTTATAGTCATAGTCAAGTACCTTGACTGGAGTAAAAATTGTCAGCGTCAGTCTGGAGTCGAGTATTATGCCCGGTATTCTGCCAATAGGCTCGCCACATATTACATTGGGACCTTGCATCTTCGGCGATATGTGGACACCATTGCCATAGTTTTTTGAGGAATATAAGCGTGACGTATTTTTAAGACGACCGAACTTAAAACTTTATTGGGCTTTTATAATATGTTTAAGAAGAAAGGATTTTTTATAAACTAAAACCAATTTGCAGCATACAAATGGCTTAGTTTGAGCAACGGTATCTTCAGAATCAGCTAGGCGAACTATTTGCCAAGTTCGGCAGTTTGATCTAGGAGCCCGCTCCCGGAGGCACGCCTTCGTAAGTTAGATTTGATTTCGGAGTAATGGAGTATGAATGATGCATTGATGATCGATTGGACTTTTAGCTACTTTATTCATATTAATGGTACCTATGTTATTATTCACTTAGTTATTTCCATATGTTAATGTTTCTAGAAATAGCTTAGGCATAAGTAATATTGCTTGGTCCTATTAGGTTTTAGGAGTCAAATAAAATAAAAAACACACCGCTGACATAAAGAGAAGAGTGAGTGCAGGGAACAGAGTGAATGGTGCGATGGGAAAGCTACTCGGGAGCCGGCACTTAAGCCATAAGGCGCAGCTGGCCATACATAACGGAGTTCTTGTCCCAACGCTGTTATATGGTAGCGAGAGCTGGGTATGTAAGAAGGAGAATGAAAGTAGGATAAATGCGGTAGAAATGCGAGCTCTGCGGAAGATGTGCGGAGTGAAGCTGACCGACCGCATTAGCAACAGCGTAGTAAGACAGCGAGTAGGTATGAAAGATAGTATCGGTGTAAAGATGAGAAAGGGCATGCTCCGTTGGTTCGGGCATATAGAAAGAATGCCAGAGGAAAGAATGACAAAACAGATATACAATGTGAAAGTGGAAGGATGCAGGTACCGGGGAAGACCTAGACTATCTTACCACGACCAAATAAACCGAGTGTTATCTGATGGAAAAGTCAAGAGTCTCCGTAACCGGCGAGCGTGTATGAGACGAACTATGAGAGTCGAGGAAGCCAGAGAGGTATGTAAGGAAAGAACCTGTTGGAACTCTGTACTCTCTGCCTACCCCGCAAGGGATCTGGCGTGAGGTTATAGATAGATAGATAGAGATAAAATAAAAAAATAGTAGATGAAAAAATAGTGGAGTATATTGTGAACATGTTAAGAGTTACCCAACTAGGTATACGGACCATCCATCGTAAGGAGACCTTGATGATAGAGAAACACATAGACGGACAAAATTGTGATATTTTTATGTTAGATTTAAATTGTTGGTGAGAATTGGATATACATTATGATCTGTCCCTAATACACGCCCTCATACCCTTAACACAAGGGCGTAGCGAAAACCTCGAGCACGGCTGGCGTTTACTTTGCTTCTGCTATCTGCTAAACTGAGAATATTTAATGATTGTTATATGAAAATGCTCTTGTTATCAGCATCGTCCCCACAAACCAGCACAGACCGTCGACTTGCTATCGTGGAAGGAGCTGCGTGGGTCATGGTGCGGGTGGGGGCTGGCGAAGCGGAAGCCAAGCTCATGCTGGGCGCCAGGGTCGAGGGCTGTAATCCTGCTGCGTACACCTGCAGGGTGCCTCTCACACACCCGATGGCTTTGTTGCATTACACCACTGCGCAAACGGTGAGATAGTTCAAAGTAACTTAGTCTTACGCTCTAACCATTTTGGAACCAGTTTCATGGATCATGGTGCGAGTTGGGACTAGCGAAGCTGAAGCCAAGCTAATACTGGATAGTGATACACCGGTGTCGAAGGTTGTAGCCCAGTAAGTCATAGCGCACGAGGGGCCAGCGGCAGGATTGAGAGCTGCAATCCAGCTGAGTACACCTGCAGAGTGCCTCTGAGATATTCGACGGCTTTTTTGCGTTACACTAGTGCGCAAGATGGTTCAAAATATCTTGGTCTAGTACTCTTGCTAACAGAGAAGTTGATTTTTGCATTGGAAAATCGGTTTTACACAACCGTAAAAAATACACATACACCGACCGACCCTATTGCCATCATACCGCATACACCGCAAACTCCGGACGGGTACTGAAAATTTCTAGATAGTAAAATCCAGAGAACTCCTTAGGATCCGAACCCAAGATAATTACGAGCGGCACCAGCCACTAGACTAACGAGGTTGTCTCACACACTGAGAGCTCTTTTCCCTAGGGTTACTATGCAGTCGCAGTTGGGGCTCCTTCAATAACCTGCGCTGACCGCGAATCCACCTGACAATGTGGCATCCAACTATGACGGCGACCCTGGACATCCACTGCTCCTATATCTTCCAAAGCTGCGGTGGCAGGGGTGTACTATGTACCCAGACAATGTTAGATCCTTAAGTAATAGCGCCGATTATATTGCCACCATACCGGTCCACATTCTAGACTCTGGACTGCTAATAAGAATGTCTTGATAGCAAAATCCTAGGATTCAAAACCAGGATTTCGTGATCTACACAAGGCACCAGTAGATCAATAAGGCTATCTAGCTATTCCATCACGCCAGATCCCTTGCGGGGTTGACAAAGACCAATAATGCTGTAACATAATAGCCCGTACACTATGAGCTCTTGTCTCCAGGGCTACTACGCCGTCGCAGTAGGGCCTCCCTCTTCAATAGCGTGCGCTGACCGTGCATCTACTTGGCAACTGTGGCATCCAACTATGGAGGCAGCCCTGGACGCCCACTGCTCCGACCTGTCCTCTGTAGCGAGGATAGCTGGCGCACTGAACTGCCTCATTGACAAGATGAGAGAAGGTGCTTATCAGGTTAGTAATATTTTAATTTTAAAGTATGTTTTAATGTGTACAATATATATTTTTTATTATTTTAAATTATAGTCTAATTTAGGGTTTACATGTGCGTGTGTGTGTCTGCATGCTATGTTGTTGGCCAAGGGGTCTGTATAGCTTCATAGTGCATGAGACCGAGCAACAACTACACTCCAGTCTGAAGGACAGAAGGCACAACTAGCTTAAGGGTGATTCAAGGTGTAATCTCGGCTTAGGCTGTTGCTATAGGACAGGCATACACCAGGTGTCTCGCTGTGCAGCTCTAAACTGGCCGATAGCCAAGGAATTCTTCGACCTCGTTGGCGCCGTCTGTGTCTGATATAAGTTGAGTAGTAGGGCAATGATTAGAGTTTGAGTCCATTCACCTTCGTGCAGGGCTCTCTTCGTGTACTGAGTCGCTACGCATGTGGCTGCGCGCTGCGTGGGCGCGTGCAGCGCTGCGCTGCGCACGCGCAGTCGGCCGCGCGCTGCTGTGTGTCCGCACACGCTTCGCACCATCTGCTCTTAGTACTAGACTCGTGAGTATCTTAATTATAGCCCTCCTTGCACTTTCAATTTGGCTTTAGTGCAATTAAGGTGATCACTCACTTGAGCAATGATAGCCTAGTGGTTAGACCGTTGGACTGCAAAGTCAGAGATCTCGGGTTCAAACCCAGGCAGGCACCTCTGTCTTTTCGAAAGCATGCGCCTATTAAAAACTAATTATCACTTGCTTTAACAGCGAAGGAAAACATCGTGAGGAAACCCGCATGACTAAGAGTTTCTCGAAGGTGTGTGAAGTTCGCCAACCCGCACTGGGCCAGCGTGGTGGACTATGGCCTAAACCCTCTCAGTCTGAGAGGAGGCCCGTGTCCAACGGTGGGACAGTTTCTTAACGGGGCTATTATTATTATTATATATTATTACTCACTTAGCGGGGCCAATATATGAACCATTGGCACGAAAAGAAATAGAAGCTCTTAGTGTAAATTTTTTATTTTAATACACATCATTGTCAGTTGGAAGGCGTCCACTGCAAGAGGAGCCTCTCGAAAAATCGCTACAATGACCAGCTTTGTTCTGAACGAATCCTGCTTTTACCAGGCCCCAACTCGAGTACCACAATCTCTTTAACTGTATTATAGTAATCTTATCTACTTACATCGCAAGGGCGTCTCATCGAGCGTAATGATATAGGTAGATAGTTATCTTACTTTACCTAAAAAGGAGACATGAATATAGGTCTTAGCTGCTATTTTTGTTTCTACTGTTATCTTCTTTGGATTTGATCATTCAGAAATAAAGCAGTTTATAACTCTGTCTCATTCTTATAGCAAAGTAAAATCATAGGTATACTGTTGAAGGTGTTGTGATTATCGTTCCGAACTGAAACTTGCTTCTTTTCGTGTCAATAGTTCATATTTGTTTCGCTATGTGAGTGGCTAGTTCAATCGTGCCACTTGTGGCGGCGCTCAGCTCTTCCCTTGCACAGGGACCACCGATATAAGAGACAGACCAGCAAGTGCGACAGTCTGTGAAACCTCCTGAAATTCTATTGTATCTATGTATTCACTGCCTCGTTGGTCTGGTGGCGTAGCTCAGCCGTTTGTGATCACGAGGTCCTGGGTTCAAATCTTAGGTCGGACAAATATAGTTTTTCTAACGAAAAATTCTCAGTATGAGTCCGGAGTCTGGAATTGTGCCCGGTATATGGCAATAGGCTCGCTCCTTACTACATGGGACTTAACATCGTCGGCGAAACGTGGGTGTACTCAGTACACCTCTGCCACCCCCGCTTGGGGAATATACGCGAGTCTGTGTTTATCTATGTATTTGAAGATGAGCCCACTTTGCAATGTTGTTACAAAATAAACACCGTTATTAGAGTACACCCACTTTTCGATGTTAGGTTCCATGTAATAGGGGGCGAGCCTATTCTCATACACCGGGCACAATTCCAGACTCCGGGCACAATTCCAGACTCCGGACTCATACTGACAAGTGTTCGTTGGGAAAATTACATTTGTCCGACCTAGGATTTGAGCCCAGGATCAACGTTCTCGTGATCAACAAGCGATGCGATTTGCCACTAGACTAACGAGGCAGTCATTCGATACTGTATGGAATGTAATTCTATTATGTAATTATACATATTATGGCGGACGATTTGGCGCAGTGGTTAAGAGCCGCCCCGCCCACTGCGTTGAATAGTCGCGGTGTCGATTCCCGCACGGGAAAGATCTTTGTGTGACCCACAATTATTTGTTTCGGACGGGGTATTTGAACCCAGGACCTCGGGATCACAAACCGAGGTGCTATGCCTTTAGACCAGAGCATCCCAGACTTTTTTCTCAAAGACCACTTTCAAAATTTTGCTGGTTCCGGTGGACCCCCTGTAGCTACGTTTCTACCGTATTCCCAAAACTCGACAAAAAATTTGATGATTAGATCTAACTATGGAAATTTGCGTTGCGGCTGAACTCCAACCACGAATTAATAGTTTTCGAAAAAAAAGTGAGATATGATTGGTTAATTAATTAATTGATTGTGCTGTGAGTGGATGTCAAAAAAGAAAAGTTGGCCAATCAAAAAAAGGATTCCATCCTTTACTTTTTTGACATCTTCTCAGAGCACAAGGAATCAATCAATTTTCACTTATTTCATTTAGAAAACTCCTGATTCGGAGTGTTAAAAAAAAGAAAAATATTATGTTTTTTTTGGTGTTTTATTTATTGAAATATGTAATTATTATACTATTAATTATTATTGTTATCATATGACATTTTAATATGATAAAAGTCGTAATATAAATAAAATTAAATAATATTTCATTTAGAAAACTCCTGATTCGGAGTGTTAAAAAAAAGAAAAATAGTATGTTTTTTTTTGTGTTTTATTATTGAAATATGTTATTATTATACTATTAATTATTATTGTTATCATATGACATTTTAATATGATAACAGTCGTAATATAAATAAAATTTAACATCAATAACGTAACGAACTTCTACAATGACAATCACAAAATAGTCATAATTGTACTGAATATGGAATATGCAAGCTTTTACAAGTAACAGTCGCTGAGCTTCTTAAAATATTATCTGCCTACATTGATAGGTGAAGTCAAGCCAACGTTTTAGTTCTTCACTATCGAAAGCAAATAAATTTTCGTGGACCCCGGTTACGAATTGTGAACCCCCATTTTTTTGTAACGCCAACGTAGACCCCCGTCGCGTCTCCCGTGGGCCTCTGGGGGTCCACCTGGACCACTTTGGGAAATAAGGCTCTAGACCAACGAGGCGGTCAAAATAAATTATAGTAAATAATGTTTAGGTTGTACTCGGTGTGCGCACGCGGCGGTCCAGCCGGGTACGTGTACCCAGTGGAGCGCGGGGCTGTCGTTCGTCGCGGCGCCAGGGACGCCGACTGGGAGTTCGACGCCGCCTGCGTCAAGAGTTGCCTGCAGCAGCTGCATCATGTCGCTGGTTAGAATAGACGAGGAGTCAACTAATTGCTAATACACATGACACAATGTATACAATGCAACAAAGAAAACACACCTGTAATATGCATGCCAAAAGGGGGAATACGGCTAGAACACTATCATAACATACAATCTTTGTATTATGAGCCCTGTTAAGAAACTATCCCACCGTTGGGCACGGGCCTCTTCTCAAACTGACAGGGTTTAGTCCCCCACGCTGGCCCAGTGCGGGTTGGCGAACTTCACACACCTTCGAGAAACTCTCAGGCATGCAGGTTTCCTCACGATGTTTTCCTTCACCGTTAAAGCAAGATATGTGATATGATAGTTTATTTTTGCGCTCATGCTTTCGAAACGACAGAAGGACGTGCGTAGGTTTGAACCCGAGACCTCTGACTTTACAGTCCAACGGTCTAACTAAAAAACTTAAATTTGAATAAACAAATTGAATTCGACGCCTGTATTATTTAGCAGGGGTAAAGCGGTAAACCAAAACACTTTCACGCTTATATTATCCAAACGTGATCATTGATATACAGAGGTATGTAAGAAAAGAACCTGTTGGACCTCTGCACTCTCTACCTACCCCGCAAGGGATCTGGCGTGATGATATAAATAGGTAGATGATTATTTTTTGGCTAGCAAGTAGAGATGGGTTGTATTAGGTAAATCAGGTACTAGGTACACCTGTTCCTAGTCTGCATAAATACCTAATCCAAATACCTATTCCACCTAATCCACCTAATCTCTATGATCTCATACACATACCGTTACTTAGTGATCTCAATCCGCCTATTCTATATCAAATCCTGATATTGAATTAACGATATTTGAATTAATTTAATGTTAAATTGTTTTGTTATATTGAGTCATAATAACACTTTTAAGAAAATGGAAGTTTCAAAAAGGAATCAAAAATTTTTTTTTTGATTAGATTAGATATTTCTGCACGAAATTGGTTGAATAAACTAATACTTGTTTTCTATTTTATCATTTAATGATATATTAGTGATGAAGTGGTATCTTCCCTTCTTACTTTTTACAGGCTTAGGACTGTTAACTTACGAATGTATGAAGTTTTGAGTCTTGCGATATTAAATATTCCGCAAAAGTTTAGCGTTTGCAAGATGGCGTATTTAAAAGATTTCAATTCATTATATTTACGATTTCAATTCATTATATTTAGATTTGTTTTATATATACGCGTTGTATAGCGCTGTCTCGCTCCCTTACACGTAAGCGGGATAGCAAAGCGATAAGCATATGAGTGAGTGAGAGAGCGCGGGAACAGGTGTGAGTGAGCGCGCTAAACGGCTAAACATTAGATTATATTGAATACGAATATTAGGTGGATTAGGTATTGCCAGAATTGGATTAGGTGCCACCTATTCTCGTAAAATACCTGGTCTTTGAATCTGTTCTAATAAATACGACTCATCTCTACTAGCAAGTCACCTATTGCAAACTTTCCTTAAATAGCGGTATCAAAGGTATCAATTAAAAAAATGAACAATTTAAGTAAACCCCTTACTTGTTCCATAGCTAAGCGGCTCTTATCTCGAGCTCTCAAGTCCATTTTATGAGAATTATGTTGACTTTTTTGTCAGTTTTATTAAACGCAGCTTTAGTTTACTGCTTCGATCATTGATATATAGTCTTGATACTGTATTAAATGTAATATGATTATGTCTATCTATCTATCTATCTATATCATCACGCCAGCTCCCTCGCGGGGTAGGCAGAGAGTACAGAGTTCCAACAGGATCTTTCCTTACATACCTCTCTGGCTTCCTCCACTCTCATAGTTCGTCTCATACACACTCGCCGGTTACGGAGACTCTTGACTTGCCCTTCAGCTAAGACACGGTCTATTTGGTCATGGTAAGATAGTCTAGGTCTTCCCCGGCACCTACATCCTTCCACTTTCGCATTGTATATCTGTTTTGTCATTCTTTCTTCTGGCATTCTTTCTATATGCCCGAACCAACGGAGCATACCCTTTCTCATCTTTACACCGATACTATCTTTCATGATATGATTATGTAATTATACATATTATGGCGGACGATTTGGCGCAGTGGTTAAGAGCTTAATAATAATAATTTATTTATTTCAGGCACCAGAAATTGTACAATTTACAGGCCCATATAATATATACCTTACAGACTAACATACATATAATATATTAAAAACTTATTATCTAAGACACATGTGTTGACGGCGACATGTTGCGCTGAGCAGGGGTGTCTCGTAATCTTCAACGAAATTTCCTCTCCACCCTTCGGCCAGAACTTCTCGCTCATGAAGGTCTCCAGCTTGGCGGTGGGAACTCGCATAACAAAGGAATTGAATGCCGTATTGTTTTGCGAGTTCAGCTTCTCGACCCTCAGAGTGTAGAAGGTCTTCTTACGGGCATACTCCGCAATGTCCTCGGCTTTAGTGGTGTAGTGTAGCCGGACACGTACAGCAGTGTTGTTGGTACTGCTGAGCGAAGGAGTATATCATCTTCTACCGGTGCAGCCCCACACTGGTTTCGTCGGGGAGGCTTCTTCTTTTCCACCTTGATGAAGCCTTCCTTATCAACTTGCCCCTTCGTACGGGCCTTCCCAGCCTGCCTTAAGCCGCTCCGCCAACTGTGTCGAATAGTCGCGCTTTCGATTCCCGCACGGGAAAAATCTTTGTGTGATCCACAATTATTTGTTTCGGTCTGACTATTTGTGTATGTGAATTTTCATGTTTGTAAACGCACCCACGGTACAGGCATAAATCCTATAGTGGGGCTACGGTTTAAAAAAACAATCAAGATTTATACTCGAAAGTTGAATTTTACTCTGATAGTATTTTTCATGAAGGAAGGGTACTGCCTCGTTGGTCTGGTGACTGCCTCGTTAGTCTGGTGGCAAAGCGCATCGCTTTGTGATCACGAGGTCCTGGGTTCAAATCCTAGGTCGGATAAATGTAGTTTTTCTAACGAAAAATTCCCAGTATGAGTCCGGAGTCGGAACATCGTCGGCGAAACGTGGGTGGACACAGTACACCTCTGCCACCCCTGCTGGGGAATATAGGCGTGACGGTGTGAAGGGTACTGTGACAGTTGTAAGTGTCAAAGAAAACTATACTTTATTAAATGGCAATAAGAGGCATGACCTATTTCTATACTTATGGTGTTATACCTTACTACCATTGGATTAAATATTAATTTCGTTTGGCTCTTAGAACTGACACTACCCATCTTATGTGAAAATTATTATAGAACTACCGTTTTATCAAACAGGTGAGGACATTCCTCCTTCTCCCTCCGAAACTCTCGAAGCTGCGATGTTCAGCCGCTGGGAGAACCTCAACAAGGAGTCGAAGGCGTCCGCAGGGTCCACTCCATCATACTCCAGGAGACAGCTGCGGTACCTGTGGAGGGTCTCCGGGGAACTGATTAAGTGCAAAAACATGACTGTTTGTGTAAGATTATCTATCTATATCATCACGCCGGATCCCTTGCGGGGCAGTTAGAGAATACAGAGTTCCAACAGGTTCATTCCTTACATGCCTCTCTGGTTTCTACCACTCTCATAGTTCGTCTCATACACGCTCGCCGGTTACCGAGACTCTTGACTGTAAGTTTATTTTATTGTTAAATAGTTTTTGCTTTGTTGGTCTAGTGGTGCGGATGGCGATGATGAGGCCCTGGGTAAGAATCCTTGGTTAAAGAGTGGAATTGGGGTTTTGAGTCGGTTTCCAGAATTGTGACTCGGAGGCTCGCCCTCTATTAGGTACATTGGGTCCTAGTATTTATTATGTTTGACAGACGATTTAGATCAGTGGTTAAGAGCTTAAACTGGAGCAGCCCCACTGTGTCTAATAGTCGCGGGTTCGATTCCACGGGACAAATCTTTGTGTGATCCACGATTATTCGTTCCGGTCTGGGTATTTGTGTATGTGAATTTTCATGTCTGTAAACGTACTTACGACACAGGAATAAATCCTGCGTATGAGGCTTTGTTTCAAAAAAATATCGGCGAAATTTGGGTGTGCATAGTACTCATCAACCAAGTCCCATTGTTATCAGCTGAATGATGGCAGCAGAACAGGTTTTGTCGAAAGATCGCTACGATGACTGGTTCTGTGCTGGTCACATTCCACCTTGGAACCTTTTCCTGGAACCTTCACCAGGACATTGAGGAGGGCTTGCCCACTCCATAACCAATCCTTACCACAAACCAAATCTCACTCGAACAATATAAGTGTGATGACGATTATTTTGATCGCAATAGCGTAGTAAGAAAGCGAGTAGGTATGAACCGGGGAAGACCTAGACTATCTTACCACGACCAAATACACTGAGTCTTATCTGAAGGACAAGTCGAGAGTCTCCGTAACCGGCGAGCGTGTATGAGACGAACTATGAGAGTGGAGGAAGCCAGAGAGGTATGTAAGGAAAGAACCTGTTGGAACTCTGTACCCTCTGCCTACCTCGCAAGGGAGATAGATGGTTATTTTTTGGCTAGCAAGTCACCTATTACAAACTTTCCTTAAATAGCGGTATGTCAAAATTATTAACTTAAAAAAAATACAAAAATTTAACTAGAACCCCTTACTTGTTCCATACTCGAGCTCTCGAGTCCAGGACATGCAATGTCTGCTTTCTCACAGGATAACCACAGCACTTTCCGCGCGAACCTTATCCAGGCGACGTCCCAGAACCAGGAAGCGGTAGAGGAGCTGATCCACATCCTGGCGATCATGCTGGACCAGGCGAGGGACCTCTACCTCAACAACTTCCAGACCAGGAGCGTGGGGGAGTTCGATAGAGAACTTGCTGTTTATAGGTGAGATTTTTTTTTAAAATGCAACCCCACCCTAAGATTTATTTCTGTGTCGTGGGTGCGTTTACAAACATGAAAATTCACATACACAAATACCCAGACCGGAACAAATAATTGTGGATCACACAAGGATTTGTCCCGTGCGGGAATCAAACCCGCGACTATTAGACACAGTGGGCGGAGCGGCTTAAGCTCTTAACCACTGCGCTAAATCGTCCGTCAAGATTTATTTATTTCTTTAACTCAACGATCCAATATGAATACTACGATCCAATAGGAATGCGGTTCCGCCACTTCTGCCTAGTCTGCGTTAGAAGTGGCTGATAGTTGATTATAATGGAAGTTGTGTTTGTATAGATAATCTAGATATTTCTCACCAATTAAATTTTTAGAACTGCTTTAACAATGACTAGGCTGCTCAATTTCATATAATTATGCTGAACAAAACTGTCCAATAATGTTTTGTGATATAACAGTGCTTGGGACTTGTAAGTTTAATTTAGTTTGGATAAATCATTCAGATTAACTGGTATGTAACTGCAGGAGTGTGAATTAGAGAGCATGAAAAACAACCAAAGGGATACCATGACAAGAATATATTATATAGACTTTACGACGACATACCGAAAGATTTAGAGTAGGCACGCCTTACAAAGGATGGACCAACGCGTCCAGCCGCGTCCGCGAAGGTATGCACATTGGCGGTCACTTCCTGCAGTAGTGCAAATACTACATTTGTATGGACGCGTCCTGCGTCCTGCACGCGCCATCTATGCGGCGTCTGCACGCACGCTCACATGGAGATACTCATCGCCACCGCGGGCGCCATCGCGGACGCGGCTGGACGCCTTGGTTTGGCCGTACCTTAACCTGGAGAAGGTAAGGATGGGTACGAAGACGGTCATCGAGATGAAATTTAATGGAGACCTTTGTCTGGACTGGACTCCAGTCTGCGGGCTGATGATTATTTATTTGAAAAAATCTTTTATAAAAAAAGGTAAACCGACTTCAAAAAGCAAAAAAATAAATATTTGAAGTCGGTGCTGGTTGGTGCAGTCGGTTACTTGGCACCGACTTCAAATATTTATTTTTTTGCTTTTTGAAGTCGGTTTACCTTTTTTTATAAAAGATTTTTATTTTACAATTTTAAGTGACCAGTGAATTCTATAGTAGGGTACCTATAGGATTGACGTAATACCCATAATATCGCAATTTACACATGCCTATTGTTTGTCGTTAAGGAGTTCCCTGGTGTATCTTCTAAGTCCAAAGTCCAATGTCAATAAAATTAATATGGGACCACCTTGGAGATATACTGAACCCAATGCAAAAAAAATTATCAAAATCGGTCCACAATTGACGGAAATATCGCTGAACATACATAAAAAAAAAAAAGCATACATACAACCGAACATAGAACCTCCTCCTTTTTGAAGTCGGTTAAAAATGTAGGAATGATTCCGGTGTCGTGGGTGCGTCTACAAACATGAAATTGATATGCACACCCAGACTTGTTTTTGACCAAAGATATGTCCTGTGCGCGGATCGAACCCGCGGCTACTCGATCCAGTGAGCGGAGAGCCATAATCTCTTGACCACTGGACCTAGCCTCTCGTCTAATAGATTTATGTATTAACTTGACGGATGATTTAGCGCAGTGGTTAAGAGCTTAAGCCGCTCCGCCCACTGTGTCTAATAGTCGCGGGTTCGATTCCCGCACGGGACAAATCTTTATGTGATCCACAATTATTTGTTCCGGTCTGGGTATTTGTGTATGTGAATTTTCATGTTTGGAAACGCACCCACGACACAGGAACTAATCCTAGTGTGGGGCTACGTTTAGGAAAAAAATGTATACTTTACTGTCCTAAAATAGGCAAGTATGATGATTTACATATTACTCCCATATAGCATAAACGTACATTATTCTTCCTGATTTCTATATAATCTCATATGTTCGTTTCTTTTCACAATTATCTGTACCCACTCTCAAAAGTCTCGTCTATCACAGATCAAAGAAATGGAACAAACTAAAAGACTACTACGACGCGTCATCAGCCTGCCTCATAGACGCTGTTCGCAGAGACCCAGACCTTCGGCGAGAAGACCTGAAAGACCCCCTCACTACCATGAAAAACATCCTCAACTGGCTTTATAAAGGAGCGAAAGACGACAAGAAATACCTTGGACCAGTCCTGAAGCCATACTTAGATGGTCTTTTTGCGTCTTCGGTAGAGAACTCCTGGTTCTTGGAAGAGTTTGATGGGAAGACCTGTGATAAGGAGTTTGAGGGTCTGAAGGAGTATTCCTTAGGAGTGCACGAAGGGAATCTGGAGCCGTGTCTGGGGCTGTTGGATGCTGCGAAGAAGTTTGCTTGGGCCAAAGCTATGGTGGACTTCGTGGATCGATTTCGACATGTTGGTAAGTTAGATTGCTATAAAGATATTTGACGACAGCTTGGTCTGTTGGTCTGGGCGTAGTCCCATCGGCTCTGTTAATGAAGTAGTTGTAGGTTCAGACCCAGCATGGACATTTCCAGGGTTTGTTTTTCTCTAGATGCAAATGCACGTATCATTTCTAGTGCGGACAACGTTAAATAATAAAAAAAAGAGTTTCTTAATATTTTTTGAGAAGGAGATAACATACACGACACGAATGCTGGTGTAGGATAAACGATCTTGGAAACGTAAAGGAAAGGTATTGAAATGAAATGAAATTTGGATGGAAATACGCAAAAAGATCTATGCCGACCAACCTCAACTGGCATTAACTTTTGATCAGCCAACTCTGACCCTCGCACTCCGAAGCGTCTGTATAAAACACACGTAACAAGCTTCTCTGAGAGGTCTATCCAAGCCGGCCATATGCGGAGGTGGCATAGTACACCTCTGCCACCCCTGTTTGGGGAATATAGGCGTGACGGTGTGTGGAAGATTTTATTATTAACTAACTACAATAGAGGAAGTATCGGAGCAGATTAAGACAGACAAAAAAATCTATGATGGTAAGTATCTATGGAAGAAGGCGGTAAATTCAAATTATCTTTAACAGAAGGGTCCAGCAGTCGAATTCTTTGATCTCTATATGTCTATATCATCACGCTAGATCCCTTGCGGGGTAGGCAGAGGGTACAGAGTTCCAACAGGTTCTCTCCTTACATACCTCTCTGGCTTCCTCCACTCTCATAGTTCGCCTCATACACGCTCGCCGGTTACGGAGACTCTTGACTTGTCCTTCAGATAAGACCCGGTCTAGTTGGTCATGGTAAGATAGTCTAGGTCTTCCGCGGTACCTATATCCTTTCACTTTCGCATTGTGTATCTGTTTTATAATTCTTTCAACAGAACACACCTTTTCTCATTTTTACACCGATACTATCTTTCATACCTACTCGCTTTCTTACTACGCTGTTGCGACCACGGGAATTCTTTGATAAGCTTACTAAGGAAGAAAATGTTGCTGGGCTGTAATGTCGTCTATCCAATAGATGTGATGTAGATTCCTTTTAATGATGTCAGAAGAAAGAATGACAAAACAGATATAGAATGCGAAAGTGGAAGGATGTAGGTACCGGAGAAGACCTAGACTATCTTACCATGACTAAATAGACCGTGTCTTATCTGAAGGGCAATTCAAGAGTCTCCGTAACCGGCGATTGTGTATGAGACGAACTATGAGAGTGGAGGAAGCCAGAGAGGTATGTAAGGAAAGAACCTGTTGGAACTCTGTACTCTCTGGCTACCCCGCGAGGGAGCTGGCGTGATGATATAGTATAGTAGATTCCTTTTAACCCAGTAAGCCACGTCAAACGTCCACTGCAAGACATATGCTTGTGTTGTATATAAACCACACATTATTCTAGTACGTCACATTTCTTTCTTTCTTTCTTTTCCTACATCTAAACAATTCACGTGAAACTTAACTATTATTATTGTGGGGTAGGGCAGCTGACATTGAGACTATTTTTATTTTACAAAAAAGGGCTATAAGTGCCATCTATAACTTAGGTAGTCGCGACTCTCTCAGAGAATTGTTTAAAGAAGCCAATATTATGACGGTCCCATGTCAGTATATTTATGAAAACATAATGTATACAAGAAAAAGTATAGATCCGTTTAATCAGCTAGGCGATAGGCATTGCTATAATACGCGACTTAGAAATAAATTAGATCAACCGCAATTTCGTATGTCAAAAATTCACACTTCTTTAATGGGGTACTGTGTTGGATTTTATAATAAAATTCCTCTTGACGTCACTATACTTAGTAACAATAAATTCAAAGCTTGTATTAAACGTACGCTGAGTAAGCAAGCTTATTATACGCTAGATGATTATTTAAAAGACAAAAATACTTGGATAGGGGCTGTTCCAGCTCCACTTGATTGAATATGGATAACTTGTTTAGCTATTATTATTTAATGTTCCTTCTCTTTCTTCTATTCATTTAGTAAAATGTATCTTTTTTCTTATTTATTTCTCTGTAAATGAGGGAACCATGTAGCCATTCACATGAATAGTATAATTGGTATAATTTAACTTAGACCCACCTGATAGACCGGCCTACATTGTTCTCCTATATCCCACAACAAAATGTAGATGGAAAAAGAGAATATAAAATACTGTTTTAAAACAGTAACCGTGGAGTTTCTTGCGCTTCTCCACAGGAATGACATCCCGAAGTGGTGGTAGTCTTAAGTAATCAATATTTTTTTCTTTTTCAATATTTTTGTCTTTGTTACTTTCTGACGATTCATAAATACTGTAACGGTTTACATGAATAAAAAATATTCTGATTTTGATTACCCATCTAGTTTCCCAAAGCATCGAGTACCCGCAACATAGGCCGCATCACATGGAACTCTTTCAAAACTTCACGAGCATTTTGCATTGCACTTGAATAAGTTAACATTTTAAATATGGCCGGTTTGGATAGACCTCTCAGAGTAGTTTGTTTCGTGTGTTTTGTACGGACGCTTCGGAGTGCGAGGGTCAGGGTTGGCTGGTCAAAAGTTGATGCCGGTTGAGGTTGGTCGGCATAGAGCTAGGGAGAATGGATGTGGCCTTGTTGAGATATTTGGAAAATTCATGAAGGCTTTTGGTAAAATGAGCATTATTACATTTCAAACGTTTTTGCTTACTCCTTCTGGACCCTTCCAACATCTGCCTACAGACTGCCTCGTTAGTCTAGTGGCAAAGCGCATCGCTTGGTGATCCTGAGGTCCTGGGTTCAAATCCTAGATCAGACAAATGTAGTTTTTCTAACGAATACTTCCCAGTATGAGCCAGGAGTCTGGAATTGTGCCCGGTATATGGCAATAGGTTCCCCTCTATTACATGGGCCCTAACATCGTCGGCGAAAAGTTGCTATACTCGGCACACCTCTGCCACCCCCGTTTGGGGAAAATATAAAAGGCGTGACGGTGTTTTTTGTATGACGTCAACACCACAGTGCCTTCATTAAAAAAAAAGTAGCTCTACACTAGGATTTTTTCCTGCGTCGTGGGTGCGTTTTATAAACACGAAAATTAACATTCACAAATACCCAGACCGTAACAAATATTTGTGGGACTCGCAAAGATTTGTCCTGTCCAGGGATCGAACCCGCGACTATTCGACCCAGTGGGCGGAGTGAGTAAAACTCGTATGGCCGGTTTCAATATTCAACTCAACGATAGATTTGCTTACTGTCAGTAGAATTTTGACAGATTTTTTATACAAAATATGTCAAAGTTCTATACGTAGTAGGCAACGTACAGTACGTAAATCTATCCTTTCGTTAAATATTGAAACCGGCCGTTAACCAAATCGTCAATATTTTACAATTTTAAGTAATAAGTGAATTTATTATTATAGTCTTTTTCACGAGACATGGGTACGGTGACGTTTGATTTTATTCCATTTCACGCATATTGTATTTAAGAATAATAAAAAAATAGTGCAAAAAAAAATAGGAATATAAAAATAAATTCAAAATCTACTTTAGTTTTCATTTAAATCATATACTGTGCATAAATTGGCGTAATTATTTAAAAAACACTAATAACTTAATAAAACTCTATTACTCAATTATGTGAATAGAAACGGTTTGCATTTTAGGGACTGACGCAATGAAATCGTTATAATAATAATAAATTCTTTATTTACGGACAATTTTGATCCAAAGTGTTAGTATACAGACGACTTATGCCTAGTGTTAGTAAACGAAGAAAACGAAAACAGTGCGGTGTATAATCGATATCTTGTTTTTTAAATTTACAAAATAGATTACCGGTTTTTTACGAAGGTTTTATTCTATGTATATGACTGAAATATTCAGTACTCTATGAGAGTACGTGGATGCGCTGTCTCTACATATTAAAACAGATAGTTTCATAAATCCTTAAATAATAATACACGTAAGCGACTAATCACACGATAAGTCAGATGATTTTTCTGACCAATGGCTGGATTCGTTAATAAATAATAAAAATATTTATTTTGTTCTATTTTAATTCCTCATTTATTTTTATTAATATCGATTCATTCTTCGTTATAAATTTTATCGATACGATATTCAATCGATTCTATTTACAAAAAAAGTATACATACAGACGGACATAGTTTCTCCTTTTTGAAGTAGGTTAATAAAGAGCCCAGGCCGTAAAGATATCCTTCCAGCAATACTTTACATCAGTGTGGTAAGTTGGAAACTGTCGAGTTGCAAATCCAAGTTGTGGATACGCGGTTTCAGTTCGTTCGCGACTAGAGCCGCCCGCTACAGTTACCATTTACTTATTAGAATTATGTATATTGTCGCTATGGGAGCCGACTGATTGGACGTCAATCAGGGGAGGACAGAGGATCAGAGATTTCGGAAGGAATCAGATGAAAATCAGCCACTAGTACCTTATGCTGTGACATTTAAAAAGGTCTCAGTTCCACGCTATCAATTTTCTCTGTAAATGCAAAAACTTCAACAATGACAACAACAATATCAGCCTAGACTGCCCACTGCTGGGCGAAGGCCTTCTCTCACAAATCGAAGTAAGAGAGATCAGGTCATTCTCCACCACGCGGACCCAGTGCGGATCGGTGGAGGCAGGTTTGTGGCCACCTGCTGTTGGAACTTATCAAGCCGCTTATAATGCTTCCAACTCGGCTTAACGACTAGCATATTAAGTGGTAACAGGGACCAACGGCTTAGCGTGCCTTCCGGAGCACAGAGACGCTGGAATATGAAAATGCCACAACGGTCACCCATCTCAGGCCGACCGAGTCAGGCGCTGCTTAACCTTGGTGATCGGTGAGAACACCACGGTTGCACAGCGCTATGAGCGCCTCGCAATCAAATATAACTAACAAATCAGTGAAAAAAGTATTTGTAAAGAAATGAACACTGTCACTCTTATATTCTCCTAGCGGGGGTGGCAGAAATGTATTGTGTACACCCACATGTTAGGTTCCAGGTAATAGGGGGCGAGCCTAATAATATATACCGGGCGCAATTCCAGATTCCGGACTGATACTGGGAATTTTTCATTAGAAAAACTACATTTGTCCGACTCAGGATTTGAACGCAGGACCTCGTGATCGTAAAGCAGCTTATTCGCCTCTAGACCAACGAGGCAGTCAATTTCGGAATAAATCTGATAAAATACCGCATCTAGCATCTTATGGAGTAACTCGAAAGGACTCAGTTCCGCTATCACTTTTCTCTAAAAATTATAATCAAACTCAAACGATTTATTTTGTGTAAACCCTGCGGGGGTGTTCACAAATGGTCGTATTTACATTTTTTTTAACTTACTAATGTAGCACCGGTTTGGAACGCCGCCTTCACTGGGAAGTTCCGGCGAGAAACTCAGCGAGCTTGTCTTTTTTGTCCAATTCTCCATTTATTTTTTTATAGATACACACATTTTTATATTATACAAAATCATTTATGCGATCCAGCTCCAGTGTGATGGCTTACGGCTGAGATATAAGTCACGCGGTCCGGCGCGGGTCACTCCCTTCCCTCCAATATGGTCGAGGGGAGTGATGGCTGTTCCAGCAGTCATACTCGTGAACGAGTGCTGCTTTTGGGGACTGGTCCATCTGAAATCCTTTAGATACTCTTTTCAGATAACATCATTAGGTTCATATCTCGATCGTAAGGCATCAGACTGGAGTTAGATCGTAAAATATTTAATTGTAACCTTAACACTGTATCCACACAATAAGATTGAAAAAAAAGAAAAGAAAAAAGAGAAAAAGATGTAAATAATAAAGACAAGCCCGCTGAGTTTCTTCGCCGGATCTTCTAAGTGGAGGCCGCGTTCCGATCCGGAGATAGATTAGTACTTAAATTAGATTTAAAAGAATGTAAATTGACTATTTTTAAGCGCCCCCGCAGGGCTTACTCTTTTCTAGGTTATCCCCTAGCGGGGGAGGCAGAGGTGTACTGTATACTCCTACTTTTCGCGAACGATGTTAGGTCCCATGTAATAGGGGACAAGCTTATTGCCAATGTAATGGCCACACTGCCAGCCTCCGGATTGATAATGTCCATTTTTCCATTGATTTGAACAGTTTCAAGGTGGGATTGGATGGGAAACGCAGTAATTATATGCTCTTTGATAAATAAAATTTTATAATTGTATATAACTTATTTTAGTAGAATAATAATATTAACTCATTTATTTTCAATCAACTGAAATTTAACAAAAATAATTTTGTCAACATACAGGCCCATAGAATATATTCCTTACAGACTAACATACATACAATATATAAAAACTTATTAACCACGTAACATGTGTCGTTGGCGACATGTTGCGCTCTGCAGCGGTGTCTCTCAGTCTCCCACGAAATCTTCTAAATCCGACACCCTTCGGCCAGAACTCCTCGCTCATGAAGGTTGAATGCCGCATTGTTTTGCTGTTCAGCTTCTCGACCCTCAGAGTGTAGAAAGTCTTCTTACGGGCGTACTTCGCGATATCCTCGGCTTTAGTGGTGTAGTGTAGCCGAGACACGTACAGCAGTGTTGTTGGTACTGCTGAAAGAAGTTGGTACGAGAGAGGCGTAATCTGTGGTGTTCCTCAGGGGTCGGTCCTAGGCCCTCTCTTATAGAACATTGCATATGATTCAGTCGTGTGTGGCGCACTGGTGCTGGGCGTGGCAGCAACGTGCTACGATAATACGCGAGTAACGGCGAAGGCAAGGTTGCATCGTGATGCTGCCGTACTGGCGACGGCGGGGGTATCTTAAGTCGTTGGCCAAATGCGGCGACTAGGACTAAGAATGGCACTACACAAGACGGAGGCTGTCTCTTTCCATGGGCCCAGAAACGCTCGACCACCCAATACCCATATTGTGGTTGGGAGCGTCTGTATCACTATCGGCAGACACTTACACCACTTAGGTCTGCTTTTAAAAAGCCGTTGGAGCTTCGAGCCTCACTTTGAAAACCTGGCTCCCAAGCTCGGTGAATCTCGGCGGCCCGGAGGCGGCTTGCTGCAAATTATACGCGGGAGTTGTGTGGTCCTAAGCCCTTTATGGGGCTCCAGTCTGGGCTGGATGCCTGGCGGCTGGCAGCATGACACTATAGCGTCGAACTCAGTGTGTGCTGGCTGTCAGAGTGGTCCGTGAGTACCGTACAATCTCGTTCGAGGCGAGCACTTTATTCGCCGGGACGCCACCCTGGCACCTAGAAGCAATGGCCCTAGCCAGGAGGTACTACTGACGTAGGAGGGCTGACCCCGATCCTGGAGCATAAGACGCCAGGTGCAGGGGGCGTTGATGGGCAGTGCGGGAGGAGTGGCTGGAACTGCTTTCGCATCCCAGTGCGAGGCATGCCACTATTGCTGCGATTGTGCCGGTTATTTATTTATTTTTATTTATTTATGCTTTATGCACTTATGTACATAGGCGGACTTAATGCCTGCGGCATTTTCTGCCAGTCTACCTTAAGGTGTTGTGAGACAAGTGTGGTAGGTGCGAAATTACACAAATTTAAGGAAAAAAAATTACAAGATTAAAAAATATAAATAACAACTAATTAACTATTTAAAACACATTAGTAAATACAAATTATATATAATGATATTATACATATTACATATTTATATATACCACAAATATATACATACATATATAATTATACAATACATACATAAACTAAAACTGTGCGACATAACGACATGGAACGACTAACATTGAGGGGGATTCAACATCTTAAGTAAATAATCCTGCAGACATTTTTTAAAAGAGGGGCGATTGGTTGCCCTCCTGATTTCCAGAGGCAGAGCATTCCAAAGAAGGATGGACTGGACAAAGTAGGAAGAGTGAATGAAATCAGTAGTCTGAGGGGGGCACTGAAGAAGTCGATTATCAGACGAGCGAAGATGTTTTATCGTGATTTGAGCATAAATACTGAAATTGAGAAGTAAGATAAGCGGGCGAGACTGGAGAATAAAGGATAGAAAATAATTTTGTAAGTGCCCTTAGAGTTCTACGCTGCCGAATAGGCAACCACTTTAATAGTGATCGATGCTCCGACACATGATCATATTTACGCAAACTGAAAACGAATCGAATGCAGTTATTAAGTAGGCGGTCTAATTTATTGAGGTGATCTGTATTCAGGTCGAAGTAGCACACATCACCATAGTCGAAAATAGGAAAGATCAGGGACTGCACAAGCATTGCTTTTGTGTTGGTGGGGAGCAAGTTTTTTAATCGATACAGGTATCGTAACGTACCGGTGACCTTTTGACCGACAGCCATGAGTTGTGTTTGCCAGCTAAGTGAAGTGTCAATATGCAAACCAAGATCCTTTACGCTAGATCCCAGGGGGATAACTTTCCCGTTGAATTTAAGTGGAGGCAAAGAACCAACATCGACCCTGCTTATAAGCCTAGAGCTTCCCACTAGAATCGCTTGGCACTTTGTAGGATTCACCGTGACACCAAACCTGTCGGAACAATTCTTAATAGCCCCTAGATCACGATTTTATTTGACGATATTGCCAGCAATGTTATCTACACTTGCGAGTATAATTGCAAGTCATCAGCGTACAGATGATACGTGCACTGAGGTTCTTGAGTTATTAAATCAATGAAAATGGTAAATAAAAGAGGAGAGAGAATACCGCCCCGGGGAACGCCAGTGTCAAGGCAGCACCATGCTGAAGATGCTTCGTCACACAAAACGGATTGCTGACGTTCTCGAAGATAAGAAGAAAACCAATCCAGCGACTCTTGAGAGCACAGACGGTAGGAGAGAATTGAAAGAAGGATATCGTGACTTACAGTATTGAAGGCATTGGTGAAATCGATCAACACAAGAACGGTTACTTTGGTATCTTCCATGCCTGATCAAATATCACCAGTCACTTTGAGAAGGGCAGAAACGGTACTATGGCCGGGCCTGAAGCCAGATTGAAGAGGGTTAATTAAATTGTTGGTATATATGAAATGGGAGAATTGCTTATGGACACAGGCCTCGAGCACTTTTGAAAGAAATGGAAGGATAGATATTGGACGAAAGTGGCTAGGAAGGCCTGCCTAAAATCCCCAATCCCTCGATTGGGAATTTTAGGCAGAGGGCGAATAAAAGCTTTTCTCCAGAGAGATGGATACTTGGGCGTGACTCGAAAGGCGACACGGTGCGTTTACCTACCGGCTGACGCAGGTGCCGTCCGGGCACGGCTGCTTTGGGCGGTACCGGTACCGGATCGGTCGTGAGCGTACGGAAGAGTGCGAAGTCCGAGTTCGAAGACACGGCTCTGCACACCTGCATAATGGTGTGCACAGCGTGGGATGCAGAGCGGCAGAATATGGCCGCGGAGATCGGAGGGCCGGCGCTTTCGCTGCCGGCTGTGATATCAGCCATGGTGGAGAGTGAGAGCGCCTGGACGGCTACCGTCGCCTTTTGCGAGGCCGTTTTGACGCAAAAAGAGGAGGCTGAGCGAAGGCCGAGGGCCAATTCTGCTCGCAGAAGACGCGTCGGGCGAAGGCGTAAGGCATACGCTGTAAATTATCTCCGCCCTCCATTAAAATAGGCCTGCGGGTGTCGCAGGGCAATCCGTCGCCCGAACAATGACAGGCCCGTGAAGGAATCGCGTTGCGTCCTGCTGTCGTCCGGGGGTAGTGGGTGCAAGCCCCACATAAGTGCTACATCACCAAAGCCCGCGATGTGAAATTTTCCCCCTGATTCCCCCTGAAAAAATGGGACGATTATATACGAAACTTGATACAAATTTATTTGTATCAAGTTTCGTATATAATTAAATTAATTTTAATACTACTCTTAATTAACAAAACGAATTAAAACGTCTGGTAGTTTGAGTTAAGCTATCCATAAAAAATCTAATCGTGTTTGATTCCCTTTCTTGTTGCAGATTTCCGTCTAGTATTCCCCACTGGTGAAGGCATGGCGATATCCTACCCCATCAAACTGCCGTCTCGTAGGGAGCACAGCTCTGCCCGCACCCTCACGCTAAGCCGGCGCGATAAAGCCGAAGCAAAACTGCGACTGGCGAAGAGATGCGTCCTTGGAGCTTTCGCTACAGCCTTAGTGGGAGAGAGACGGTAAGTGCTGTGTTTCAAATACAACACAGTATTATAATCAACCAGATGATAAATTTATTAAAAAGAATGTACAACACCCAAGACTTAAATTAATATTATAAATGCGAAAGTTTGTATGTCTAGACGTGTGGATGTTTGTTACTCAATGACGCAAAACGGCCGAACAGATTTGAATAAATTTGGGCACACAAATAGTTTATTACCTGTATTAGCACATAGAGTAGCTTTTTATCACAGAAAAATGTATGGTTCCTATCTAAAGTCAAAGTAAACAAATGTGTTCAGCCGTTTTTGCGTGATTGAGTAACAAACATTTAAACACCCAAACCACTAAAAATACAAACTTTCACATTTAAAATATTAGTAGGATAAGATTCGCTAAAAATAATAAAATCAACACTAAAACTATTAGTCAAAAACGTCCGTTTATTTCGACCGCCCGGTCCAAAGTGTGCGATGTAATGGCGGCCGGACAGAAATCAACTGTGGTCAGGTGACAGTCACGTGATCGCCAAACCACGCCCACTTAGCTCGCTAGTCTTCTATTATCTGTCTACCCTACAAGAGATTTGGCGTGATGATATATGTAGATAGATAGATGTTGTGACTTTTGAGATTCAGTCAGTGACCACATCTGAGCATTCAAAGTTTGCCAAAGAGCGATAAAACGTAGCATATTTTGGTGTAAGGTTAGGAGATTAATTTCATAACACCATAATATCACAGTGTAATACAGTGAAAAAGCTTAGTACTTAGAGTCCGAATCAAACTCACGCACACCGACGCGTGCTCTACACGGCTTCTGGGAGGTTTTCGGCACATCATGAGCCGAGCACGCGCGTTCGAGACGAACGCTTATTGTTTTATTTGAATAATAAGTATTATTTTGGGCATATAGAAATAATGTCGGAAGAAAAAATGACAAAACAGATATATAATGCGAAAGTGGAAGGATGTAGGTACCGGGGAAGACCTGGATTGTCTTACCATGACCAAATAGACCGAGTCCTATTTAAAGGACAAGTCAAGAGTCTCCATTACCGGCGAGCGTGTATGAGACGAACTATGAGAGTGGAGGAAGCCAGAGAGTTATGTAAGGAAAGAACCTGTTGGAACTCTGTACCCTCTGCCTACCCCGCAAGGGATCTGGCGTGATGATATAAATAGATAGATTTTGAATAATTTTTGACAACTAACATTACATTAGTAAAATTTTTAATATTTTGTCCTTTTGTGCTATTAGGCGGCAATAATTTAATATAAAATAGCCATTTTAAACTTTATTATTACTGCTTGGATTGCTTTCAAAATTAATATCTGAGGGTTTCTGTGGTTCCTCAATTGTATACATATGTATAATTTCTAAGTAATCTATCATAAAAAACTATCAATAAGAATTAGATTTTTAACACGATGTAATTAATTTAATAATAACGAATTTAGAATAATTATGCGTAAAAGGAGAAAACACTTTCCTAGAAACAATTTGTAATAAGTACGTAATATATTTGCGAGTATAAATATTTAAATTATAAGCACTCAAATTGTATTAGACTACACTCATATTGGAAAAAGACAGGTCCTGGGTTCAAATCCTAGGTTCGACAAATGTAGTTTTCTAACGAAAAATTCTCCCTATGATTCCGGAGTCTGGAATTGTGCCCGGTATATGGCAATAGGCTCGGCCCCTATTACATGGGATCTAACATCGTTGGCGAAACGTGGGTGTACTCAGTATACCTCTGCCACCTCCGCTGGGTTTATATAGGCATGACGGTGTTTTTTTTAGGTGATAACCCTAACGCTCCCACGGCGTGTAGCTAATTATACCACAAAAAACGGTTTAGATGTATATATTCATACTGTGATAATATTGGGATCGTTAAGGCACTGAGTCTGCAAAGCTTAAATAGGAGTAGTCGTCACTCAATGGGTGCCTGCAGATGGACGTCAGAGCAGGTGTTGGAAACGTTGACTTGACGACCTAGATGTTTTTTAAAAAGGTTGGCCGGAGGTAGTCAATCGTAGATCCACATGGAAGATTACAGGGAGACCTTTTCGAAGTAGTGGGACAATATAGGTTAACAAAAAAGAAATGACACGTGAAAGAGCCTAGTGTCATCACAATGTTTAGGATTTAAACCCCTGCTCGCATTTCTGAGTTTTGAAAATAGTATTCAACGACATTTAAATATATAAAACAAATTCGGGGTAGTTACACCATTTTTAACTCAAGAACCATATGACCGATTTTAATGATATCTGATTTGTTGGATTCGTCTCCGCCCCGAATAGCAGAATAACTATTAAAATATGGGAAAAAATCACGGGGAAAAAAAGATAACACAAATTTAAAAAAACAGAACATATGATAACTGTCAAATCGATTGGTCTGCATCATTACAGATCATTGAGTAGTAATAGAAGCAAAGATTGAACATTCAGGAGCATTAACAAGATTTTATTTTTACACTGCTTACACTTATGTCATTTCAGTGATAAGAAAGAGGACAAATCCATCGTTACCAGTTACACCCTTGTACATTTTTTTGACATTAATGACATAGACCTTACTTATGTTTTCCCATAGATGTAGTATTAGTACTTTCCCATATAACTGCGAAAGATTTATCGATAAAATCATTTTGTATATAAGCCAAAATTGAAGTTACTAGCCACTGGTTGTGATCTTCGCTATTTACGTCCAACACCGAAGCACTCTTTTGTAAAATGTTTGAAAAATATGCAACTATACTGAGTTTTAATGTCCTCTTAGTATTGCATAAGCACACTATTGATTTAGGCTGCAATATCTGTAGTCATACTAAAACAAAAAAAAATGTGTGAACAATTATATAATTACCAATTTTCGAAAATGCTATCGATATCGATGTAAATTTTCCCATCATTATGACTAATCTCTTTGGGAATACGATTATTAAGATTCTATCTAAAGCTAATCATTTATGCTCAAGGAAAACAGTACAATTCTGGTGTAGTTATTATGCATCTTCAAACTAGTTACATCTTTTTTAGAAAATACATTTTATCTTTATCATTATACAGCAAAACCAAGTCACCGGCCGAAGCTTACATAATTTAGTTTTATCTGCTTTTCTAGACTAATAAGATTTGCATTCCAATATAAAGCAGGGTTTTTTTGTTGTTCCCATGCACCATTTCTTCAGAAACATTTATTAATAAATCTTTTTATTATTGAAAACAAATTAAAAGTCTCCGAGAATACAGTCACTAGGCAAACAAATATTAACCGATAAATTTGCGTGGAGCCTACGTCAAAAGTTATTCATTTTGAATAAAAAAGAAATTCGAACCATGTAGAAACAAAGATTTTTAAATTGCTTACCTAAATGGTACCAAGTGTCCAGAAAGAGTGTACAGCTGAACTGCGTTTGTAATCCCTCTAATGTTACTGATCATATACGGCCAATCAGTCAGTCAGTCATCTTGTCATTATATAAACTATAAGTCGCGATAGTGTAAATTTAAAATAAACTGGCTGACCCGGCGAACTTCGTACCGCCTAACATTCAATAAATGTTATGTTTACCGTCTTAGAATAACAATAATCCAGAAGCCGCGTCCGGTCGTAATTGTATGCCGCGTGGTGCAGCCAAAACATCAACAAACGTCCCGCACTCACCGCACTTCCCACCCCCATAATGTTAGCAACATTTTAGAAATGATTTACCACTTTTTTGGGTTAATGTTCAATAAGAGATTATAAAATCTTTATTCTTTATTTCTAGCGGTAACATGTATGTATCTTTGTACATATTAACAAAAGAAATAGATGTAATTAAGTGTGTTCTTAAAATAAAACAGGATACCATTAGCAGTAAGTTAATAATGTTTATTTTTTTTTAATATTTTTTTTTATTTGTGTTGTTCTTTGTCTTATTGGTCTGGTGGAGAATACTCGTAATGTGCGTTACAATTACGAGGTTCTGGGACCGATTCTTAGGACGGAAAAAGGGTAATAATAATTTTAATAGCCTTAATGTTGCCTTAATTTTTTTTAAATTGAATATTGCCTGAAATGTGTGTGTGTGTGGGCGTATGCGTTAGACCTCTGCCACCGCCACGTGGCGAAATATGTTTTTAGTATCTAACATCGGCGGCAAAATGTAAGCCTATGATTTATCCGGATTATCATTATACTACGAACAAAATATAACCCGGCTTTAACTTTCTTACTGCGCCATACATATAAAAGCGCCATTCCATACAGCTCTTAGTAATTAAAAGTGAGAAAAGTAATTTTGTCATGGGAACTAAGTAGTTAATCATTATGTACTAAGTAACTAAATAAATAATATCTAGAACTATAACTACTCAGGTCCATAATAAATAAAAGTAGGGAAAAATTACACTGTGGTATTGGCAACACAGATAAAATGGACGCATCAATTTAGGTGACAATTATGAACGGAACATTAAATTTAATATTTAAATAATACGATGTCCGATTGCGCTACTTACACGTGAAATGTAATCCCACCCAGTTTCTTTTTGAGCTTGACAGAATTATTACAGGTAGGAACGCCGCAATGCGCCATAATTCAATTTAATTTGACACGCGTAGAATACGTTATATCGCGCGACGATCGCCGAGTGACTACTCGCGTAAACGTGTGACTACTTGCTTTGCAGGTACTAATTCTTGCTTAAACTTGATGCGCGCCCGCGGTTTCTAGTTTATTGTTATTTTAAGGTTACCGTTTTTGCTGTACTTAATGAGCATCAGTAGAACGCATATCCGGATGACCAGGAATCGCATCGCCTTGCTTCCGACGTTGAAATTTCTTCGATGAAGTGTTCTATGTATAATTACGTGCACAAATTTTATCTATGGTTTCAGGTCTGGAAGAGGATGTTCGGATCAAGTTTTCTCCCTCCGCAACATCGTAGAAAAGCATCAAGCAGTAGGCTGAAAGGTTTTCTGCGGTTTTGTGGACTTGGAGAAGGCGTTTGATAGAGTCGTGCGAAAGAGACTTTAGGACATTTTGCCAGAGTATGGTATAAACGGCACCCTGTTGCGAGCCGTCCAGTCCACCTACGTGGACAGCAAGGCATGCGTACGGGTGGGTGGCAACATGTCACCTTGGTTTGACGTTAAAATCGGCGTCAAGCAGGGTTGCGTGTTGTTCGCTAGGCTGTTTATAGTGTATCTGGATAAAAGTCTTCAAAGACTGAATGCGATGACTGAAGGGGTAAAAATGGGTGATCTAGTGATAAACCACCTATTGTATGCAGATGACGCGGTTTTGATAGCGCCAACAGCCACTGATCTGTAAACACTAGTCACAGTTATGAGAGACGACTGCATGAACAATGGCTTACATTTGAATGTAAAGAAAACCAAAATTATGGTTTTTGAACGGGAAGAAACCAGAACGAATGCAAGGATTGTGGTTGGTAACGATGTGCTGGAGCAAGTGAATGAGTTTGTATATCTTGGATGCGCCTTCAGTAAGGATGGGAAATACACCGCTGATATAGAGAGAAGAGTGAATGCAGGTAATAGAGTGAATGGTGCGATGGGAAGGCTACTTGGGAGCCGGCACTTAAGCCAAAAGGCGCAGCTGGCCATGCATAACGGAGTGCTTGTCCCAACGCTGTTATATGGCAGTGAGAGTTGGGTATGTAAGAAGGAGAACGAAAGCAGGATAAATGCGGTCGAAATGCGATCTCTGCGGAAGATGTGCGGACTTACCTCTCTGGCTTCCTCTACTCTCATAGTTCGTCTCATACACAATCGCCGGTTACGGAGACTCTTGACTTGACCTTCAGGTAAGAGACGGTCTATTTGGTCATGGTAAGATAGTCTAGGTCTTCCCCGATAACTACATCCTTCCACTTTCACATTGTATATCTATTTTGTCATTCTTTCTCCTGACATTCTTTCTATATGCCCAAACCAACGGAGCATACCCTTTCTCATCTTTACACCGATACTATCTTTCATACCTACTCGCTTTCTTACTACGCTGTTCCGAATACGGTCGGTCAGCGTGACTCCGCACATCTTCCGCAGAGATCGCATTTCGACCGCATTTATCCTGCTTTCGTTCTCCTTCTTACTATTTTTATCCATCTCGGGTTACACGTAAAGGTAATGAAAAAAATATATGAAACACACAGTTCATATGACATGTTACAATACCCCCCGATGTTTTGGAAACAAGACGATGGATATCACTTCAATATCAAGATGATTAATCTATTGAATGAAGAGTATCAATATCATAGGTTTCATTTCAACATGACATAAATTTCACTCCGTAAAAATTCATTGACTATCAGGCGGTACGAAGTTCGCCGGGTCAGCTAGTTATTTATACTAGTGGTCGCCCATTGGTCGAAATTCGACCATAACTAATTTAAATTATAAGTTTGAACATTATTAGGGTTCTATTATCAAAGACTATACTTCTATAATCACTGATTTCGCCAAGGCTACACTGTTAATTTGCCTATTTTTTCAAACAAATTATATGAAATATATAAAAAACTAAAAAATGATTAAAATAAACAATACGCACCTTTTTGTAATTTTTTTTACTGAAACAAAAAACCATGCGATAAAGAAAATGCTGTCCATTGAACTTGATATACATATTTCGATAATTTAATGAATGATACAAAACTTCTTTGTAAGCGATGTTTTTTTGTAAAAACTCTTTCATCGTTTGCTGGTTATGTTTGACATTCAGTAAGACTATAGACAAATAATATTAAAGACAAAAGACAAACAATATTAATCTATTCTCAATTTGAAGTGTATTGTGTCAAATACATGGTAGTGTGTGTAATGTTTTTTTCATTGATTTTATGAATTTTTCATGCATAATTGAAAAAAAAATTAGTATTCTGCACTCTTTCTCTATATAAAGTATAAGTGTGGGAAATTTCATACAAAGGGGTACAAAGTTTTTGCTTCACGTATTAATATACTGATTTCAAAATTAACTGTCATAACTAGCACGCGCGTGCGTTTCTTTATATACCTTC
This sequence comes from Phalera bucephala, assembly GCA_905147815.2. Taxonomy (NCBI): domain Eukaryota; kingdom Metazoa; phylum Arthropoda; class Insecta; order Lepidoptera; family Notodontidae; genus Phalera; species Phalera bucephala. The sequence goes on along the minus strand of LR990621.1, from coordinate 2,778,524 downwards.
TTATTATTACCGAAATATAATATAGCCTATGTTACTTCTGGTTAATGTAGCTTTCTAATGAGGAAAGAATTGCAAAAATCGGTTCAGCAGTTTCAGAGTTTATTGATTACAAATATTAGTAAAGATTACTTGTAAAATGACTGCCTCGTTTGTCTAGTGGCAAAGCGCATCGCTTTGTGATCACGAGGTGCTGGGTTCAAATCCTAGGTCGGACAAGTGTAGTTTTTCTAACGAAAACTTCCCAGTACGAGTCCGGAGTCTGGAATTGTGCCCGGTATATGGCAATAGGCGCGCCCCCTATTACATGGGACCTAACATCGTCGGCGAAACGTGGGTGTACTCAGTATACCTCTGCCACCCCCGTTTGGGGAATATGGGCGTGACGGTGTTTATTACTTGTAAAATAATAATTTGTAGTAAGATCCAATGACAATAAATAAAATTGAGAACAAAAAGTGGAATCCAACGGAAAGGAATGAGTTTTTCAAATTCTGTGTGCTCTGTGCTCGCTTACAGTGCAGCGCTTAGAAAAATTGAAAACTTTGAAAACAGTCGAAAGACATGGCACATATGAATATGCATGACAATTCTTAGCGACGTGTGTGATGGTGTGTACACCTTTGCGTACTCCTTGGGATAAACGAAAAGGTGTTAACAATAATGCCATACAAGACAAATGCAATACGAGATCTATATACTGTCATACAAGGATCTTTCGGCCTGCGGCCAAAATCGGAAATAACGCTGTCATCAAGTGAAATATTACCTAATAACAGTCACAGAGTTGCGGTTTGCTGTGAAATTTACCCAAGTTTGTTTTTTTAATTAGTAACCGTGCACCGTATTGAAATATTTTCCTGAAAGTAGGAAAATTTTAACACTTGTAATACAGGCACACCTATGTTCCCCAATCTCCAAGTGGGGTTGGCAGAGGTTTACTGAGTACACCCACTTTTCACCGACGATGTTAGGTCCCATGTAATAGGGGGCGGCGTATTGCCAGGGGCACAATTCCGAATTCCGCACTCATACTGGGAATTTTTCGTTAGAAAAAGTACATACCTCCGACCTAGGATAGGAACCCAGGACCTTGTGATCACAAAGCGATGCGCTTTGCCACTAGACCAACGAGCCAGGAAGATTTTACTAAATAATACGGACGGACGATTTAGCGCAGTGGTTAAGAGCTTAAGTCGCTCTGCCCACTGTGTCTAATGGTCGCGGGTTCGATTCCCGCACGGAACAAATCTTTGTGTGATCCACAATTATTTGTTTCGGTCTGGGTATTTGTGTGTGTGAACTTTCATGTTTGTAAACGCACCCACGACACAGGAATAAATCCTAGTGTGGGGCTACGTTTTAAAAAAAAAAAAAAAAAAAACTTAATTTCACCCTGTCAGTGTCATCCACCGGCCAACATATCCTTGTCGCACTGTACTATAGTTGTCGAATAGTCGAACATACCCACACGTGGTTTTCTATTAAGTTGTCCTTCAAATAGAGTGTTTACTTTGGGAATGACAGTGTCAGTCTGGAGAAATGTTTCTTGAACGGAAATTGCTTCAACCCGAATGCATCTGGTCTAGACGTCTCATGCAAACTTACGATTTAGTTAGATAAATCACTGCTATAATGCTATAAATAGCCAATATGTGGTTTACAATTTTTTTCCTAGATATAGCTCGTATACCAATACAAAACACACTAAAATGTAGGATACATGATTACGATAACGATAAGTCCTAATGTAATAGGGGGTGAGCCTATTGCCATTATACTTCGCACTATTCAAGACATCGTTCTCCAATTGAGAATTTTAGATTGAAATGTCTGACTTTTTTTTAAAGGCGCGATCCCTGCTACATATTCCCACCACTGTAACTCCAGTAAGCCAGGATACAAAATCCGAAAATTTCACTTTGTTCGACCTGGGAATCAAACTTAGGATCTCATGCTCGCCATTGGAACTATACGCCATTGGACTAAAGAGACAGTCTAAATGCCCTTTCAATAACGCCCGAAATAACAAGAATATAGCCCGAATTATCCAGTAGGTAATCCCAGCTTCCCTATCCAATGTAATTGAATTGGACTCTTGAACCGTTTATCGGAGCGACTCTAAGTGAGTTCATATTGGTACTTATCTAGTTACAATGGGAACTGTTGATGCCTTGGAAATATAATGTTTAGATCTCAAAATAGTGTGGAAACTTTTGCCCAGAAGTAAGATACCAACATCTAAATACAAGCAACTGAGATGTCTTAACTCTAAAGACACAAAAGCTCATCATTACACATATAGATACACGCTCGCCACACGAAAAGTGGCACCACTTAAAGGCATATAAAAGTGGGCGGTACTAAAAAACTAGCACTGTTACACACTTTTTGTCTTTTTTTTTTAAACGTAGCCCCACACTAGGATTCATTCCTGTGTTATGGGTGCGTTTACAAACATGAAAATTCACATACATAAATACCCAGACCGGAACAAATAATTGTGGATCACACAAAGATTTGTCCCGTGCGGGAATCCAACCCGCGACTATTAGACACAGTGGGCGGAGCGGCTTAAGCTCTTAACCACTACGCTAAATCGTCCGTCAAACTGACGGCCGTTGGGGCAGAAATAATCACAAGTGGGGAGATCCGCAGGAGAACCAAAGTCACAGATATAGCTCTCAGAATTGCCAAACTTAAGTGGCAGTGGGCGGGGCACATCGCTCGTAGAACTGACGGCCGTTGGGGCAGAAAGGTTCTCGAGTGGCGCCCTCGTACCGGGGGACGTGGAGTGGGCAGGCCCCCCACAAGTTGGAGCGATAACCTGGTGAAGGTCGCGGGTAGAAGCTGGATACGTACAGCACAAAGCTGGTCGTTGTGGCGATCTTTGGGGGAGGCCTTTGTCCTGCAGTAGACGTCTTTCGGCTGATGATGTTACGCTTTTAGTCACTATTTACCGCGCGAAGGACATGCCGAACTGGGCAATAAAGAACTCTAAGAATTACACCAGAAAGTAACAAAAAAGATGGGGTGTTTTATTTTAAGTGCCTATCACTTCGCATTAATGATATTCTATACTGTGTTGTCTTTATTCGAATTAAAATTATGCATTTTTTAATTATTTGGTACATTAATAACATCGTATGAAGTCCGTAACTGCCTCTTCCTCTGGGAGCGGACCACTCAATTTGTGTTCTACCGGTGAGCTTTGGTCGTAAAATTTTATTGCTTTTTGTTCATTGCTAGCGCCGCGCAGTCCTTGTACCCTTGTACAAAGGCAAGGGTTCACAATATGACTGCGCCAATCACAGAGCCATTAGTTTGATCAGCTTTGCAGCCAAGGTGTATGGTAAAATTGTTGAAAGGAGAATGCGCGAGAAGTTCGATGGAATGTTGTGCGAGGCACAAGGGGGTTTCAGGTCCGGAAGAGGATGTTCGGATCAAGTTTTCTCCCTTCGCAACATCGCAGAGAAGCATCTGGCAGTGGGCCGGAAGGTTTTGTGCGGTTTTGTGGATCTGGAGAAGGCGTTTGATAGAGTTGTGCGAAAGAGACTTTGGGACATTTTGCCTGAGTATGGTATAAATGGCACTCTGCTGCGGGCCGTCCAGTCCACCTATGTGGACTGCAAGGCATTCGTACGGGTGGGTGGTAACATGTCATTCTGGTTTAACGTTGAAATCGGCGTCAAGCAGGGTTGCGTGTTGTCCGCTAGACTGTTTATAATATATTTGGATAAATGTCTTCAAAGACTGAAAGCGACGAACGAAGGTGTCAAATGAGTGATCTAGTGGTAAACCATCTACTATATGCAGATGACGCGGTTTTGATAGCGCCAACAGCCACTGATCTGCAATCACTAGTCACAGTTATGAAAGACGACTGCATGAAAAATGGCTTACATTTGAATGTGAAGAAAACCAAAATTATAGTTTTTGAACGGGAAGGAATCAGAACGAATGCAAGGATTGTGTTTGGGAACGATGTGCTGGAGCAAGTGAATGAGTTTGTATATCTTGGATGCGCATTCAGTAAGGATGGAAAATACACCGCTGACATAGAGAGAAGAGTGAGTGCAGGAAACAGAGTGAATGGCGCGATGGGAAAGCTACTTGGGAGTCGGCACTTAAGCCGAAAGGCGCAGCTGGCCATACATAATGGAATGCTTGTCCCAACGCTGTTATATGGCAGCGAGAGCTGGGTATGTAAGAAGGAAAATGAAAGTAGGATAAATGCGGTGGAAATGCGAGCTCTGCGGAAGATGTGCGGAGTGAAGCTGACCGACCGTATTCGCAACAGTGTAGTAAGAAAGCAAATAGGTATGAAAGAGAGTATCGGTGTAAAGATGAGAAAGGGTATGCTCCGTTGGTTCGGGCATATAGAAAGAATGTCCGAAGAAAGAATGACAAAACTGATATACAATGCGAAAGTGGAAGGATGTAGGTATTGGGGAAGACCTAGACTATCTTACCATGACCAAATAGACCGGGTCTTTTCTGAAGGACAAGTCAGGAGTCTCCGTAACCGGCGAGCGTGTATGAGTCGAACTATGAGAGTAGAGGAAGCCAGAGAGGTATGTAAGGAAAGAGCCTGTTGGAACTCTGTACTCTCTGCCTACCCCGTAAGGGATCTAGCGTGATGATATAGATAGATAGATAGATTGTTCATTGCTATGCAAATACAACTTTAAATGAAAAGAGTAAGGTACAATATGCCCTAATTTATGTTTATATCATAACTACTCACGTCGATTTGGGGACGTTTTTTAGTGTAACTGTTGATCGGGACTGTGTATCTTGGATATCGATGCATCATTATGATTACTATCCCAGAACGGAGGGTGGTGATCACGTGAACACTTGAATATTACACATGTCCAGATTTCACCGAAATTATATGAAACAGTCCACATGTTAGGGTGTGATTCTATTGCCTTGGCTAATTGGCCAGGCTGTTTGATCGACGCAGAATGACTTTTACTTTATGTCTGGTTACAATATTAAATTAATAGATAGATTTGCTTACAGTCAGCAGTATCTTATTTTCTACAAATATCATAAATGTGAAAGTTTGTATGTTTAGACGCTTGTTACCAATCACGGTTGAACTGTTTTGAATGAAGTTTGGCACAGCATTTATTGCCACGACTAACGTAAAGGATATTTGTTATCCCGGTAAAATGGAAGGGTCCTGTCTAAAGTGAACGCGGACGAAGTCGCGGGCAGAAACTGGTTTTTCAAATATGTCAAAATGCTATTGAGAAAAAACGGAAGAAATGAGGATTTGTGTATGTGAATTTCATGTTTGTGGACGCATCCAGGACATAGGAATAATTCCTAGTATTTATATAATCACATTTCTTATTTTCATGTTCAGTCCATTTTTAAAGTTTTTAGAAAAGACTAAGGCAATAAGTATGTCTAACTCTTTCTATTTTCATTAACCAGCCCAACAAGAAATCCAATCACGCGACACGAAAGCAGTGACGAGATTCTAGCCAGCGTCAAAACTGGTAACTACTGGCGGAACACCACGAAGCCAGACATCATACCCTCCTCCTCCATCCAGGACATCTCCAGGAACACCCTGGATAACCAACCCAAAGTCCGGAGACGCTCTCGCAGACATCGACCAGCCACCTCCCACGGGTTTCCAGAAATTTCTATCACAAACCAGTCGGATACGAAGACTATGAGGCGGAAATACCACACGTTAAAGAGTCTGGTGTATAGTGAACCGGTTGAGAGCATAAAAGACATGAGAGAGAGACCGAGGTCTGCTGGGTCTACTCTAAAGGGCAGAGAGGCATTGAGTAGACCAAGTATATTGGAGACCTTAGATTTTATTAATAGTGTGAAGGATACTTTGTGCGGTAAGTAATCAATTAAAAAAAGACTAACTTGTGTTGTTATACAAAAAACTATATCACGCCTATATTCCCCAAGCGGGGGTGGCAGAGGTATACTGAGTACACTCACTTTTTGCCGGCGATGTTAGGTCCCATGTAATCGCATTGCTATATATCGGACACAATTCCAGACTCCGGACTCATACTAGGAAGTTTCCGATAGAAATACTTCATTTGGCCGACCTAGGTTTTGAACCCAGGACCTCGTGATCACCAAGCGATGCGCTAGACCACTAGACCAACGAGGCATGTGTTGTAATATTTTTTTTTAAAAGAACAAACAAATTGTATGGCATATTGCGAAGTCATCTCTTTTGTATCAATTTTGCGACATCTCTATACCGCTCATTATGGAACGAGTAGCTGAACTAGTTCGGGTTTCGTATCCATGTGTATCTATTTTTTAAAAATTAGGGTATTATTAGGGCCTAGTCAATTTGCAAGCATTTTGTATCTATGCTTTCTATTATCGATAGCATCTTATTCGAACTTCGTGACTTTTCATTTTAAAATGTATACACGAACATGGTTTACTTTTTTATTACCTCTTTTGACTGTTGAAAGTTAACATAGCTACAGGAGCGTTTGTCGCAGTCGCAGGTAAAATCTGGATGCGTATAGTCAAACCTGGTAGTTTTGGCGTTGTCTGGGCAAGGGCTTTTTCCTGCAGTCGTCTTTCCTAGGACACATTCGTGTGACGACTTAGATGAGTTTCAAAAGAATTGGCTGGAGTTCGGGAAGCTACGTAATATCTTCTCGTCCCAAATATCGTAGTGTCTCAAGCCAAAAGTCTTCGAACAGTGTGTGTTGCCAGTGCTGACTGCCGGCACTGAAACATGGTCTCAAAGGGCAATAGAAATAGCTATGCTCGGAGTTTCTCTACGAGATCGAATCACAAATGAGGAGATCCGCAGGAGAACCAAAGTCACAGATATAGCTCTCAGAATTGCCAAACTTAAGTGGCAGTGGGCGGGGCACATCGCTCGTAGAACTGACGGCCGTTGGGGCAGAAAGGTTCTCGAGTGGCGCTCTCGTACCGGAAGACGTGAGGTGGGCAGGCCCCCACAAAGTGGACCGATGATCTAATGAAGGTCGCAGGTGAAAGCTGGCCGTTGTGGCGATCTTTGAAGGGAGTCCTTTGTTCTGCAGTGGACGTCTTTCGACTGATGATGTCCGGAGTTGGGTGATAACAAGTCTAGAAGGTTATGCGGGAGACCTATGCCCAGCAGGATGGTAAAGGTTGAGTTGTGAGGACACCAGAAAGTCCAAACCTTGGTCTAAGGAGACCATTGTGGATCTTGGCTTACAAGAGTTAGAGTGATGGAAATGTAACGCGGATCAGAAATAAAACTTCTTTCGGTTGATAATGGTGATTTGTGTTTGTGTACAGTCGAAGAGTCGGGGACATCAGACGTAGAAGACACTGCGTGGTCTATTGAGGATGAGTGGCTAGTGGGTCAGGCGTCTCCCCTCAATCTGGTGGCCGGAAGGTGTGGGGCCAATACGCTGCACCTGGCGCTCGGAGACTTGACCCTGGCGCTGCTATATCGAGGCAGATTTACGGTAAGGAATTATTATTATTCGTGCAGGTTATGTACATATAAACATGCATGGATATTGGATTATTACCATTTTCTACCTATATATGTCACGCCTATATTCCCCAGCGGGGGTGGCAGAGGTGTACTGAGTACACCCACGTTTCGTCGACGATGTAAGGTCCCATGTAATAGGGGCAAGCCTATTGCCATATACCGCCTCATACTGGACTGATACTGGGAATTTCTCGTTAGAAAAACTACATTTGTCCGACCTAGGATTTGAACCCAGGACCTCGTGATCACAAAGCGAAGCGCTTTGCCACCAGACCAACGAGGCAGTCAGGCTACCTATATATGTCTTTAAGTCAAATCCCTTATGGTAGGTCCAGAGTATAGAGATCCAACAGGTACTCTTAAGCCACTGAAAGAAGCAAATGCCGTATCACAATATGACATCTGCTTCTCATACAAGCAATATATTCGAATTATTCAAGAAATTTTGAATAATTAGTGATATAAGTAATCGGTACAGTATGACACGGGCGGATGCTTTAATTAATAATAGGTACACCCATGACCATCTGTACGTATATTTATTAACTTACACAGTAAAGGGATTTTATATGCCTGAAAGAAAAAAAAAATGATTTTCGCGAAGTTCTCGAAACTCTAACGTCATTGTTTTTGACTGTGTTATGACGTAGGCGGGCATGATTATTATGCTCATTTCTTAACAGTCGCAGAGTCGCCACTTTCTATAAAGTTTATTTTTTAATTAGAATCCGTGCGGACCCGTCTGTTAAAATATCTCCTTGAAAGTGTGAAATTTTACTAAATGTTAACTCTAATACCCAAACCAACCCTCCTGTTGATGTCATTCACGAGCCAAAGGATACTTGTCAAACTACACCTCTTAAACGGCTGGTCTTTGAAGCGAGCATGTACATCTTTGAAAGACAGACAAACATACGAATAGTGCAAGTTAAAGAAAAAAAACACCGTCACGCCTATATTCCCCAGAGGGGGTGGCAGAGATGTACTGAGTACCCACGTTTCGCCGACGATGTTAGGTCCCATGTAATAGGGGGCGAGCCTATTGCCATATACCGGACAATTCCAGACTCCGGACTCATACTGGGAATTTTTCGTTAGAAAAACTACAATTGTCCGACCTAGGATTTGAACCCAGGACCTCGTGACCACAAAGCGATGCGCTTTGCCACCAGACCAACGAGGCAGTCAGACCAAGTTAAAGAAAAGTTTGTAAAAAAGGCAGAGCAACACACTAGCGATGACAGACTCAGAAGTTGCGACTAGTTAGGCAACAGTGGGGCAACAAACGGCCTTGTAACACTGACCCGCGGTTACGAGTCGTAACTTACGACAATCGCCACGCTATTGTCAAAACGACTCTACTTGTAGATAGCAAATATAAAAAAATATCGACAAATATCGTATCCATATGGTCCCACACTTTAACTAACTGTGCATTGTCATCGGTCGTCACGGCAGTTATGTAGCGATGCAAGGACTCGCTACAAATGTTTGCTACAAATACCATTCACATTATTTTCTAGATCCTACAAGAGCTGTGCTCGTTACTGGGTGAGGCAAGTGAGGGTGCTTTGTTCGCGCTGCACAGACTCGCAAGGGCGGCTCGGTCTAGGAGCAGCGAGAGAGCTACCAGGTGAGTGGCTCACTTCGACAGCTTGGTCTACTGGTCTGGCCGTAGACCACTCGGAATCGAAGCGGTGGAAAATCGGATTCAAAATCTGTCGGCGTTTTTTTGTATTAACTTGTACTGGTTACATGTGCGTGTGTTTATGTGTGGGTGTTCGCTTATTGTGGGCATCTGGGCGTGCGTACATATATGTCTGTATGTGTATGCGTGCGTGCGACGTGTGGTGATCAATTCTGCTGATACGGGTTGAATTTAGAGAGGTTTTCTACTCTCTTAGCGCGTTTAGAGGCTTGACAATTATAACATTATATACAACATAAATAAATAACATAATAGGCCTTATATTTTTAGAGATAAATTTAAACCTTGTGAAAAAACCCAAACGTTGCTTCTATGGTTGGCGACAGTTCTTGGAAGCTCCCTGAAGCCGAGGGCGGCCCGGCCGAAGCCCCGCAGAAGTATCGCGCCCGGCCGCCGGACTACGTGTCCGGGGACGAGGCTCCCCCTCCCCCTCCACCGTTACCGAGACACTCCAGCATCGGGAAACAGGTATATTTCCGCCCTTATTGGTCTCAATAGCTTATTGGCGCATGGTGCGGCGAAAGCGAGGTCGTGGATTCGAGTCATGGCCGTACTGTTGGCGTTTTAGTCAGGAATTGTACCCAGTCTATTAGTAATGGGCTCGTGCCACAGCGCAAGCCTATTGAATGCCCTTATTATTAGGGTTCACTAGAGCTTGACATCGTTATTGAAGTCTGGATGTACACATCAGATCTTTACCATCACATGGTGAAAGAATTTTTCTTTTAGTTTTTTCGTTATAGAACGTAGGAATAGTTCCTGTATCGTAGGTGCGTTTACGAACATGAAATCCACATGCACAAACACTCAGACCGAACAAATATTTCATACAAATATTTGTCCCGTGCGAAAATCGAATACGCGACTACTTGATCCAGTTGATGGAGCGACTCAAGCTCTTAACTACTGGATTAAGTCGTCCGTCAAAATTTCCAAAATAAAAGAACACAACTGATCCGCTTATCGATACCAACCAACCTCATTTAGCATTAGCTTGACAAGAGAATCCTGACCCTCGCACTCCGAAGTGAATTAGGTGAAATTTCAGAACCAGAATAATTTTTATTCATGTATCCGTTATAATATTTATGAATAATTTACTAAGTTAACACACAAATGTAAGAAGGAGTATGTAAGAAGGAGAACGAAAGCAGGATAAATGCGGTCGAAATGCGATCTCTGCGGAAGATGTGCGGAGTCACGCTGACCGACCGTATTCGCAACAGCGTAGTAAGAAAGCGAGTAGGTATGAAAGATAGTATCGGTGTAAAGATGAGAAAGGGTATGCTCCGTTGGTTCGGGCATATAGAAAGGATGCCAGAAGAAAGAATGACAAAACAGATATACAATGCGAAAGTGGAAGGATGTAGGTGCCGGGGAAGACCTAGACTATCTTGCCATGACCAAATAGACCGTGTCTTAGCTGAAGGGCAAGTCAAGAGTCTCCGTAACCGGCGATTGTGTATGAGACGAACTATGAGAGTGGAGGAAGCCAGAGAGGTATGTAAGGAAAGAACCTGTTGGAACTCTGTACTCTCTGCCTACCCCGCGAGGGAGCTGGCGTGATGATATAGATAGATAGATAGATTAACACACAAAACTAACAAAAATATTAAAATTCCAGGTCCCCCAACGCTACATGGACTACCTCCCGCCGAATCGACTACACCAACAAATCGAATACACACCGACTAACACTCGACTACACCCGACTAACATACAACTACACCCAACTACACCCGACTACACCGGCATCATCAACCCAATATACGATATAAAATTACCAAAAAATAAATTCTCAGTAAAAAGATCTAAATCTTTGGGCCGAAGTTTTAGTTCGAAAAATCTAGGCCTAGAAATAACTAGGTATAATATAACTCTTGGGCAAAAAAGTGGGAGGAAGACGAATGATGTGGTAACTGCTATTACGGGAATGACTGGAGAGACTGGGCTGGAACCGAAGAGCCATTTCTTCCAGAGGTATAGTACTGCAGAAGTTGTAGGTGACTCTTATAAGATCAGTAGAGTTACTATTGATTGATTCAAGATTAATAAATCGTCGCCTTATAGTGAATCTAGACTTCGTGATACGGAATCACGAAATTTTGTCAATCTCTTCCTATCGAATCACGCTAGATCTTTTGGTTAAGATATGCCAAGAGTCCACAATTCCAAAAGGTAAGAAAAAGAAAGAGATCCCTGTACATAGTTCCAACAGGAACTTTCCTTACAGTCCTCTCTGGCTTCCTCCACTCTTATACTTCTCATAATTCTGGCAAAATTATTTTTATTTCATTTAGGGCCCCTAAACTTTGAAGCATTAATGAAATTTGTCTCGTATGCATTTGAAAATGCATCTAAATTGTACAATTAAGATGCATTTTGAAGTGACCACTTGAAGACAAATAATTGTATCTATCTATATCATCACGCCAGATCCCTTGCGGGGTAGGCAGAGAGTACAGAAATCCAAGAGGTTCTTTCCTTACATACCTCTCTGGCTTCCTCCACTCTCATAATTCTCATATTTTTTTCAATTAAAATAATTGGATAATCCGTAGTAATTGACATTTTAAAGGCAGGCAGATTTTTCTTCCTTTTATATTTACAAAATTTTCACTCTAATGTGGTAATAAAATCAGGTATAATCTAACGTTAGGGCAAAAAAGTGGGAGCAAGACTAATGATGTGGTAACTGCTATTACGGGATTAATTGGAGAAACAGGGCTGAAGCCAAAGAGCCATTAATTCCAGAGATATAGTACTGCGAAAGTTTTAGGTGAATCTTATAAGACCAGCACAGTTGCAACTGAATGATTCGAGATTGATAAATCGTCGCCTTAAACCGAATCTAGACTTCGTGATATTTTGGCAATCTTTTTGGCCAAGATAGGCCAAGAGGCAAGGATTCGAAAAAGTAAGAAGAAGAAAGATCCTTACAGGCCTCTTTGGCTTCCTGAACTCTCATAATTCTCATAATTTTGGGCAAAATTGATTCTATTTGATTTAGGGCCCCTAAAGTTTGAAGAATTAATAAAATTTGTCTCATATGCATTTAAAAACGCATCTTAATTAGACAATAAGAAACAAATAATTGAATTAGCTGCAGTAATTGACATTTTAAAGAATGCAGGAAACAGTTCTTTCCTTTCTCTTGTCAAGTTATCTCTTTCGCACATTTAAGGTTTTCACTTCTGCGGAAGTCGTGGGTGACTCTTATAAAATCAGTAGTGTTATTATTGATTGATCCGAGATTAACAAATCGTCGTTTTAGAGTGAAAACTTCAAGAATTCATTTCTAAATTTTATTATATCGACGAGCGAGTATGAGACGAAGTATGAGTAGAGGAAGCCAAATATGTATAGAAGAAAATAATCTGTTGGAACTGTACTCTCTGCCTACCCGGCAAAGGACCTGGCGTGATGATATAGATAGAAAGACAGATTATATAGACTGATGAAATTTCGGCAATCTCTATCTCATATCATCATGCCTGATCCCATAACTTCTTTACATCCTTCTAACTTTAATTCATAAGTTATTCAGTCTATTTGATACTGCACGTCGGTTCGACTGTGATGTGAGGATTTTGAACCATATTCTAATAGTTTTATTTTACCAGAACCAATATGTATTTTTCATAGACATTATGTTCATTTATTTTGTGCAAAATTTTAGATTTTGTGTGAATAATTATGAATAAAATATATATTTGTAAAGAACACAGGTTTCATTTTATGCAACGGTTTCGTTTATTACAGCATCGAGTAGCCGCAGGTTTGACACTGCACAATGCAAAACCTTGTATCCGCGGAAAAAACCACTGTGGGTTTGACTCCCAATGTTTTTATTTTCCGTGAGGAAACATGAGGTACCGTCCACGAATATGACTAGACTATCACGTTCATGCATATGACTGGGCACTATGATTTTGATTGATGGCTGAATTAGGACCAGTTTACGTTATTGGGACCAGTGGACCTGACTTTACTGAAACACGGAAACGCTCTTCTTGACCATGGATACTATGCCCTTCAGTCGTATACATAGAATAATGTTTATTTACAAATTCTAAATAATTTATCTCTCCGATTACAATGATGATAATGAAATTGATGAAGTACCTCCCACCTTGGATAGTAAAGCGATGGACACTTTACATACCAATTACGACGGCCGTTTTGAGGAAAATCAAAAAGACACGTTTTATCAGTTCTTTATAAATACCTTCACTCCTGCATATATAAGAATATTGCACCAACATTACATATTTTATAATTCGAAATAACACCAAGTTTTGGAAATTATACCAAATTGATGACATCACTTTCCCACTTCCCGCCGAAACTCGACCTTAAGTATAAACACACACTGTTTCACATTATAGTTAACATTCGATCTTGCAACAGACTGTGAGCGCCTATAACTGCAGAAAAAATATTGACTTGCAAAGATTTTCTTTCCACTTTAAAACTCTCGCAACCCACGAGGCGCAAGTGGGAGAAGTTCTCGAAAGTTATCAAAAGGCCAGCCGAAGTGATTTCTTTTAAAAGCAGAGAATTAAGGCTTCCAGTTTGCAAGCTTTTATTATGGAGTAAAAAGAAAGTTTTTGCGATACGCCGCGAGGACGACTGCTGACACCAGGAATCTTGTAGTTTTGTGGACTGTAATTTTTAGTTATATGTACTATATGTAGTTATATTTTTAGTTATAAGTTTAGGACAGTTATATGAAAGAGAGCCAATTATTGATTGATGAAGAGAAAGAGGGTTTTAATGTGCATGGTCTACGTTGTTGGCTAATGGGCCTTTACAGCTTATACGGAAAAGAGGGCAAGCGTGTAATAATTACGCCCTTTCTAGAAGGGTAAAGGGGGCAACTAGCTTAAGGGCTTCTCAAGGAGGAACTCGGATTAAACTGTAAATAATTAATTAGCCACATTCAAGTTACGCGGCTTGATCTTCTAGCCAAAATATAAGCTTTAATGAGAGTAAATAATCTTAGCCCTGTTAAGAAACTGTCCCACCGTTGGGCACGGGCCTTCTCTCAAACTGGGAGAGCTTAGGTCATAGTCCACCACGCTGGCATAGTGGGGGTTGGCAAACTTCACACACCTTCGAGAAACTCTTAGGCATGCAGGTTTCCTCACGATGTTTTCCTTCACCGTGAAAGCAAGTGATAATTAATTTTTAATACGCACATGTTTTCGAAAAGACAGAGGTGCGTGCCTAGGTTTGAACCCGAAACCTTTGACTTTGCAGTCCAACGGTCTAACCACTAGGCTATCACTGCTATAATGTATAGTATTTTAAACCTTTTAGTTCTTTTAAAATAACGTTCCTACAACAGGAATGAGTCATATGTCATAATTATATATACGAGTACAAACACACAATTAACGTACAGAAACATCCATACTTTCGGTAACAAATGTCTGTGGGTCACAAAGAAAGTTGGCTCGTGGGGGCAACCCGTGACTACTCGAATTAGTGAGATTAGCAGTTTACTATTAAAGTATCATTATCAAACATCTAGACCTAGCTATATGTTTGCGGGGTAATTAAATGCCTAATAACGTGCGAAGTACTTTATTAGGCGCTGTACACACAAAACATTACGTCGAATGCAAGTACACACGCGAACCAATCACACACTAGTACCACTCTTGTTAGTACCCAAATACTGCTTCCAAGTCGCTGAGTCACTCGTAGTACCCGTATATCGATGCTAAAGTCGCCGGTGTATTCCACATAGATCGCTTGTTCTCCGATTTGGTCACTACCGCTTCCGAAGAGAGACTGTCTCGTCCCCGCGCTCTGTTTTCCTTTTATACTTGTTTGAAAGTTGTAGAACGGACGCGAACCCTCTAAGTACATCGATAGAAGTACATCGAACAATAGCCAGCGCGCCCCACAAAGCGGTATTATTATTACATACCTACTCGTATTTGCGCGTGAACAAATAGGTACTTGTATAACGCGACCGCGCGCCGGCGATAATTAAAGGGGTGGAACCTTCTAGACGGTTCGCCACTTAAGCGCGGATTTATGATCTTTCTAGTCAGATCACCCGGGGACCCAAGGGTGTGTTATGCGTTTTAGAATCGACATATTACAATCTCAACTTATGCTCTAAGCTTACAGCCAATTTTGATTTACATTTATTAACTTTTTTTTTATATAATCCAACAGCCAGTAGAGTAATATAAAACATTATACACTAAATAAGAAAATATCTTTGTGAACGAATATTACATTATTCATGTGTTATGGATGCGTTTACAAACATGACAATTCACATACACAAATACCCAGACCAAAGTTAATATTTGTAGGTCACATAAAGATTTGTCCCGTGTGAGAATCGAACCCGCGACTATTTGACCCAGTGGGCGACGGAGAGTCTTAAGCTCTTAGCCATATTCTATAGAAATCTTATATAATCAACCAATCCATGCTTACATTTACTGACGTGGGAAATAATGGGACAATTCCACAGCCAACATTATCATTGGTCACAGGAGTTGAATCGAATGCTTGGGTGGCTGCGACAAATAAGGGCGAAGTGTTTGTCACTAATAGTATCGGGTTGCATACGGGCCTACCAGGGACTGTCTATCAATACACGATACAGAAAAAAGGATATTTCTTTGTACCTAATAAGATCTTTAGAAACATAGAAGTCTCGTGTTTCATAAACAGAGCAGGGGACAATTCACGGAAAGTTATTTCCGTTTTCTTGGGAGGGTAGAGGTAGGTATGTGGGACTTGCCACACTAAAAACTTTTCATGGAGTTTTTTGGTATGGTTGCGGGTGCTCTGGTACCTCCAAATGGAAAGCAGTGATGCCCTTATATATTACGTGCATCGAAGATTAGGCCCATTTTGGGATAAAAAGGTCGGTTTTTCGCATTCTCTCGCTCATAGCAGTATGGAGCCACTCGGACAACTTTCGATTAATTCGCCATTTCCACACCAGGGGCCCACATCTCTGCTGTCTGTTAACTCTTTTAAGTCCCACGTAGCAGGACTTAGACTATCTGCAGAGTTTGGCTCGCTTGATTTATAGACTTAACTCTTGTTTATGTTATTGCTTTAAAAATGGTAAAACGCCTTGTTTTCGTTATAAAACATGGTTTTAATAAGGTTTTATTAACTTGAAACGAACGACGACTGCGTGTATGAGACGAACTATGAGAGTGGAGGCACTCAGAGAGGTATGTAAGAAAAGAACCTGTTGTAACTCTGTACTCTCTGCCTACCCCGCACGGTATCTGGCGTGATGATATAGATAGATAGATTTTATTAACTTGCAATGTTCGTATGTTTGTCTGTCTGTCAGTCCGGTTTAAATCTTATGATCTATTTTTCAAGCACTTGCGGGTATCCGAATGAGCTGAAATTTGGCATACGTGTTCGGTGACAACGCAATAATATGGTACCATGGAGCTGGTCTGATGTTGGAGTCGGAAGGTGGCCATAGGAACATTTGAACTATACCACGTAACCTTTCGTGTTTCGGTTTGTTAAATTGTTATTAACAAGAAATATACAACCAGGGTCTGATAATGAAGCCAAAAGGTAGCCTAAGGAACCACCCAACTACTCAATATAACCCTGCCGTGTTTGGGCTCATTGGATTTGTCTTGACGAGTACTTAAGACCCGGATGGTATCCAAGGCTTGTTGATGGAGCAAGAAGGTAGCCGAAGGAACTTCTCAACTAAGCAAGATATCTTCGTTGTGTTTTTGCAATAAAAGCTTATTTTTAAAAAGGTATTTTTAATGAAATAAAACTATTTTACTATTTTTAGTTCCCGACGTTTCGAGTGCTTTGCAGCACCCATGGTCACGGGAGGGACTGAGGTGTTAGACGTCCAATAGGCATAGTTGTTCCGGGGTACCCTCAAACTTCTTAATTATTTTTGTTGTTGTTGGTCCGATCTACGCAGAATGAGCTCACGGTGTCTTGAGGTCTTGCAGTGTTATGCTTGGTTTTGGATTTGATTATATTAATTACCGGATCCCAAGACGATGGAAGCACCCAGCCATCTTCTCTATTGAAATTAGGATGTTTTTTAATTTCAATAGCCTCGCGAACCATCCTTGGTAGGAATCGGTGTTCTTTCACGAGGATTTGTGGTCTATCAAATCTGATGTTATGGCGGGTGCGGTCAAGGACATGTTCACAGACTGCAGACTTCTTTGAGCGACGGTGTTTTAGGTCAGCTATGTGTTCTTTAACCCGAGTTTTTACCGGTCTTTTTGTTTGTCCTATATAAAAGAGACCACATTCACAATCAAGCTTGTAAACTCCTGCATCTTGCAGAGGGATCTGACACTTGACAGATGGTAAAAATTGACTGATCTTCTTCGGCGGCTTAAAAAATGTTTTAATCGAAGCACGCTTCAAGATGTAGCCAATCTTGTCCGTGACTCCTCTCATGTAAGGTAGTACAGCAGGGAGAGGCTTTCCTTTCAAATTGGAGTCCCAGATTTCATTGAAATTAAGGTGCCTAAGCCGGAACTCTAAAATATAGGCGTGGCGGTAATTATATTTTTTTAGTCTATTCAGAAGGTTGCAAAAAAAACATCCACAATTGACAAAAATAAACGTATGTAAACGTACATTTAAAAATATACTATCAGGCGAACATAGAGTCTCCTCCTTTTTGTAGTCGATTAATTAAAATGATCCAACAGCTGCGAATGCTAGCACTATATACATACATAGCTGTCTTATATTCTTGTGAGGCGTAACTATTAATTAACGCATTAGTATTCATATCTTTATTAACTTTGCAATATTCAAATTGCAATTTCATTGGAAGTCCAATAATTAATTTAGGTTCGTGTATAATTAAGGCAATCAGTAGCAAACCGCTGTATAATGAGTGCTCGGTGACCTAGTTTCATTGTGGTCTGCATAGCCGAGCTTAGCTCATTATTTAGCATTGTTAAACTGGAGTTAGAGGGTAAAGCCTGACTCACACAACGAATGAAAATTAATTCCAAATAGGCGCATTGACCGGTTAATGAATATAAACGATGTTAAACATTTTTTTTTTTTTTAAACGTTTGCCCACACTAGGATTTATTCCTGTGTCGTGGGTGCGTTTACAAACATGAAAATTCACATACACAAATACCCAGACCGGAACAAATAATTGTGGATCACACAAAGATTTGTCCCGTGCGGTACTCGAACCCGCGACTATTAGACGCAGTGGGCAGAACGGCTTAAGCTCTTAACCACAGCTAAATCGTCCGTCATCTTAATAATTTCAACTTATTTTAACATTTAACTAACTCTTGTCTGAAGGACAAGATAAGAACCGTAACCGGCGAGCGTGTATGAGACGAACTATGAGAGTGCAGGAAGACAGAGAGGTATGTAAGGAAATAGCTGGGACTCTGTACTCTCTGCCAACCCTGCAAGGGATCTGGCGTGATGATACAGATAGAATTTTAACTTAAAAATACCTATTGAGTTCTTAGATTTACGCGAATATTACACATGAAATAAAACTATTTTATGTTAAGGATTCATACCATTTTGTTAGTGAGATCAAAAATCTACATCTTACTGACAATGAAACTATGGTCAGTTTCGATGTCCAGTCACTATTCACATGCCTACCTATACAAGACTGTGTCGAAATTGTAGAAAGGAAACTAGCGAAGAACAACATGCCAGCGGAATACTTAGAACTATTGAGACACTGCCCTTACATCTGGCTACTTATTGTGGAAGGAGCAGTTCTACAAGCAAGTAGATGGCGTGGCGATGGGCTCCCCTGTATCTCCCATTGTTGCCGATATATTCATGGAAGACTTTGAGGAGACAGCCCTTCGTACCTCACCTGTAAAGCCAAGTTTCTACAAGCGGTACGTAGATGATACTTTCACAATATTACCATCTGACAAAATTCATGTATTCCTAAATCATCTTAACTCCATTAACCCTAAAATTCAGTTTACAATGGAGTTGGAGGCAAATAATTCCCTAGCTTTCCTAGATGTGTTAGTAATCCGTAACCCCAACAACACCTTAAGCCATACGGTTTATCGTAAAAAGACCCATACTGATAGGTACTTAAACGGTGAATCTCACCACCATCCAACACAGTTAGCTACCGTGGGTAAATCTTTGTTTCAGAGAGCACAAGGGATCTGTGACAAGAAACATCTGGCTGCCGAGCTTCAACATGTCAAGCAAGTCCTGCACGACAATAAGCTTCGAGTCCCACGCCAACGTCACAGTGACCGAGTGAAACCAGCCACAGTTGAGCGTCTCCCTGCTGTACTACCTTACATGAGAGGAGTCACGGACAAGATTGGCTACATCTTGAAGCGTGCTTCGATTAAAACATTTTTTAAGCCGCCGAAGAAGATCAGTCAATTTTTACCATCTGTCAAGTGTCAGATCCCTCTGCAAGATGCAGGAGTTTACAAGCTTGATTGTGAATGTGGTCTCTTTTATATAGGACAAACAAAAAGACCGGTAAAAACTCGGGTTAAAGAACACATAGCTGACCTAAAACACCGTCGCTCAAAGAAGTCTGCAGTCTGTGAACATGTCCTTGACCGCACCCGCCATAACATCAGATTTGATAGACCACAAATCCTCGTGAAAGAACACCGATTCCTACCAAGGATGGTTCGCGAGGCTATTGAAATTAAAAAACATCCTAATTTCAATAGAGAAGATGGCTGGGTGCTTCCATCGTCTTGGGATCCGGTAATTAATATAATCAAATCCAAAACCAAGCATAACACTGCAAGACCTCAAGACACCGTGAGCTCATTCTGCGTAGATCGGACCAACAACAACAAAAATAATTAAGAAGTTTGAGGGTACCCCGGAACAACTATGCCTATTGGACGTCTAACACCTCAGTCCCTCCCGTGACCATGGGTGCTGCAAAGCACTCGAAACGTCGGGAACTAAAAATAGTAAAATAGTTTTATTTCATTAAAAATACCTTTTTAAAAATAAGCTTTTATTGCAAAAACACAACGAAGATATCTTGCTTAGTTGAGAAGTTCCTTCGGCTACCTTCTTGCTCCATCAACAAGCCTTGGATACCATCCGGGTCTTAAGTACTCGTCAAGACAAATCCAATGAGCCCAAACACGGCAGGGTTATATTGAGTAGTTGGGTGGTTCCTTAGGCTACCTTTTGGCTTCATTATCAGACCCTGGTTGTATATTTCTTGTTAATAACAATTTAACAAACCGAAACACGAAAGGTTACGTGGTATAGTTCAAATGTTCCTATGGCCACCTTCCGACTCCAACATCAGACCAGCTCCATGGTACCATATTATTGCGTTGTCACCGAACACGTATGCCAAATTTCAGCTCATTCGGATACCCGCAAGTGCTTGAAAAATAGATCATAAGATTTAAACCGGACTGACAGACAGACAAACATACGAACATTGCAAGTTAATAAAATCTATCTATCTATATCATCACGCCAGATACCGTGCGGGGTAGGCAGAGAGTACAGAGTTACAACAGGTTCTTTTCTTACATACCTCTCTGAGTGCCTCCACTCTCATAGTTCGTCTCATACACGCAGTCGTCGTTCGTTTCAAGTTAATAAAACCTTATTAAAACCATGTTTTATAACGAAAACAAGGCGGTGATCTTGTTAAGTTCAAAAGACCCTTCAAACTTCAAGTTCCATAATCAGACCAAAACCAAACAATAGCGCTATGTTGTATAATATTCAAGGAATTCCTATGGCCATCTTCTGGCTCTATTATCAGACCAGTACCATGTAAACAAGTTTTAAGCCCGTTTTCACTCTTTACCTGCCCCTTTGAGAATAAACAGAGGTGTAATTTGTATATTAATAGCTGTGATAGCCTAGTGGTTAGACCGTCGGACTGCAAAGTCAGAGGTCTCGGGTTCAAAACCTCTGTCTTTTCGTAAGCATAAGCGTATTAAAAATTAATTATCACTTGCTTTAACGGTGAAAGAAAACATCGTGAGGAATCCTGCACGCCTAAGAGTTTCTTGAAGATTTGTGATGTGTGATTTCGACAACCCGCACTGGGCCAGCGTGGTGGACTATGTCATAAACCCTCTCAGTTTTAAAGGAGGCCCGTGCCCAACAGTGGAACAGTTTCTTAACAGGGCTAATATTATTGTATTAATTTGTATACCCACATTTTGCTATCGACGAAAATTCGTAAAACAGTAGCCGTGTCTATTGTTATATAGGGTATTCCAAATTGCCGACAGCTATTTTTTTTGTTTAGAAATAAATATTAGAATCTAGGATGTCGGGATTACTAGCCGTTACATGCGCCATTAAACCAAAATAGTAATAAAAATATATAGCCCCAAATAGAAGGTTACAGCAATTATTTTAAAGCTTTCCGTGTAAAATCTTCGATGAAATTGCTCGTAAGAAGCATTTATACGTGTACTATTTACAAAGTAATTTTGTTATTTGTCTGCATAAATGAATTTCATTCGCGGCTCCCCGGTTAAAATTTACACAAAATAGGAGTCTTGATATAATTACCGAGCGTACTAAATTGCTTGTGGTGGCGCTCTTGAAGGAAATTATGTCGAAGTATATGTTGCTAGAGTACTGTTTATTTTTGTATGTTTTTATAGTATTTACGTTATGGCCAAATCTGAGCTGGCCGCGATTCGTTATCGGTAAGGAAAAAAACACAAAAAGTCGTCTTATCATGTAACGGTGTGACTGCTTGGGGCCACTTTCATAATTGTCATGCTGCTCAATGTACCTATGTCATCAAATTGTGCAACGAGCATGTAGCAATATTCATAATGACCAGACACTGTAATAAAACTATTAAGTTTAAAGAGAAATCCGTTACATGACCTGATTCAGCTTGTCATTATTAATATTGCCCGGGAATTATAAACGATGCCTTCATCAGTAACTTGGTCCATAACATTTATTTTTTTTAAAGTATTTGAACAGCGTTGTGGCTGGCGATCACAAAATCCTAGTCTCGAATACTAGGGACGGATAAATTGTTATCTATTGGAGTTTGTCCCTAAAAATCTTAGCTGTTAAAGTGCGATTGGAATATGTGTGTGAATAAATCATAATAGCAGTCTGAAGTCTGCAATTGACTCACTATTACTTGGGGACCTTAACATTGTCTGTAAACTGTGGGTACAAAGAGTACACACATTTTCAACTCACCGCTTTTGGAGAATGTAGATTACTAACATACTATGTATGTCGGTTAGAACAGACAACCACCTACCACAACACATAAGAGACTGCACTATAAGAGTTTAAAATTAAACAATTTAAATTTCTGTTGGGAAATTGCTACTATTCAGTAGAAGAGTTTATGAAATTTCGATCTGCACCTAATCAGACAAAGCTTCGATTATAATATATTCTGTATTTTAATATCATATATATTATCAACGGTTATCATATATATTGGTTGATATACATAATTAAGTATTGTTCAGTTGTCTTAGCATTAGTAATAAAATATTGCATGCCTAATTTAGGGTAAATTGTATGTAACCCACGGAATTAGACCATAAGACCTGGCATTGTTATATCACAATTTATACAATAAATACTTTGAATTACTAACTTGGTAGCTCGTAGCGCTGTGCGACCGCGGTGTTCTTACCGATTACCAAGGTTAAGCAGCGTTCGACTCGGTCGGCTCGAGATGGGTGACCGTTTGTGGCGCATATTCGAGCGTCTCCGTGCTTCGGAAGGCACGTTAAGCCGTTTGTCCCGGCTACCACTTAATGTGGTATTCGTTAAGCCGAGTTGGAAACCTGAAAAGGCGGTTTGATAAGTTCCAACAGCAGGTGGCCACAAACGTGCCTCCGCCAATCCGCACTGGATCCGCGTGGTGGAGTATGACCTAATCTCTCTCACCTCGATTTGTGAGAGAAGGCCTTTGTCCAGCAGTGGGCAGTATAGGCTGATATTATTATTACTAACTTGGTAGTTATCGGTAAAACAATAATATAGGTGGTAACCGATTAACTAGGTGGACAGTGTGGTTGTCTGTTGGTAATAAGTAGCCCAGTCTAAAGCAGTCTTCCCTAATTTTCCTTACTTTTAAACATTGTAGCAATAGGTAGGTACGCCGGGGTCAGTCAATATGGAATTTTATTAGGACGCCGAGGATGTTAAATGACGTGGTGATTGTGTGTGATACCTATATGTATAAACGCGTCTCTTTGTGTTATTGTGTATCAATTTGCACACGTTGATCGCACACTCAAGGTCGAACTGGACAAATTACGCTTGTACTCATAAAACTGAGGTGATACGATCAGTCCGACTGACAAAGAGAGAGAGACACTATACGTAAAAAATAAATCATTCGCAACTTTCTACGCAATATATGATGGCGTCTTTCTCAGATTGACAATCAGATTGATCGTGTAGCCTTTGTTTTACAGTGGACATTTCGATTCAAAACTCCTGGGTGTAGAGTACAAGGATGCAATACAATAGGTGATAGAACCAACGATGAGGATACATCGGAAATCTATCTATCTATATCATCACGCCAGACCTCTTGCGGAACTAATAAAATAAACGGTTTCGTACAAAATGTTGATACCTGTACCACCAGTATGATATTGCTGATATTTTTTTTGACTGACTCGTTGGTCTGGTGGCAAAGCGCATCGCTTTGTGATCACGAGGTCCTGGGTTCAAATCCTAGGCCGGACAAATGTGGTTTTTCTAACGAAAAATTCCCAGTATGAGTCCGGAGTCTGGAATTGTGCCCGGTATATGGCAATAGGCTCGCCCCCTATAACATAGGACCTAACATCGTCGGCGAAACGTGGGTGTACTCAGTACACCTCTGCCATCCCCTCTAGGGAATAAAGGCGTGACGGTGTTTTTTTGTTGTTTTTTTTTAATTTTCCCTATATAAAACTTTTCATCATATATTCATCTTTTTCGAGTCAACAGCCTTATTAGAGCTACGTGAAGACTACGAAGCTACGACGTAGCACTGTAGCTTTACATATTCTTTCTCTTGAGAAGTGAAAAGGTCTTCGCGCAGTAGTACTGTGTGTAGTGCTTTTGTAAGTACTTTTTACTGGCCTATACCAATAAATGATTTTTGACTTGGAATTAACTCATCCACATTATGTCCGTAGCACCTAATCTCCCTTCAGAGCAACAAACCTTTACGTGTGTCGGTACATAACAAACGCAATATAACATGTTTGTCTGCGTGTACAATGGTCGTGACACCTTTATCTGGCGATGGCCGACCGGGGCCGGATCGTGATTGGCGTTATTATATTACCGACTGCTACTATTGGATAAAACTTCTTTATATGCTTTATACTTTGGTCCCGGGACCCGCAGTAACGTGTAGCATGGCGTTTGTTTTAATTCCTAGGGATGAATAGGTGACTAAAAAGTAATAATTTTTTTATTGGAAAAAAAGATTGAGGTGTGTTAAAATCGCAGCATGAGGTCGCCTGAGGGCTTAGCACAAACAGGTTGATGTTAGTGTAACGCTATCGAGTTGTTTTGCCACCGGTCTCACACTATAAATTTAATAAATTAACATGAATGCGATAGCATGCTTTTGCGACAGTGTCACTATACGTACGTCATATTTTGTTTGTGCTTAGGTCCCTGTACTGTCTGCCTGCGCTAGTGGGGGACAAGCGTGAGTGTATGACACGCACGGAACAAATCTTCGTGTGGTTCACAAATTTTTGTTTCGGTCTGGGTAATTGTATATATGAAATTCACGTTTGTAAACGTACTCATGAGACGGGAATGATTTCTAGTGTGGTACTACGTTTTTTAACCGACTTCAAAACGTAGGATTTGTACGTAGGGTTATATGCTCGTCTGTATGTATGCTTTTCCTATATGTTTGATCACCGATATTTTCGTTAATTCAAGACAGATGTTGATGATTCTTTTTGCATTCGATTCACTATAGCTCCAAGATATTGAACCGTGGACTTTGAAGATGGAACTCCTTAACGACAGATAATACGAATCAGTAGGATGAGTTATTATAAGTATTGTGTTAATCCTATAGGTACCCTACCATAGAAGTAATCAGAATATCTGATATCAGACTTCAAAAATGGAAAAGGCTTACATTTCGTCAGTGTTTTTAAAACGTCTTTATTTATAAATAGATTTTGATAATTCTTTTAAGTTGGGTTTAGTACGTTCGAGGTGGCCACATTTCAATAAAATCGGTACTAAACCCTAAACTTTGAAGATACACCAGGGGATTAACGGCAAACAGCACGAATGTATAGATTCCGTTATTATGGGTATTATATCAATCATTCAGGGTACCTTACTGTAGAACTACGCGAAATAATATAATATACATATATACATATTAATAAGATATTCACTCATCACTTAAAAATGTGAAATAAATAACTTACATAAGAGACACCGACTTCAAAAGCAAAAAAAAAATCTTTGAAGTAGGTGTCAAGTAACCGGCTGCACTAAACGGCACCGACTCAAATATTTATTTTTTGTTTTCTGAAGTCGGCTTCCGTTTTCTAAAAAAAGGTTATCTATCTATATCATCACGCCAGCTCCCTCGCGGGGTAGGCAGAGAGTACGGAGTTCCAACAGGTTCTTTCCTTACAGACCTCCTTGGCTTCCTCCACTCTCATAGTTCGTCTCATAAAAAAGGTTATTTATTTCTATGATTATTAATAAGATATGAGCGAGTGTATTAAGCACTGCACATGCTACCAATTTGCCAATGATACGTGCTCGGTTACGTCCGATACAGATCCACAGAAAGCTAGTGATCTCTTACAATCTGATTTAAATACCCTTGTAAATTGGTTCCATGATGTGGGTCTAGTGTTAAACTCTATTAAAACTAAATTGTTAATCATTAAATCCCAATACCTACAATTCATACCATTAAGAAAGCCTATAGTAGCGTATGGGCACAAATGCCTACACAAAACAGATAAGACATTATGTAGTTGTCCGATAGAAGTCGTCGATACTCAAAAAACCTTGGAATAACTATAGATAGCAAATTTAATGGGAGCAAGGATATCGAGTATGTTTGTAATAAGCTCAGGCAGTTTTTAGCTAATATAATCATTTTAGAGCACTGTATACCCTTTAGGGTCAAGCTAATGTTATATAATTTGCTAGCCAAGTCTTATATATAATATGGTTTAACTAGTTATGGTCGTACTTATAACACATATCTAAATACTATCTTTGATCTCCAACGAAGAATCCTAAGAAATTCAGTTTCTCCAAAAATAAAGAGGCAATTTGATAACAATGATAGTGGGCTATTTAAACACTGTAATGTATTATCTGTCCATTTACAGTTCAAATATATGTTTCTAAAAGAAAACTTTTTAATGACTAATATAGAATTGAAATTAAACAACGTATAACCTACTGAACACGACCTGCGTAAACAACTGCTATGGCGAGCGAACAGCTGAACGAACTACCCTCTGATGTATGTATTAACATTAAAAGAAATAACATTAAAGTTAAATTAAAAACCTTTTTGCACAATATTACATAAATAAAAACTTAATTATATATAAGCTTGATGTTTTGAATACTTATTGTACATAGTATAGTTTTATACAAATAGTGCCACCTTTGTTATTGTTTGTTATTATTTTTATAAATATGGTAATTCGATTAATTAGCATTAATACAAACCTTTGTGGTTTCTCAATGCTATGTGACCGACTTGTTGCAACATTTTTTTAAGAGTTAAATAAATTAAAAAAATATATAAATAAAATAAAATACATTAGGTAAGAAAAATAAAAAAAAAAACAACCGCCTCCTAAGTGCCTAAATTCCAGTTTCCGTTATTTTTATGATGTCTTACTTTCATCTTTATTTAGTAAAATTGTAGGCTAAAAAGAACGGCATATAAACTAGATCGCTTTTCGCTGACGTCAATCTTTTCATTCTTAGGCCTCTGGGGGATAAGCACGAAGTTTGTCGTTAACGTAACGCTATCGAGTTGTTATGCCTTTCATATTTCAAATTTTTTATATAAAGTTGAACGTGACAGCACGATTTCTTGACAACGATACTACACTTCAAATGGTTTGTGGGATTGGCGTAGCTGTTAGGAAAGAACATTATTAACTATGTTGGTGAGTTTAATCCGAGTTCCACATGTGATTGTCGTGGTAGGCGCGTGTACACGTGCACGACACCGTAATGCGAGGAAACAATTACTTACATTGTGCTCTGAATGTGACGCCCGGCCAATGGAATGGACCATATTTGTGGAGTGCGCCGGCTTCGTAAGAAAATACTGTAGGTATATAAATCAGACTGTACAGTCCCACTATTAAGCAAAGGCCTCTTAAAAAAGGAAGCTAGAGAGATTAGGTTGTATTCCACCACGTGGACTTGGTGCAAATTGGTCGAGGCCAGTTTATGGTCATCCGCTGTTGGAATTTATCAAGTCGCTGATAAGGTATCTAACTTGGCTTGATGGCTCAACAGTCGGTAAGTGGCAGCCGGGACCAACAGCTTAACTCTAAAATGCTACAAATGGTCACCCATCTCATGCTAATCGAGCCAAAGGTGTCTTAACCTTGGTGATCGCTAAAACCAAGTGCGGTTCTGCAAGACAACGAGCACTTCATGAATGTTGAGATGCTGAAGATGACAAGGAGATTAAACTACATACTTTATCTTATGTATGACTTCGGTATTTTGACAAGAATAACCTTGATTTGCCTCATTGGGCTAGTGGGGTATGATATGGTTGGCAGTTTTGAGGTACTGGGTTCGAATACGAGTTCGAGCAAAGTGTTGTGTTTTTATTCAAAGGAAAAATGGTAGCAATCTAGAGTCTAGAATGGCACCCGCACGTTCAGAGAAGAGCTTTTTTAACACGCGTTAATCGAGCACTGGAATGAAATAAACGGCTAACGCTTTAGGATAAATCGTTTAGGAGACGCGCCCGTGGGAACGACGGCTAACACTAGCACTTAACATCGTCGAAGAAATATGGATATACGCGTACACCCATGCCACGTCCGCCTACGGGACATATACATTATAGTGGTAAAACTATTTTTATTAGTTAATAAGAGAATTCAGAGTCAACAGGACTGAACCTCGTATAAAAATGAAGTTATATCTGCCCCTCATAACCCCACACGTTAGGACGTGTAAGCTCTTTAGCCCACTTCAGATTACGGCCTTCCAGGCTGATAGGGCAGGCAGAAATTTTGCCTGCGTGAGCGGGTAGCATGTTATCTAGCTTATTATAATATCATACCTGATGTAAAACTTGTGTATATACTGTAGGAGTAGTTTATATATATATATATATATTGTAAATACTGCGACGGTTACTAAATGGTTCATTTTAAATATATTTGCTCGGTCTTTTTTAAATTTAAAATCAGGTTTATTTCGATCAAGGTTTTGTTTGACACTTTATTTACTAAATTTAGATTTAATCCTACTAATATAATAAAATATTGTAAAAGTTTGTATGTTTGGATGTTTGTTACTCAATCACGCAAAAACGGTTAAACGGATTTGGATCAAAATTGGCACAGAGAGCTTATTATCTGAATTAACACATAGAATGTTTTGTCCGGGAAAAATTTAAGTTTCCTATCTAAAGTTAACGCGGATGTAGTCGCGGGCAGAAATTAGTCACAAATAAATGGAAATATCTTATACTTTGATTTGTGAGAGAAAACCATTGCCCAGCAGTATAGATCAATTTGTTATTTTTATTATTATTTACACCACAGGGCCTGTGAATGCTGTGATTGGTCCACCTACTATAAAACATTAAACTACACAACGTGGTTCGATTCCTTATGGCTTGATTAGATAGACTAGTATGTTGTTGCGAGCCAGTACACCGGCCAGTGCTTGGTTTTATTTTAATAAGGGCAAAACACAGTTACATGTTCTGCCTAACAAAAAAACAGGTACTCGTAACAATGATCAACTTTCTAAATTGATACATCGAGTGGGCAAAGATATAAACATCAGAAAGTGTTTTTTAAATGTCCCTAAAATCTGACATAGCCCACTACGTCGGCGTTTATCCTGCGGCGTATTAGTGCTACGCCTAGTTGCAGAACTAACGGAGGTTGGGACCCGCATATCAGCTTTAGTTCTGCACCTAGGTGTGTAGAATAAACAGGGAGGTTTACATAAACACATCGTCGAGTGTGGACGAGAGCAATACATAAGCACCTATGCTACTGTCTCGGACGAGTATAATATCACTCTCTCGCCACTATACTCGCCTGTATAATCAAGATAACGCAAAAGGTAGCTGTTATTGCTGTAAGTAGGTATTTCACAATAAACTTTTGTGTATCTTCAAACACATTGATTGAACTAACCTCTTTTACAAGTAAAACAAACGCCCACGTTGCCTAAAAAGGTATCAAACGATTGACGTGGGTCCAACCCGGAAGTTATCTACTTTCGGACGAGAAATAGTGTAATAAAATAACGACCCTAATATCGTCTATAGTGTATATGCTGTGGGGTGAATAGGTAATAGAAAATATCAATCGATAATTAAATAATACCTAACGCACACATGCATACATACACGCAAACACACGCGTCAGTAAAATAAAAGCACATTGTTAAACATTATATAATATTGATTCATATTAAATATTGAATCATATTGATACTGCCTCGTTGGTCTAGTGGCAAAGCGCATCGCTTTGTGATCACGAGGTCCTGGGTTCAAATCCTAGGTTGGACAAGTGTAGCTTTTCTGAAGAAATACTTCCCAGTACAAGTCCGGAGTCTGGAATTGTGCCCGGTATATGGCACTAGGCTCGCCCCCTATTACATGGGACTTAACATCATCGGCGAAACGTGGGTGTACTGGTACACCTCTGCCACCCCCGCTTGGGGAATATAGGCGTGACGGTGTAGTAGATTCATATTAAATATCTTGAGTATCATTTATTACTTGTTGAGCTGTCATTTTAATAATAATCTGTTGTATATTTTTTATGAGTAACAGTAGAAATTAAGTAGTTTACTCCGCCTGCTATTTATTATTTTTAATTGAGTTTACTTCCATTTTCCTAACCTAAAGAAATTAAGTTCATCACAAATAAATAAGAAAATACCCCACCCAACCCTATGAAAAATATCTTTTTTAAAATTCGAACGTGCCTAGACAACAAATTGAGTGGATTATGTGCACTCACTTGGTCTGGTATCGTTGTTGTTATCTCTTTCTATTGTTCCACCACGATAGGACTGTCTTGCTCAAATTTTCCAGTTCACGCCTGCGCGCTGAGGGTTTTCCCGAAAGATGTGGACCGGTCGAAGCTTCGTAGGGTGTGAGATATTCTATGAATTTTTATAATTGTTCATAATGTTTAACGGAAAACATATTGGATATCTGTAAATACAAAATTATAACGTTTATTTTATTTATTACAATCAATTTTATACATATTTGTTTAAAGTTTTAGATTAAATTACGGTTTATTTTCTAATAATTATCAAATAACTTGCCCAACCTATTAAAAAAGGTTGTAAAATTTATACAAGGTCATCCATACGTGACGTAACGAAATAGAAGTATAATAATTTACTACAATATCAGTTACGCAAGAGGGGAGGCGCAGTATACGTAGCTTCGATCGTCCGACGGGCGAGAGTCAGCTTCTGGAGCCGGTGGGATCTCCCGGGCGGACGACGTACCGACACAAAATCCCGGATGCCGGATAAAATTCGATCGCTACCATCGTAATAATTAAAAAAAGTAATTCAGATGTCAAAAATGTGTCTCCCGCGTTTTCGATCTGTCATTTTCGAATTTGGAATTTCGTTTCGGCCTGTGTGTGAGTGAGACTGTTTTCGGTGATTTAGTGACCTTTGTTTTAGAAAAAAGGTTTTGTTCTTAACCTAACTTCTAATTTTATGTTAAACTATAAACAGTGGATTACGTGGTCCAATTAAGATGATTTTCGAAGTATGATTTTACGGTAAGTATTATTTATTATTAGTTGATTTATAGATAAAATCCAAGATTGTAAAGATTTTAAAATAAGCAATTTAAAAAAAAAACACTTTTTTAAGTATTTGCGTTTACAGTGTTGGTCTAAAGGCAACAAGTAGGTATTATCTGTTTTGTGACCGTTTGATAGGAATAACATTTCAAGGACAAATTGTAGGTACCTTTTCACCAGGGTTAACGATAATGAATTGATTTTGTAATTATTGCCCTCCTTTTTAGAAGCCTAAGGTGTAATAGTGACAGCAATGTAGTCTCTTGACTTTGGGTAATTCATGTTTTAATATTGTCCATTTATAAAATTGCTCTTTCCGTCTAACTAATCTAAAATATTCGTGTAACCTGCAGCTATTTTATCGTCTGATATTGATTTAAAAAAGATCTTTTAAGACCCTATGACGTGAATTCAGAAGCCTAAATATCTAATCCTTTTTTTTTTAATGTAGTGCTTTTATGGTCGCTTTCTGGTTTAAAATTTCATAAGTTTCGGTAACGAACTGTCAAATATTGCATGAGGTTATTTGGTATTTCGTCACTATAAATATCATTAAATTTAAACATTTAGGTCGTTAATCGTGTTGGTCGACTATGAACTTTACATTTTCATTAGACTTAGACTACATTGAGTCTTTTCTTGGACATTTAAATTTATGGATCTCATGTATGTACTTTTTGTATTTGTATATAAACGTCATAAGGTAGAAAATCTTGATAGATTTTCTGATTATGCAGAGTGGATTTCTGAGATGTGGCGGTAAGGATAGCTACTTCAACTGTTATATCTACAGAAAAACATGTTGAACTGCATTTATAGATAAAAAAAATTACAGTCAGCAAGAAAATGGGCAATTTACACAATTTTTTTTTTGATACCAACCTCTTATAGTTTTGTTTCCTAAGACCGTTTTTCTGTATCTACAACGGTTGAGGTAGCTGTCCTACCCGTCTCAAAAATGCACCTGTATATTAAAATAATGATTAACTACGTAATTACTGCCTATTTCTTATACTATACGCTCCGATTTTAATAATCGAACAAAGTCGGATCGTATATATGGTGAGTAGATACCGGATTGTTCTAAACCTATCTGGGCGTATGATAACTACAATCGAGCCGAACGATGAATTGAATAATTTAAAGCTAATAAGTACCTGAGAATTAATCTGAAGGGTTACCACAAACTTTTTAGTAGTATTACTGTAATCTTATATTGCCGTGAGAATAAGATATACATGTAAACTGTGTATATACGTTTTTCTTTGTTACGGCAAAGTAAGATTACAATAGTACTGCTAAAGAGATTGTAGCAAGCTCCCAGATTAGATAGGGTAGTGTAGATAGTGTCCACACTATTTTTAATGTGTATAAGAATTGTTTTATCTAATGTACTTATTTATTTACAAATATGGACATGTAAAATGAGATAAAAAGAACGAAAATAAAAAAAGAAGGAAATGGAAATATAGAATATCATCATTCAAAAATACGTCGACGATTATAAATTGAAAAACATATAAATTTGGTTCTTTATATCTTTATTTTTAAGTAAAATGTAGTCCCTGTATTCTGCGGCGCCCGACCAAACCGCTTGCTACCAAATTCTCAAGCGTGCATTAACACTAAGTGAGAAATTTTATTTACCCCGCTGTACACTGACTGCTCTATTTCGGTCGCAGCACCAATTTGTTGAAATTAAACAGTAATGTAGGCGCAATGTAGCGGAATAATCTTAAATACTTAAGTTATTATCTTAATTTATATTTGTAAAATATGTATATAGCTATGGATTTTTTATACAGATTTTCTATAATTTTTCGTTTCAGATGTTATAGTGTCCATGCTTTTGATTGAGAGATATAAAAAATGAATAACATTTTTGTATATTTAATGAGCGATTCAAGATTAAGTTCTTAATTCTTGGCAATAAGTAAATTAAGGAGAATTTTCAATTCTTAGATTTACGCGAATATTACCCATTAAATAAAACTATTTTACGGATTTTATCGCGTCTTATTTTTGATTTTTAGTTCCCGACGTTTCGAGTGCTTTGCAGCACCCATGGTCACGAGAGGGACTGAGGTGTTAGACGCCCAAAAGGCATAGTTATTCCGGGGTACCCTCAAACTTCTTAATTATTTTTTGTTGGTCCGATCTACCCAGAATGAGCTCACGGTGTCTTGAGGTCCTGCACTGTTATGCATAACACTGCAAGACCTCAAGACACCGTGAACTCATTCTGGGTAGATCGGACCAACAAAAAATAATTAAGAAGTTTGAGGGTACCTCGGAATAACTATGCCTTTTGGACGTCTAACACCTCAGTCCCTCCCGTGACCATGGGTGCTGTAAAGCACTCGAAACGTCGGGAACTAAAAATCAAAAATAAACCGCGATAAAATCCGTAAAATAGTTTTATTGAACTGATTACTCTCTATGATACTTGAATTAACTTTTACAAAATATTTATTTGCCAAGAGTTATTATGAATGCTAGAATTTTGAAAAGAAATAACAACATAAAACCGCTATTATTAAAAAATAATAAATAAAATTAATATGCTCTTTCTTTTTTCAAAAATAACAGAAAATTCACGTTATATAAACAACGAGTTTGTCATTATTTCATATCCTTGTATATACAACAAACGTAACACGATGCAGTATTTATAGTTGCCATAACGGGTCCCGTAGTGGCGTGATTTGGCTCATTTGTCACGCCGTTCCGGGCCCTCTCAGCGTGACATGAGACATGCCGACGTTATAGAAACTCTTGAATACACTTAGAGAAGTACATTCTGCTGGGAGCGAACATGCGTGTTTATCTTAGAAGTGACTTGGGGGCGATAGAGTCGAAGAATTTTTTTAAATTCTTTTTGTTGATACCAGTAATATCAGGTGTGTTTAGGAAACAAAGAGTTTTAATTAGGTCTATAGCACTTGTCGAGAAAAATCCAACGAGTGCAAACACGAGGGGGTTAGGTTACGTAGTTGACATATTTCAATGGCCACCTTCCGGTTCCATCATCAGACCAAACTACAAAGTTCTTGAAAAATGGATAAAGAAATTTGAACCGAAAGACGGATAGTCGTACGCATAAAGATAAATAAAAGCTTATAAAAGGGAATAAGGCGATTTAAAGAAGTGGAAAAAATCAAAGAATCTTTATTTACCCCAAGAATGGAGATAGAACAAGCGTTACTTTGTATTGTGTGTTCTTTGTGGGAATCACACTTCGGATTACGGCGGACATGTGTGGCCTTAGTGGCGACGGGTCGGGAAAATATTAAATCGGTTAAGCAGCTTATAACAGTTCTAAATATAACTAAAAGAAACATTCTAAAGACGCAAGAAACACATTCAAAGACATAGAAAAAATATGGTATATAATAAATAATCGAAAAAATATAGTATTAAAAAATCCCCATTCACCCCGAGTATGGCGATACAAAGAGTTATGTGGCAGTGTGTGTTCTGTGTGATAGAATGTGGGGAGCCCGCACTTTGGATTATAGCAGACATGATTTGTGGTTTCAGTAGGGACGGTTTTTGAGAAATTAGGAGCTAATATTAGACTATAGTATTTTTCATGTAAGATGGGTACTGTGACAGTTCTGTGTCAAAGGAAATTTTACTTTATTCAATGGCAATAAGAGGCATGTCCCGTTTCTATAATGAACTATGGTTATGCCCTAACGCCATTGAATTAAAGATTAATTTTCCTTGACACTAAGTTCTGTTGCAGTACCCATCTTAAGTAAAAAATATTATAGTCTAGTATTAGACTATTCTAGTCTCGTAAAATTACCTAGGTAATTTTACTTATTTTGATTGTAGTTCCAAAAATAATGCGTCGCTTATGAATTTGTACTTAATATTATTAAGGGGAAATATTTATTTCTAATCGTTAACTCTGAAACTACCGAACTGATTTTAATAATTATTTCACTATCAAAAAGCTACATTATCCAGAAATAACATAGAACCTGTCCGTGGCGCTGTTTTCGACTAGGTGCGACGCCGCTGAGAATTGCTAGTGTTCAATATGATTAGGAAGGCTAAAACGTAGTGGTTTTACGCTTTTTGAGGGAGGCAAACGATATTTCCTTAAATAAAAAGGTTATACAAGCCTCAAAACTTTAACATTCTACCCACCACCATCGAAAAGGCCATAAAAAGCAAAAAGAAGATTCAAATTTGAAACATCCGGTTTTATCAGGGGTTAACAATGTCATCAATCATATAAATATATTAAGTACATAGCTCAATCGCTTATACCCTACTCTTAATAAAATGAAATTCTGACTTTCAGTTAGAAACGTAGACAAACTGAACGATTTTGAACCTTTTCAAATATGATACTACCGATTAAACAGTCGCAGTGACAATGAAATGCAATTCTTCCGACATAGTGTTCAATAAATCGTTTACTGTTAAAACTGTCTATATGCCAGGGAGGGATGCCACCCTCAGTACAAGCTGGGGTGTCGGTGCGTGATATAGCGAACTAGAGAGCTTTTATCACAACGGCTGTGACTGAACTACGTTGGGATGTGAAATATTGCTTTTTTTAATTACTGAAAAAAGAAAGTAATATATTTGACATATATTGTTATTTCGTCTCCTTTTTTAGCTTTGTGTCCTTTCGCACCTACCACAACTTTCTATTTCTCTTTCTACCATAACTTTCTTCACCACCCTAAGGTAGACTGGTAGAAAATGCCGCAGGAATTAAGTCCGCCTATATACATAAGTGCATGAATAATAAATTTGTATAAAAAACCACCATCACACCTATATTTCCCAAGCGGGGGTGACAAAAGTGTCTACTTGAGACCTTACGTCGTTAGCGATATGTGGATACATATCATTGACGATGTAAGGTCTCAATGTAATAGAGAGCAAGCGTATTGCTACTAACGGCAATAAAAATGTATCTGATTACACCGGGCCACAATTCCAGACTCCGGATTTTACTGAGAATTTTTGGATAGAGACACCACGCTTTGTCTGACCTAGAATTCGAACACGGGATCTCGTGATTGCCATTCGCACTATGTGCTAGCTAGACCAACGACGCACTCGACCATGAAATTTATATTCGTGTTGTTATCGAACAAGAATAAAACGGTTGTGGACACACATAACCCTCAAAATCTTGACTCGTCAACATTCAGCTCCCACTCACCCTATAGACAATAATATTTTCCCACTCGCCCCGCGACAAAGTCAAGTACAAATAATGTAGTCTGGTTACCGAACAGGATAAACGGTCGCAGACATACTTACCCATCGAAATCTTGACCCTTCTTACCTACAGCTCCCACTCGCCTCGCAAAAAATTCGATGACCCCACCCGCTCCGTCACAAAGTCAGGTACAAAATAATGTAGTCTGATTGATAACAAAAGAATGACACGTTTTCCGCTTATAAATTGATTATTTTGAATTTTAGAAGTATTTTATCTGACTTGTTAAAGAAATTGTTGTTCATTTGATTTGTTGTTATAACATAAATTTTAAAC
This sequence comes from Phalera bucephala, assembly GCA_905147815.2. NCBI lineage: Eukaryota > Metazoa > Arthropoda > Insecta > Lepidoptera > Notodontidae > Phalera > Phalera bucephala. The sequence goes on along the minus strand of LR990621.1, from coordinate 2,741,760 downwards.
GGTATCTGATACTCCTGCAGCATAAAGCGTGAGTACACGTATGTATCTAGATACTGTTTGTAACGGCACTGTTACTAATTAGGTCGCCTTTGTCACAACTTTAAGTTAAGTCGTAAATGTTAAAGCGCTTGAGCTCAAAGGCAAGTGGTACACACTTATGTAATGCGCGCTGCGAAAAAATGTTATATATTCACAGTGGCACTTTTCTGGAGGCGGGCACGTAACATGACTATAAGACCGTCTAGGTCTTCTCCGGTGCCTATTTCCTATCTCATTTTAATATTGTAACATTTCCTCGCAAGGGCTCTGGCATGATATAGATGTAGATAGGTGTTATATAAATGACGCGATATCTAAAAGTACCTTATTCTGAAGTGGGAACTGGATCGATTTTTATTAATATGTTATATTTTTTTTAATACTGTAACTCATTCCGATCGTTACTTATTCTGCGGCGTTAAATACGTTTTCCCATGATCAAAAACAATACAATGATATCAGTAGCAACTTTTAACATTATACCTCAATAAGCCGGGTATTTTATTTAATTTCGCTATGTAAGTTCTCTAAGATAATGGTACTTAAGTGACTGACGCTAATTGGAGCAACTATGTCGCCATTCGAAATCACTGCAATAAGGTGTGTAGGGATGCTCAACGTCAACATATTCATGGTTCTGTTCAGAAAGGGAATCCAGGTAAAGTCAGGAAATTTCTCAATGCTATGGGAGTCGGTAAATAGGGTTCGTAATTACCTGTTTGGCCGCCGGCAACGTACTCGCATTGAAGATTCTTACTTTTTGTGGTGCGATACTGATGCTGGTGGAGCACAGGGTGGCGTTCTATCTCTTTTACTCTTTGCTGTTTTTATTAACACCATATGCAATCAATTAAGTTCTTTCTACCACCTATACGCAGATGATCTCCAAATTTACAGTCAATCTCCGTTAGCCAGGTTGTCGGAGCTATTACTTTAATTAATAGTGACCTTGCAAAACTATGCGAAAGGAGTAAGATGTACGACCTCCACGTGAATCCATCAAAGACTCAAGTTATCATCGTTGGCAGTTATAAAATACAACACTCATCGACTGGTTGAATCTTCCTAAGATCATACTTGACGGCATTACGGTACCTTTTAGTGAAAAAGTGAAAAATTTGGGTATCTACATAGATACTAATTTTACTTGGAGACCGCAGCTTCAAGACATTAGTCGGAGAATCTTCGCCTCACCAGGCTCGCTGCGAAGGCTGCGAAATTTTTTCTCTACTGCCAGTAAAATTGCGCTCGCTCAATCACTTCTACTTCCTATCCTCGACTATGCAGACACTAGCTATCTAGATCTTTCAGAAGAACAACTGAATACGAGCTGAGCGACTCCAAAATTTTTGCCTACGATTCATATATAGAGCATATATGAATCGTAGGCAAAAATTTTGCAAACATAATCATGTCTCTGTTTTGCGCGCAAAGCTCAAGTGGCTATAGGTTCAACTTCGTCGGAACGCTCACATACTATTACTTCTATACAGTATTCTGTTTAATCCAACAACTCCTCCTTATCTCAAAAAACGATTTGAGTTCATCCACGAAACACATCCAAGGATCTTAAGGTCATCGGAAAACCTGAAACTGAATCCACCGATGCATTCTAGAAATTTCTTTAATAAATAATTTATAGTTCAAGTTGTACGTTTGTGGAATGCATGCTGTGTCTATCAGACGAGCAAAGACGCAATCTTCTTTTAAAGCTATGGTCAAAAATAATTTTCTCTCTTCTTGTCTGTCATAATCCTTTTATTGTGTTTTGTCTATTAGTACGAGTATGTAGTTTTATTTGATGTAAATGTACGCCACCAACTGCCCTATTTCTCTCTTCAGCTCTCTAGGTATGTTGGTTGTCTGGAAGAGGTTGCGGTTAGTAATAAGACTGCCAATTGTACTACCATTTTATACATGTATATTTTTTTTTTTTTTGTCTGTGCTTATGTTGGTGTACAATAAAGTGTACTATGAACGCGACAAAATTGGAAATTTGAATTTTGTCATGAACTTTTGAATCAAATATCTGATTGGGGTGTCTGCGGTCTTGCGTCATTGAAGTGATGCGTTGTATATAATCTTTGTCATCCTCTTCGCCGCCATCCTCCCTATACGTCTAAACCACAGAAATACGCCCTTTCTCATTTTTAAATCTATATTTTCTTTAATAGATCTCCTACCACGTTGATAAGCGGTTGACAAGCGTAACTCCGCACATTTTCCGCATTGCATTTATCCTGTTTTCATTGTCTTTATTTCATACGCCTGCCTGGATTTGCAAATCCAACAAATAGATTTGTTTTTGTCTTAAATTTGAGAGAAGCAATTACCATATTTGCGGGCAACAACATTCGTAATGTAATGTAAGCACAACGAAGCGTAATTACTCACAAAGGGTACCGTACAAGGCACTTTCCTTCTGGAAATTGCTATTTTGTAGAAGTGGAGAGCATTCTTTGGGATGGGATAAAAATCGCAGTTTGTGTCTTGTTAACGGTAGAAGAGATTCTCTTTAGGTAAGGTTAGATTATAAAAAATAATAGTATAAAAAAATATAGAGCATCTTTTTATTATCTAATGATTTAATGAGTGTACAAAGTTATACCAAATGTACCTACTTTGAACTTAATTTGTACAAGCACAGGCGTGTGGAATTTCGGCAACGCCGGTGCTTATCTTCTAAGTGAGAAATATTACTACAAATTAGTAGAAATAATAATAAAAAGAGCTTCACCTGTCTCATTGTTTCATTCACCTTCTCTCATAAATAGAGAGGAGACAATAGCTCGTATTACTTCCCGGGTGGACCGAATGAGGCAGGTTTGTTGCTTTTGAAAATAAACACCCCCTAATACGGCTCACAATTTGGCATACCACATGAAGTGGCAAACGGGACCAACGGCTAATAGTGCCTTCCAATTTATGGAGAAACTTGAAAATGTAAATGTTACAATCGGTTACCCATCCTAGATTGACTGAGCGGAACGCTGTTTCACTTGTGTAGTTATGTTGAGAACACGCTGTGAGCAAAGTAATTAGGCATTTTGGGAATTTTATTATCATCAGTTTTATATACTTAAACCACTTTCTACAACCTACTCCAAGTTCTTCTTTCAACTCACGATATAATTATCGAGCTACCTTTCTGCCCATTCGTCTTTTATATGTTACGCGCCACCATTTCGTCAATATGTATTTTTTTCTAGAAAAACGTCTTGTCTACTGCCACTTCAATTGAGAGATGCACGACTTTTGTTCTTCGTCTAATCTCGGTGTTTTTTACACTATTATTTGAAGTGACGCCTAGTACAGCCCACTCCAAGGCTCTCTGTGCGTGCAGACATTGCACGTCCATTTCTTGGTTACAGCTACTTATAACAGTCGGGCGCGTGACAAATGACGGATTTATTGCAGCTTCCAGGAAGCTTTTATTGAAATTGGGTGTATGCTGAGTTATTGCTTGTATTATGCTTGCATTATGTTTACTGATTCTATAGATTTTTATATAGAAACGAGCATTAGTTACGCTGAGGTCATATATTTTTTATTATTAGGAATTTTCATGTATTTTATTTATTTATAATTCACGAAATGTCTGTTTCTAATTCCACTTACCTAAGATTCGTGAAGACCTGTAAATATTTTTCCGATATCAGCTCCAATTCTTCTATTATTTTACTAGCTTCAGGTTTTTCATTAGATAATTTGATAACACGACATCTTAGATTTGAAAAAAAAATTTCAAATTTCCTTTGTTTATAGATTACTCCCATAGAAACCATAACAATAAGTAAGATTTATCTCATAATAATATCTCCAGATAGATTTATATAACAAACTTTTCTGAGATATTCGAGATTTACCAATTTAAATCCCCATTTAAAGCTGAACTATGTAAGCCCCAGATAAATAAAAAAAAATCTCCCAAGATAGCTAAAAATAAGATCTCGGATTACATAGAAGATAAAAGATGCGTGAGTTTAAAGCACTATATTCTTAGTAAGTGATGTTACGTATAATCTAAGTCAAACTTAAGTCTTTATAGAAATGTTAAATAAACATAAACAACCCTGCAGGACAATTTAGGATGTGTACGTGTTTGTAATGTCATCTACTTACTTATCTATCTGTTGAACGGAACACGGTGGTCACTGAGAAGATCCGACACAAAAGAACGGGCTTGACTTTTTGTTCAATTCTAAGATTCTATCTATCTATCTACATCATCACGCCAGATTCCTTGCGGGATAGGCAGAGTACATAGTTCCAACAGGTTCTTTCCTACAAACCTCTCTGGCTTCCTCCACTCTCAAAGTTCGCCTTATACACGCTCGTCGGTTACGGAGACTCTTGACTTGCCCTTGAGATAAGACACAATCTATTTGGTCATGGTAAGGTACTCTAGATCTTCCTTGGTATCTACATCCTTCCACTTTCGCATTGTATATCTGTTTTTTCATTCCTTTATCCGACATTCTGTGATTCTATTTGAAAATTGTAAAATGTTTAAAGCTATGCTTCGTGTTATGTCTGACGAGCTCGGCATTTTGGACATTATCTGAGTACTGCCTCTGGGGCCTTAGATTGGTCATAATCAATGAAAAGTCTGCTTGTGGAATCTATGTGACGCGGCCATATCCTTCTCTTTAATATGAATTAAAAGGAGATATCTGCTCAAGTAGTCATACTCGTAAACCACTGCTGCTTATGTGGACTGGTCTATTCCTTTAAACTGTTACTCATTAAGAATATCACACTGAAGCTAGATCGTAACCTATACACAGTATGACAAAAAAGAATTTAAAAAATTTGATTTAAAAAATGGGAAATTGGCAGTTTGTAGGTAAGTGCCCGCACAAAAGTTTGTACAAAATAAATTGCTTGGGTTCATTTTAAAGGTCTAACCATCAGTGTGGTCGCATATATATTTTTATCCTACGTTGAAAAAAATCGAGATAAAGTGGAAGTGCTGAACAGACGAGAATAAATTACTGCTTAGGTGCTTTGAAGCCTGTTTTTATTTTTAAAAATGTTACTAACGTTGTGGTTTTTATATAAGCGACATTCTGGTGAATAGATTTTTATTATACTCCGTAAAATACCAGTAAGCGAAGTGCATTTGGTTTGGTCTGGGGTTAATGAATGGGGGTTGTACAATCAAACTATTGCCAAGTCTGCTACACGTGCATGTTTGCTGGCATAATAATGAATTAGTATATTCTAGCCCATTGTTGGGTAAAACCCATCTTTAACAAATCGATGTGCGAAGAATTGTCATACTCCAAGAAGCAGATCGAGCAAGGTTTGAGTGAAGCAGGCCATCTGCTGTTAAAGCTTGTTTGCCACAAGCGAAGATTCTGAAATAAAAATCCAATATGAATATGTTAAAAAAAATCGTAAATGATATTATAATACAGCCTTGAGGGCGGGAGTTGCGGCTGGATGAATTACAGCTTCCGTCTTACAACGAACATGCCCAGCAGCCAGCCATTAGGATTATTAAAATTGATCAAGAAGTCTTTTAAGCGCTTAGTCCATTGTATTTACAGCCTTTAAGGTTCTATCCTATCGTATCTTAATCCGAAAGACGTCCACTGCAGGAGAAAGAAGAGAAAGACCTCCCCAAATACCGCCACGACGAGCGGCTTGTGCTGCACGTATCCACCTTCCATCTGCAACCCCTACCAGGTCATCGGGCGATCTTGTAAGGTGCTGCCCACTTCATGGCGTTATTATGAATAATTTTAGTTTTATAAGATTTTTTTAAGTCAAGCTTTTATAGCAAAAATAGAATATATTGCTTAGTTCTTATGGCCTCCTTGCAGCTCCATTATCAAACCCTGGAGAACATGTGGGTCCATAGTAGGTATTTTTCAAAATATATCCAACGACAAACACGGCGGAGTTATGTTGAGTTGTTGGGTAGTTCCCATAGTACTCGTCAGTACCAATCTAAGCAACATAAACACAAGAGGGCTACGTTGTATAGTTCATATGTTTCTATGGCCACCTTCCGACTCCAACATCAGAACAGTACCATGGTACCATATTATTGCATTGTCACCGTACTTACATACCAGTGCAACAATCAGGCTCAAGTGCTTGAAAAATGGAAGACAAGATTTAAACCGGAAAGACATACAGACAGACATACGAACATTGCAAGTTAAATAAAAGCTTGCTATATAGGTCGTTCCCCTCAATCTAAAAAAGAGCAGAAACTACAGAGTGATTCATTCAAGCTAAATGTTTTATCCTTAAGGTAAATTAATGCAAAATATAATCTGGCTAACAGACTGCGGCTCCTACAGTATATATAAAATAAAATGGCAACATAACAGCCTCGATTATGGCCACTCCGCAACGTGCAGTTTCAGCTGAACGCGTCGTAACGACACTGGCGCTAGTGTAGCTTGTTCCTTTATCGTATTTAATATTCTAAAGTGGAAATATTCAATGTTACATGGAGTTTTCTGAATAACAAAATGGTCGTTGGGGAGTCATAGTCGACTTTTTATATCATAATTGTACGAGTGCTAGTATATTTTTTGTGTATTAGTTTTTTAGCCTTGTTGATCTATTGATGCATATTTCGCTTGGCTATCATGAGAATCTGGATTCGAATCCTAAGTCGGAAAAAGTGTAAGTTTTCTATGAAATAAATTTTAGTATCTGACTGGGGTCTGGAACTGTGCCCGATGTGATGGCAATCGGCTTGTCCACCATTACTTTGGGACTTAACATCGTCGGCTCTAAATACAGTACACCTCTGCCAACCTCAGTTGGGAAGACGCGTCACGGTATTTTTGTTCACGTATCACGGTTGAGATGCCAAATGAGAGTTGAGCATAAAGCCACGACGTCCGCAAAATCACTCGTATCGTTGTTAATTTTTTTTTACACGTAATACCATCGTTGTAACTTTATTAAAAATGGATTACCGCTTGACGTACCTTAACAAGCTTAAAACGCTATGATCACAGTTTACTACCGGTCATTCATTTTGATGTGTAAATCGTCTCTTGGTTACATTGCTAAATGACTGTGAGCTCTTTTTAAATTACTGAGAGCTTATCACGAAAAGATTGACGTCAGCGTGATGCTAGCGAGTTTATATGCCATCCTTGTCACTCTACAAACTTACTAAATAAACATGAACTTGACAACACGCTTACTCGCTAGCGTCATGCTAACGTCATGTTTTCGTGCTAAGCCCTTAAGCCTTCAGGTTTACAGAAAATATAAACACTTTAATTTTCGCAGTAAGGTATTTTAGTGCACGTATAATCGTTTAGGAATTGTTATGTTCGCATCCACAACGCTATTACGAGCGAGCGCGTTGCCGTTTCCCGCCGTAATAACAATAGCGCTAGTGTAGCTTGTACCTTTATTGGCCTCCATTACGTGTTTTTATAATCTTAAGATTGAATCCTTAGCTTAGTTAAAGTATAGCATTGATATTTATGGAATGATCATTAGAATGTGAACTTATTAAGCTGAGTTTGACATCTTAACCATTATGTTAGTTTAATTTTGATAAGCCTATCATGTTATTTTGTAATAACCCACCTGACTAAGCATTTTAATAGGTGGAATAAGTTAAAAAAATGTATTCGCGGGTACTCTTCGTCAAATGTATAAACCATATATACATAATGTATCCATTAGTACCTAGGTATTAAGTTTGATATAGTAATTTGCTCTATTAAAAGCTGTGTTCCTTTTCATATAACGATAAAATATTACTCAAGTTTAAAAAAAATATTACATCCCAATCAAAACCTTGAACATTAATCCCCAATTATCAATTCAGAAAATAAACTCCCATTTTTTGAAATTAAATTTCTAAAAACACGGTCTTAATCCCTCAAACATACATTCATCCCTTATATTTTAATCCGTACATGCCGCGAACGTGTGACTTACCCCGTACCGGGGGCGGTACGCTGAAATCCTTTTTGTGTAACTCTTTTCATGAATCAGGCATGTGTCAATCGGAATTTAATAAATTCACGTTTCACGGATTATGCGGTTTATTGGGCCGGAAAGATTCGATTGACAAGTGCCTTTAAAATTGGCTGTTGGCTCAAACATATCTACATGTTTGTATGGCGATATTGAAGATTATTAAAGATATAACATTTAGCCTTATAACGATTGTAATCTGTGTTGTGTATGCTAATGAAGTAAATAAATAAGTTCTCAAGGGAACTGGCACACCGACAAGCCTATATTACCCAAGCGGGGATTACACCCACTATTCGCCAACGATGTTAGGTCCTATGTAATAAAAGGCGAGCCTATTGTCATCTACCGAGCACAATTCCAGAATCCGGACTCATACTGGGAAGTTTTCGTTAGAAAAACTTCATTTGTACGACCTAGGGTCTACGGCCTTGTGATCTACCGACCAAGCGATGCGCTTTGCGCCTAGACCAACGAGGCAGTCTGATGAATGATTTAGATTGATAGAATATGCTAGAAGGAATCAAATGGAATGGAATGCAAGGATTGTGGTTGGGAACGATGTGCTGGAGCAAGTGAATGAGTTTGTATATCTTGGATGCGCCTTCAGTAAGGATGAAAAATACACCGCTGACATAGAGAGAAGAGTGAGTGCAGGAAACAGAGTGAATGGCGCGATAGGAAAGCTACTTGGGAGCCGGCACTTAAGCCGTAAGGCGCAGCTGGCCATACATAATGGAGTGCTTGTCCCAACGCTGTTATATGGCAGCGAGAGCTGGGTATGTAAGAAGGAGAATGAAAGTAGGATAAATGCGGTGGAAATGCGAGCTCTGCGGAAGATGTGCGGAGTGAAGCTGACCGACCGTATTCGCAACAGCGTAGTAAAAAAGCAAATAGGTATGAAATAGAGTATCAGTGTAAAGATGAGAAAGGGTATGCTCCGTTGGTTCGGACATATAGAAAGAATGTCCGAAGAAAGAATGACAAAACTGATATACTATGCAAAAGTGGAAGCATGTAGGTACTGGGGAAGACCTAGACTATCTTACCATGCCCAAATAGACCGGGTCTTATCTGAAGGACAGGTCAGGAGTCTCCGTAACCGGCGAGCGTGTATGAGACGAACTATGAGAGTAGAGGAAGCCAGAGAAGTATGTCAGGAAAGAGCCTGTTGGAACTCTGTACTCTCTGCCTACCCCGTAAGGGATCTGGCGTGATGATATAGATAGATATAATCAAATGGGGGTCATACGATTTACTATCCATGGGCCGTGTTAAACGAGTAGCACCTTCGCCGGTGGTAGGCTACGGCCGTGGCTGATCACCAACCTCCCAGCAAAGTCATGCTGCCATACGATACAGTCGTGTTCCGGAAAATTACACGGAGTTGCCCTACGAGGAGACGGGACTAGCCCGATCCTACTCACTTGAAACTTGGTCTAACTTTCTTTACCTATTTCAGAGTAAGAGAATTTTTGAGCCAGCGAACTACATCTTCGGCCTATCATCACTTTCCATCAGGTGGGATAAGGGTTCATCGTTGATCAGTCCTTAGTAAGAAGAACTAGATAGGGATACTGAACTATATTTGTAATAAATTTTGCTGGCTTTATGTGGCCTAGCGTTCGGGAAACTGCGCAACATCTTCTCATCCAAAATACCTCAGTGCCTTAAGACTAAAGTTTTTAGTCAATGTGTGTTACCAGTGATGATATATGGATCAGAGACGTGGTCTCTTACAATGGGTCTCATAAAAAAGCTCAGAGTTGCTCAGCGAGCTATGGAGAGAGCTATGCTCGGCGTTTCTCTACGCGATCGAATCAGGAATGAGGAGATTCGTAGAAGAACCAAGGTCACCGACATAGCCGTTAAGATTAGTAAGCTGAAGTGGCAATGGGCGGGCCACATAGCGCGTAGATCGGACGGGCGTTGGGGCAGAAAGATTCTAGAGTGGAGACCACGTATTGGCAAGCGCAGCGTGGGACGACCGCCTGCCAGATGGACCGACGATCTTGTGAAAATCGCAGGAAGTCGTTGGATGCAGGTGGCATCGGACCGGTTACGCTGGAAAGCGATTGGGGAGGCCTATGTTCAGCAGTGGACAAGTATAGGCTGAGATGATGATGATGATGATGATGATGATGTGGCCTATAAATTTGGTAATTTTTTATATAGATAGTCAGTGCCCTATACGTTTCATCGGAATAAAACCAAAACTAAAGATTAACTTTTAAATGATCCCATTATATTCAGAAAAAAATATTAAAACAATCGGAATTTATAGGTACGTTATTTCGTAACTTTTTTCTATCGAGTCAATTTCATCTATTGTTTTTTACCTTTAAAGAGAATCTTTGAAAATGTCATGTAATTACTATTTTTATGCTATTTTTATTCTTATCATTAGACGGGATTTAACATTAATAAAATCAAATCGCACATATGTAATTTTTCTTTATACCCGACGTTCACGCGAGTGAAGTCACAGGTATAAGATAGTGTCATATCCTATTATCCTACAAATATTATAAATGTAAAAGTTTGTGCATTTAGATGTCTGTTACTCAAACACACAAAAACAGCTGAACGGATTTGGATGAAATTTAGCACACAGATAGTTTATTACCTGGATTAACACACAGTATACTTTTTATCCCGGAAAAATGTTAGGTTTCTGTCTAAAATCAACCCGGATGATGTCACAGGCAGAAGCTAGTCCTACTTAATATTATAAATGTAAAAGTTTGTATATTTATATGTTTGGATGTTTGTTACTCAATCAAACAAAAAAAAACTGAACGGATTTTGGATGAAACTTAGCACACAGATAGTTTCTTACCTGGATTGACACATAGGAGACTTTTTATCGAAAAATGTTAGGTTCCTGTCTAAAGTCAACCCGGGGGAAGTCGCGGGCAGAAGCTAGAAAGTAATATATATTCGTTCCGGTATCTATAAAGCAGGTTCATTTAACTGTGAATTTCCCCCGGGCGCTTCAAACTGTTTTTTTTTTCTACGAATGTACAATTCAATTCTCTGTTGCATTAAATTTTCACAGCGAACATATTTTCTTTGTTTTTACTATTTAATTAATGGAAAGAGTTCTGTATAATCATTATTAGGTACTGTAAAAATGAATATAATAAAAAAAAATATGCTACTATAATAATTATATACCGTGTTTGAAATGTTTAACATTAATTATTATATTTATACGACAGCTTGGTACAGTGGTTACCTGAAGCCGCTCTACCCACTCGATCAAGTTGTTGGGGGTTCGATCCCCGCACGAGACAAATCTTTATGTAACCCACAAATGTTTTATTCGATCTAGGTGTTTGTGTGTATTAATTTCGGGTTTGTAAAAGCACCAAGGATACAAGAATAATTCCCAGGGCTAGACTTCGTTTTATAAATAATTAAAAAAGAACATTAATCAGTATAGCCAAGATTTCATTACACTCTTGCCGGTCCTAGAGTTCGGACGTGTGCTCCTTCATTGTATTTTTCTTGTTCGTTGTGGCTTTTGGCGAGTTCTATTGGCTTTTTGGTGAATGTCGGACCCTCCTGCTCTCACTTGGGTGTTTTTGTATTGGAAGCGGCGGCCATAGCTGTGGACGATCGTACGACGGACTTCTCGTTCTTTCGCATCGGTGACTACATGTACGCGACCAGTTACCAGTGAGTCTAGACCTCTTTAAATTACGAAATATTGAAAAAGAATCTTCACCGAGCGTGGTTTGAACCGGCGGACTGACGGGTGCATCGCTGAACCGCATTGCCAGGCGAGAGTATTCCACAGCGGCGAAATTAGTAGCCATAAGAAACTAAACCACGATTAGTGATTACACTCTCACTATTTTTAATAGAAAATAACCATTAAGATGGAACGCACTCCACCTAACCACTCTTCAGGGCCCAGCTGTTCTGGTACGGATCACGAATCAGATAAATACTTTACCAGCCGGAGATATAAGCGGAGACATAGTCCGGAGGCTGAATTAGAATTTACTCTGAACAAATTCAAGGCCGATATAAGCGAACATATAACTAGCTTATTTACTTCTTTTAAAGTCGACCAGGATAAAAACTTTTCCGTGTTGCAGTCCAACATACAGGCTTTGACGGATGATATTAAAGAAATTCGAACCTCAAATGTCGAAACTCAGAAGAAGATCGATATCCTATCTTTAAATTATGAAACCATGTCCTCACAGACACAAACCATTAAAAAATCCTACGAAGCACAATTCTCTAGAATAAACCAGCTTGAGGAAATGGTACAAGACTTGCAACGTCAAATTTGCGAATATAAGATCGAAATTAGAAATATACCAACATTGCAAGACGAAACACAGGACAAACTTGGTCATTACATTAGAAACATCTTTACTAAGATAGAAGTAGAAGTAGGACAGACAGACATACGAGAGATTCGACGTTTGCCGGGAAGACAAGGAGCCCCTCGACCTATAATGATTGAATTTTCAACGACTGGAACTAAAACCAATATAATAAAAAACTTGAGAAAATACAATAGCACACATTCGGAGAAATTGAATATAAACCACATAGGTTTGGAAGGAAAAGCGAATCCAATTTACATCTCGGAATATTTAACTAGACATGGTAAATTATTACTTTTTCGTGCCAGGGCATTTGCTAAGCAATATAATTACGCATACTGTTGGACAGCATATGGACATATTTACCTGCGGAAAAAAGACGGAGCGAATCGGATTTCCGTCACTTCGGAACAATTGCTCGCTAAATTGTCGCAGGAGCAAACTGAAACTCAAGATACTACAGAAAAAAACATTGAATAACATAGAATATTTTGCATCAATTAACGTTGAATATTATTGTCGATTTTTGCATGCTATAAAAATTGACCCTTATAACTTTTGGACTATTTTAACTGTTTTAGTAATAAGGCCTACATTACATTACAATATACATATCACTATCACTCATAAACTCACATTATTATACACTTTCCCACATTTACCAGATCAAAAAATCATGCGCAGAATAATAACAACCTGTCCACGTACATTAATATCTGTAATAACAATCACTATAAAACAGGATCGCGAATTTAGTACTTATGGGAGCCGAGCGAATTATGTCATAAATATTACACAAATTTTAATGTTCATTATGCTCAAATATGAATAACAGTATAACTGAACTCTACACTGACATAGATTCCGTATCGGTGTCCGAGTCCTACATTTGCGATCCTATAGATTGTTCTCATTACATACAAAATAACAAAAAACAGCTAAAAATCGTTATGCAAAACATAAGAAGTGTCTCAAGAAATTTAGAAGAATTTCAAATATTCCTAAGTAGTTCAAATCTTGAACCTGATATAATTACGTTGACTGAATGTTGGATGTCCAAAACTTCTATACCACCTGAAATAAATGGTTATCTAGCATATTATACCACATCCAATCCCTTACAAAACGATGGGGTTATAGTCTACATAAAAAACCATCTCACGACTACAAGTTATGAACCTATTTTCCATGAGGGTAATTGCCTAGTTTCCATCATTAATAAATCTATTGCTATTGTATCTATCTATCGCTCACCATCTTATAATAAAATTGATATCTTTCTGCAGCATTTAGATAATACGCTGCATAAACTTAACAATTATAAAAACATAATAGTGATGGGAGACATCAATATAAATATAAAGAAAGACTCCTCGGACAGTAGGTCAGGGGACTACATGAACCTAATGGCCACTTACGGCCTTCTTCCATCACATACATTTCCCACGAGGCAATTAAGCTGCCTTGATCACGTGTTTATTAAAACTACATTTGAGACTATATCAGTAGTTGTAAGAAATAGTGTAACGGATCACTTTACAGTTCTCTTAGCTTTAAATTTTCAATTTCATTTAAATAAACCGAAAAACACTTATGTTAAATTAAATTATGGAAAAATCTCTGACGAAATAGCTAATATAAGTCTTACTAAGATCTTAGATATTAACGATAGTAACATAGCAACCAATGTATTTATTGACACATTAAAAAAGATTATACAAAAAGGCACTATTATCACTAAATATAGAAAGAATAAAATGCCAATTAAACCATGGGTAACACCTGGTATACTACGCTGCTTGCGGCATCGAGATAGGTTACACCTTTGGTTACGTAACTCCCCCGCTGATGAAGATAGGATAATCATTTATAAACGATATAGAAACTTTTGCACAAATCTTCTACGCAAACTAAAGCACGCTTATGAAAAAAATGAACTTCTCAATGCTGGAAATGATTCTAAGAAAATGTGGAAAGTGATAGGCAAAATAACTAATTACAAACCTAACAAAATTATACCCGAAGACCTTATACATTACTACCCAAGTCCAGAAGCTGCCACAGAAAATGTAAATAGCTTTTTTATAAATATAGGTAAACAATTAGCAGAGGAAATAAAATGTGATAACTTAGCCTATAACACCAAACTTCCAGTATCTCTTAGCTCATTTGGCCTCCTTGAAACTACCGAGCAAGAGGTATTAACAGTTATAAATCATTTAAAATCGGATTGCTCCACTGGTTGGGATAACATACCTGCAGAAGTAATTAAACAAAATGGGCATTATCTTGCTGGTACTTTAACGCATATATATAATCTCAGTTTCTCAACAGGTATTGTTCCAAATGCATTCAAAAAATCCCTTGTACACCCTATACATAAAAATGGAGATAAAAAGTTAGTCACAAATTATAGACCTATATCTATATTACCAACAATATCAAAAATTTTTGAAAGACTAGTCAATAATAGATTAATAAGTTACTTAGAAAAGAATAATTTATTAGCAAACAATCAATACGGTTTTCGTAGGGGTAGGTCGACTTCGGATGCTTTATTCAACCTGAATGATTATATTGTAAAATCTTTAGACCAAGGGAAAAAATGTTTGGCTATTTTCCTAGACTTGGCTAAAGCCTTTGATACGGTACCCATACCACTCCTAATAGGTAAACTTGAAAAATTAGGTATTCGAGGAGATCAGCTTGATCTTATTCATAACTACCTCATTAACAGGAAGCAATGTGTTAAAATAGGAAACTACATTAGCTCTGAACTTCCTGTTACTATTGGACTACCACAGGGCAGTATACTCGGTCCTACACTTTTTCTGGCTTATATCAATGATATATGTGAAACTATGATTGTTAATGGCAAAATAATATGCTTCGCTGATGATACTGTATTATTGTTCAAAGGGAAAAGCTGGGAGGAAACATTCCATAACGCCCAAATTGGTTTCAACAAAATTGCCTCAGAGTTTTCTAGAAGTCGTCTTGTAATAAATTCAAGTAAAACTAAATATATGACTTTTGCATTGAGACATAAAAATATGCCCGATATTACCGTACATAATATAACACTACATTCCGCAATATGCTTAAGCTCATTTAAATGTACAACATCTTGTGCTATTCTAGAAAGATGCCAAGAAATAAAATATTTGGGTATAACGATTGACTCACAACTCACTTACAAACCACACATCGATCTATTAGTCAATAGAATGCGAAAACTGATTGTCATATTTAAAAAAATACGTCATGCAGCTACCACTAAGCACATGCTTACGGTCTATTATGCCTTAGGCTATTCCATTCTATCCTACTGTATCACGACATGGGGAGGAGCTTGCAAATCCCATATTATATCCCTAGAAAAGACACAGCGAGCAATACTAAAGGTCGGCCATGGGCGACCATATAGATACCCCACTGCTCAAATTTATAAAGATTGGAGTGTTCTTTCTGTACGGCAAATTTTTATACACCAATTATTTATACACCAACATTGCAATACCCCCTATAACGCTGAAACACATAATAAAAAAAGGCGAAAAGGTATAATATCACACAAAACACTTAAAACGTCTTTTGCACGGAAGCATGCTTACTTTCTTAGCGTATATATCTATAATAAAATAATTAAACAACTACCTATAAGCCATCTATCGGTTATTGACTGCAAAAAGAAATTAAAATTATTCCTACTGGACTTAAACTATACACAAACAGAGAATCTTCTCCATGTACCTTCGTAAAATTTTAGTTATGCCAAAAATAAACATTCATCACTATTATAACGTGCGCACTCACATATATTTACAAAAACTCATACATACACACACACCATTACACACGCACACACACACACACACACACACCACCACACACATAGACACACACACACACACATACACAGTAAAGGCCTTTTATATTTTTTATTATATTCTTTAGCATAATTTATTTTCTCTTACTCAATTGTGTTTCATCTACGTAGAAAATATACTGTACATAATATAGTCATGGAGCATGTCACGCAACGAACTCGAGTAGACAGTTTCTTCTTTATATCCACAAGTTTACACTTAGTTTAAAGAGAACTTGTTCAAAAAGTTGTTGAGGGTCTTTGTACACATGAATATTGTAATTCTATAGCTCACAATTGCTTAAACAACTATGTATATTATTAAGTTAACAATACTATCATTATATGTAAGACCTAGAGATAAATAAATTATTATTATTATTATTATTCTCTTATTTTAGTAAAACATAGAATTAGCAAGCTGTTGTTGTTTTAATATTTCCATGTTATCATAAATATAATTTAATACAGTACTTAGTACACCTCTGCCACCCCCGCTTGGGGAATATAGGCGTGACGGTGTTTAATTTAATACATAGAGGATTTCATGTTATTAATTTTGTTTTCTATCTATCTATCTGTCTAAATCATCACGCCAGCTCCCTCGCGGGGTAGGCAGAGAGTACAGAGTTCCAACAGGTTCTTTCCTTACATACCCTCTGGCTTCCTCCACTCTAATAGTTCGTCCAATTTTATTTTAATTCCCAGAACTTGAGTTGTTTTGGATATAATAATATGTAATGTGGGTGGAATATTAACTATAATATATTCATGTATATGCCGTTACGCCTATATTACACAAGTGGTGGTGACAGAGGTGTACTGAGTACACCCACTATTCGCCGACGATGTTAGGTCCCATGTTATAGGGAGCGAGCCTATTGCCATATACCTGGCACAATTCCAGACTCCGGACTCATAATGGGAATTTTATCGTAAGAAAAACTACATTTTGCCGACCTAGTTTTTGCACCCAGGACCTCGTGGTCACAATGCGATGCGCTTTGCCACTAGACCAACGAGGCAGTCATATATGTGCATACGTTAAAATCGTGATATTCCTCCTTCACTTCCGTAACGTTAGTGTTAAAGGTTGCGTCAAAACTTGACGCACCCACGATACAGGAAAATTTCCAGTTAGGGCTACGTTTTATTATAATAATAATACCAGCCTATACTACCCACTGCTGGGCATAGGCCTCTCTCACAAATCGAGGTGAGAGATTAGGTCATACTCCACCACGCGGACCCAGTGACAGATTGATGGAGGTAGGTTTGTGGCCACCTGCTGTTGGAACTAATCAAGCCGCGTTTCAGGCTTCCAACTCGGCTTAACGACGTTTGTAATAATAATAATAATAATAATAATAAGCCCGCAGGGCAGCTTGTGGCGAGCTGTTGGTGAGTAACGACACCACGGACCCGAGTGCTTCAGAGAGTCGAACAGGGCCCCTAACTCGGCGTGTCTTCGTCGGTCGAGTGGAAACCGAAGGGTGCCTGCAGGACTCTCGGCTCTGGCTAGCCTTAATTGGCCGTCCAGAGAGGAGCCGTGAGAGCTATATCGACGTAGGAAGATAATGCGTTCCTACGTCGATGTACTCCAGGGGTGGAAGTGTTAAAGGGCATAACGCCGCGAGTAACTTCGGAGAAAGCGCAGCACACCTCTCTACACCCCTGAGCCGCTCACACCGGTGTTGCCCTCAGTTGTCCTAGGACGACCGTTTGAGGGCCCATCTAGTAAGCGGCGAGTCACCGCCGGCCACGGGTAATTAGGTATCACTAATTATGGCCGGTGTCCGTCCCCTTTGAAATAGTCCAGTTTTTGTCCATCAAACCTCATTTACATAGTCCTTGTTTCTTTCCATAATTTACAATAGTCCTTGCACCTGCCGGGGTCAGTTCGCTGGTTATGTTTCTTCATTTTTAGCAAGTGATCTCAGCAGGTGGCTTACATAACATTAACTTCTCGCAAAGGGCCTCTACGTGTTGGACCCATGTCCCCATGCAAGCCTTTCAAAGGTCCGGGTAAAGCCCGTGAATCTCAGCGAGATATAATAATAATAAATTTATTTTGGTTTTCAGAGTTACAAATACATAGAATGATCCAATAACGGGACATCCTTTTAAGTATAACAAATACCTGTGCCAGGGTGTCCCGCTCTTCCATATCTTACAAATATTGATACAAAATTAAACCAGTTAATCCGATACAATCATAAGAAGTGTAAATTGATAATATATATATATATATATATATATATATATTAATATATATATATATATATTTTTTTTTTTTTTTTTTTTTTTTTCTAATGACAAATCCATTTTAATCATAATAATAAATGTAACATAATTTAAATAAACATTACATTATTTCAATATATTTAATTTGATACATTGTAGCTGTGTACCACTTAGTGTCTGTTTGTGATAGATAATTCAAGTGCTCTATTTAATGACTTGTAGCAGAGCTTTAACTTCATCGTAGTTTAATGAATTAAGCCACTCAGTAACCCGTTTTTTTAAATGATGAGAGTGTAAGGGATAAATATTCAATTTTTTGTTTATCTTATTGTATATGTATTCAGATGCTCTCCTAAATTGATTACTTGCAAAGTTAGTTCTTACAACATAGGTATAACGTACATTCCTTCTTCTTTTATGGCTGGTTTTGGGATCATATAGCATACTTTTGTGGTTTTCTACAAGTAAATGTACAATATATAACTTACGTACACTCAATAGTTCACTAATGGAGTACAACCTTTCGGTAGAGAATCTGTAAGGTTTACTGTACATTACTTTTATTAAAGATCGCTGACCACGTTCCAACTCGAGAAATTTCATCTTAGAAGCCCCACCCCATACTGGGATACAGTACGTTAAAAGGGATTGTGCTAGAGCGATGTATACTTGATTCAATAGTGTACTTGAAGCTACACACCGAAGTGTTTTAAAAATCCAGATTAATTTTCTTAGTCTCGCGGTTGTTATTTCTAAGTGAGAGTGCCAAGATAACCTTTGATCTATCATTATCCCTAAATATTTTGTGCAGGCGACTTGTTTTATTATAGGACAGTTACAGACTATTGGTGAATTAAAAGTGCATTGACTATGGATTTTAAGATTGAAATGTTTAGGTTGTGTACGATTATGGATAGAAAAACAAATATAATTAGTTTTAGAGGTGTTCAATGTTAATAAATTTAGTTTAAGCCACGCAGCAACTTTAGCCAAACCGAATTCTGCAGCGCGATGAATTTCTTCCCATGTATCACCGGTAAAGACGATGGCAGTATCGTCAGCATATGAAATTATGTGCCCATTGTTAATTTTGGTCTTGCACAGATCATTAATATAGATCAAAAATAAGGTAGGACCTAACACACTGCCCTGTGGAATACCGTAGGTTATTTGAAGGTTACTACTAATGTATTCTCCTATTCTAACCTTTTGCATGCGGCCACTTAAATAGTCTTTTAGTAACTCTAGCTGGTTACCTCTAATACCAATTCTTTCTAGTTTGCGTATAAGGGTGGGAGAAGAGACGGTGTCAAAGGCCTTTTTCAGGTCCAGAAATACTGTCAGACATTTCTTTCCGCGGTCCAAATGGTCAACTATTTTTGTAGTCAAGTCTAAGATAGCGTCTTGAGTACATTTGCCTTTCCTAAACCCGTATTGTGAATTCGCTAATATGTTATTTTTGTTCAGATATTTAATTAGTCTAACATTAATGAGTTTTTCTAAGATTTTTGATATTGCCGACAGTACTGAAATAGGTCTATAGTTGTTGACATCGCCTTTGTCCCCACCCTTAAACACAGGTGTAATGATGGAGTGTTTTAATGCGTGAGGAAAAATTCCTTTGGAAAAACACAGATTGGCTAAATGGCAAATAATGGGGGTGATTATTTTGTTTGACATTTTCAGAAATTTGACAGGTATATTGTCCGCTCCCGTGGCACTATCTGATTTTAGACTTTTTATTATACCATTAACTTCATCGGGATCAGTGTCTAAAATAACAAAAGATGTTGAATGTGCGTCAAATGCTAGTGGGCAACAATTAATTTGCGTGGTAGGGTTGTTAATTAAAATATCTTCTGCTAATTCTTTACCAATGTTAGCAAAGTAATGATTTACAAAATTTACTACTTTCTCAGGACATTGTTCGATATCCAGCAATTCTGTGTTGTTACTTTTAATATGTGATATATTTGTAATTGTCTTGATATTATTCCATAATTTTTTAGGGTTTTTTACTAATAATTGTGCCTTTTCATAGTTACGTTTTAATTTTTTAATCAAATTGTTGCAGTAGTTGCTATATCTTTTATAAGTTATTTTTAAAATTTCATCAAATGGATTAGATTTAGTTTGTTTTTGCAAGTTATTTCTGTTCCTGATGCAGCGCAGAATACCTGGGGTAATCCAAGGCTTTAAAATTCTTTTACTTTTAGGTAAGTGCACAATTTTTGTATTGTCCTTTAATGCCTCTTGGATTTGATTAATCAGTGATTCTACAAGTGCATTAGGATCTTTGCAGAACATTAAAGCTGATATATTCTTGTTGACTAGACTATGCAAGGCTAAGTCAAAGTCAACAATAGTTGAGCGTACTCTAGGACGCGATTTTACCGCTTTAACATTTGACAAACACAAGAGCACCATCTGATGGTCAGTTATAGTTGTGTTTAGAACTGCTATGCTGGCATGGATCTTCTCCCTAAGTAGCTTTAATATAAAATGATCGAAGCAGTTATTTATTCGCGTGGGTATAACGTGACCGGGCAACAGCCCATATGAGGATAACATATTTAAATAACTATGTCTGTTTTTGTAATCAGTACTATTTTCAATTGTTTTAGATATGAGGTTGATGTTCAGATCTCCTGACAATATTATATTTTTATGATGTGTAATTGTATCTAAGTGTTTACTGAGAGATTCAATGAATAAATTAATATTTGTATTAGCAGGAGATCTATACACTCCCAGAATAACATAATTAAAAAGCTCCACTTGTAAACAAGAAGCTTGGTTCAATTTAATTTCCTTTATTTTCGGTTTAAGATTACTTTTAATATATATAGTTACACCATCATTCCGATTAAGATGGTGAGTAGTGACATAAGATGTGTAATTTTTAATTAACGGCGTAGGTTTATTAAAGTCGAGTCTACATTCCGTAAGAATCAGGATATCAGGTTCAAAGTCCAAATTTGAAATAGTAATTTGCAAGTCATCAATATTTTTATATATACTCCTGATGTTTTGTGTAATAATAGTCAAATGTTTTTTATTTATGAGTATGTTTTTACTTAGATATTCGATATCGCAGTAAAAAGATTTAGCGATTTCAGTTTCATCTATTTCTTTCAATGCTGACAGAGAACTATCCATGATATATTTCATCATTAATGTTTAGGCACATAATAGACAAATAATATTTTTCACGTAACTTTGAGAGCTCTAATTTATTGGATTTATTTATTTTTGCAATGTCTATGTTATCTGTTTGATTGACAGTTTGCACTGTTCTAGCATAAGTCATTACTGTGAGTATAGATTTTTTATGTACTATTTTAATGTAATATTTATAACTTAGCAATAGTATATAATAATGATAACAATCCTGTCTTATAAAGTCGAGTAAGGGCTGAGGGATTGTGAGATTTAAAGTGGACATCATTATTTTTACGTGGATATCCATAAGGTGTATATTAAAGTAGAGTTTTTTCGTAGATGCACAAGTGTTTAAAGTTTGTGAGTGTTTATGTATATAATTGTAAATATTAGTAACACATGAGTTTATCCATTCACAATAGGATAGACAACCATAGAGCACCATGGAATGCATAGAACAAAGTGATAATAATATAGTTACATTCTGGGGTACATACGTCTTATAGCTTTGAGTTGGGCGAGATAAAGAATAGCAACTTGGTACAAGTAGTCATTTTTCTAACAATAATTGATGGACCTGCTCTTCACTTCGAATCGTAATAATAGGGGAGTTTTCGTCCTTTCTCACGTATACTTTACCATATGCTGTCCAGCAAAACTTGTAAGCTCTAGACTTTACTAGGTCACGGGCAAGAAAATGAAGCCGAGCTCCCTTTACAGTCAAATGCTCTGACAAAAAGATAGGAGTATCTTCTTGTGTTTTAAAGCCAAGATGCTTACAACATAATTTAGACTTATGTTGTATGTTGAAGGCTTTCCCCATTTTTAGGACATTGGTCTTTAGCAGAGTAGAGCCCGTTTCTACGACAATGGGCGTGTTCTGTTTACCATTGTTTTTAGCACGGACTCTATATATGTCCTTTATATCCACCTTAGATATATTACAGTCTATGTTCTGGGTAAGACACATAATCATCTCAATAAGGTCTTCTTTAGTCTCATTATTCTTCTTCGGCACATTTTTCAGTTCGAAATTGTTTTTTCGACTTCCCATTTGTAAGTCCTCGATTTTATTTTCTAAAATTAGTATATAATTTCTATCTTCATTTGCCTGGGCCTCTAGCTGGTTTATTTTTTTCTTAAATTCCTCATTCTGTACAGTTAAGTAAGTAATAGAATTCTCTATATTAAGGTTCGATTGCTGTATCTCTTTTAGAGTAATCATTACTTGTTGAAGCTCATTCCCGTGCGATGTTGAGAAATTAGACATCATTTTTTTCATCACTTCCTTAAAATCTTCCAACTGTCTAGTGATTGAATCCTCCATATCTTCTCTACCCCTCTTAGTTCGTTGGAATACAAAGTTAGGTGGAGTCTTGTCTTCAGCCATCATGGTAGCCTCCGCCTCAGACGAAAATTTTTCCATATTTCAGTGTCTCGGTACTAGAATCGCAGGAATAAAAGGCGATGGGCTTGGAAGTTCCGCTTGTAAAAATGGCGGGTTATACACTAATGACGGGGTGGCGCTAATTGCTTAGTCCTCTATTGTCTATAAGCTTCGTCCAAGTAGGCGGGCCTGGCGTAGCTGTCAATGTCCAGTCTTGTGGTAGTAGGCGTGGCTTGCATGCAAATCCACAATGGCGACGCAAAGCTTTTGCGCTGATTGATTAAGGAAGGGTCTTACGTATAACAGTGGCGGGGGTGACCATGCGTAGTGGCAGGGGTTTGTACCAGGCGCGCACGCTGCGTGGAGTATTCCGGGGGACGCCGCGCAGTCTGCAGATATCAGAATCAACTACACCTCCTCAGTGCTATACACTCCTATTTTTGAAGATTAGATCAAACTGAATAATATTTCAAATTTAGAATTAATTTAAAATAATTGCAGTATGGTTCAACACGTTTACACCGTAAGGTGATCCGGGGGGAAGAGCAATTGTTTGTAACATGCGAGATAATGTTTTATTTAAAAATTATAAAAATATACCGACCGTATTCGCAATAGCGTAGTAAGAAAGCCAATAGTATAGGTGTAAAGATGAGAAAGGGTATGCTCCGTTGGTTCGGGCATATAGAAAGAATGTCCGAAGAATGAATGACAAAATTGATATACAATGCGACAGCGGAAGGATGTAGGTACCGGAGAAGACCTAGACTATCTTACCATGACCAAATAGAACTCTGTACTCTCTGCCTACCCCGTAAGGGATCTGGCGTGATGATATAGATGGATAGATAGAAAAAAACATCGTTATATAAGGCATAAAAATAACGCATTAGAGAGTGGCTACATTATCTATATATTAATACGTGAAGCAAAAACTTTGCACACATTTTTACGAAAATTGCGTGGACGGAGGAGTATGAAATTTCCCACACTTATAGTTTATATAAAGAAGGAGTGCAGAAAGCTAATATTTTTTTTTAAATTATACTTAAAACATACATTAAATCAATGAAAAAAACATTACACACACTACCATGTATTTGACACAATACGCGTCAAATTGATGTTTGTCTATGTTTGTCGTATTATGTGTGGCTTTTTGGCGGGAAATCGAAGAGTGATGTTGTCAATTTGTTTTAATTTCCAAAACTTGTGTTATTTCGAATTATAATGTGTAATGTTGGTGGAATATTAACCATTATGTGTTCCTATATGTGCATGAGTGAAGGTCATTGTAACAAAGTGATAAAACGTGCCTTTTCGATTTCCCTCAAAGCGGCCGTCACAATTGGTATGTAAAGTATCCATCACTTTACTATCCAGGGTGGGGCACTTCATCAATTTCATTATCATCATCGTCATCAAGTTTATTGGGTAGTTGAATTAATTTAGAAATGAATATTCGTAAACTTTGTACAATGGCATAATGTAAACGCAATTGCCACGAAAAAAAAAATATTATTTGTCTATAGCCTTACTGAATGTCAAACATAACGAGCAAACGATGAAAGAGTAGGTCGAATATCGACCTATGGGCGACCACTAGTAAGCTTTAAATATAACGTAACTAATAATGACACATCGCAATTAACGCATTACGTGTGCGGTAATGTGTTTGATAGCGTGTTAATTAACGCTTTACGATGAAGGTGGAACAGTAACATAACGAAATCTTGAAACGTGACTGTATTATATTAAGACTAGTTTTTGCTCGCCACTTTGTCCGCGTTGTCTTTAGACAGTAACCTAACATTTGTCCGGGAAAAAAATATTGAAGCTGAGAGCAATGATAGCCTAGTGTTTAGACCGTTCGACTACAAAGTCAAAAGTCTCGGGTTTAAACCCAGGCATGCAACTCTGTTTTTTCGAAAGAATGTGCGTATTAAAAACACAATTATCACTTGCTTGAAGGAAAACATCGTGAGAAAACCTGCATACCTGAGTTTCTCGAAGGTGTGTAAAGTTCGCCAACCCGCACTGGACCAGCGTGGTGGACTCTGGCCTAAATACTCTCAGTTTGAGAAGAGGTCCGTGCCCAACGGTGGGACAGTTTACTAATATTAAATTATATTTGTATAAAAAGTATCCTATGTGTTAATCCAGGTAATAAACTACCCGTGTGCTCAATTTCATTCAAATCCGTTCAGCCGTTTTTGCGCGAATGAGTTACAAACATCCAAAAATCTAAACATCCAAACATACGAACTTTCATATTTATAATATTTATAGGATTACTATGATTATTTATAAGTACTACTGTCTATTATGTTATTACGAGCTATGAGGGTGGAAGAAGCCAGAGAGGTATGTAAGGAAAGAACCTGTTGGAACTCTGTACTCTCTGCCTACCCCGCAAGGGATCTGGCGTGATGATATAGATAGATAGATAGATACTACTATCCAAGACGCTCCTAGCGCTGTGCGACCTCGGTGTACTTAGCGAACACCGAGGTTAAGCTGCGTTCGTCTCGGTCTGTCTGAGATGGGTGACCGTTTGTGGCATTTTCATATTCGAGCTGATGGAGTATGACCTAATCTCCCTCACCTCGATTTGGGAGAGAAGGTCTTTGCCCAGCAGTGGGACGGTATAGGCTGGTATTAATATAATATCAGATACTGAAAAAATGGATAAATTTTCTAGCCATTTGCTATGTGCCATCAAGGCAGACGATATTTTTAAAGTCAAAATATTTTATTTGTAACAAGAGCGCTTACAAACTTCAAAAAATGTTATATTTTTTAACAACAGCTACACTGAGAAGATCCGGCGAGAAATACAGCAGGCTAGACTTTTAACTTAATTGGACTGGCCTTTCTACTAAACATTATTTTTTTGGCTCCATTTGGCTGCCCATATCCATTTACAGCCCATCCAATAATCATAAATTCAATGTATTACTATAAAATAGGCCGAACACAAATTCATAACAATTTCGTGTAAAACCCGAAATAATGATAACACTTTTTATCCAGCGGGCCATTTTGATAAATGTGGGTAGATCAGTCGCCGCTGGCCAAGGAGAAAATGTTGCCAGTGACGTAAAATGCGATACGATAACTTGTTGTGATATGGCAATATTTTGTGCTTTTTTGCGGGAATAAACGATAAATATGGCAGCCATTTTTTAATGTTCTGACAGTTTATTAAAGTTGCCACTTTAGGTAAATTTGACGTTTTTAATGGGCT
Organism: Phalera bucephala; assembly: GCA_905147815.2. Classification (NCBI taxonomy): domain Eukaryota; kingdom Metazoa; phylum Arthropoda; class Insecta; order Lepidoptera; family Notodontidae; genus Phalera; species Phalera bucephala. The sequence continues at coordinate 2,715,499 of LR990621.1, read as the reverse complement.
GGAAACTAATTTATACTTATATTTATACTAATTTATATTTATTCTGTCCATGTTGGTCTAGTGGGGTTGATTATCTCGAGATCATAGGTTAGAATCCTTAGTCGGAAAAAGAGTTATTAGAGTTTTTTTATTGATTCTCAGTGAAATACACACATTTTTGGAAATATTTGGATGTATCCCCGCTTGGGAATATAGCCGTGACGTATTTTCTGGTTTTTTTTTGAGAAAAAAAAACTACTGTTAGGTCAGAAACTGACCATAACTGGCCAAAAGCATTTTCATTTCGAACAATTTGGCGGGAAAGCGATCCTCATTCGATTTTTAAACAAAGCCACTAGTTTCCCGCCAACATAACGAGCGTCCATGAATGAAACGTCGCGTCGTGACGCTGACAAATTACCTCCCCCACCGGCAAGAGGGGCGGTTATTCATGCCGTAGCCTTGGCTAAGTGCGTCTTTAGAAAGTGATATGTCACGGATGAGATACTCTATGTAGGTGGAAACTAATGCCGATTGGTTAATTGGTAATATAGATGAATTTGATGGTAGAAATGGGACCGTTAACGGAATTAATTTTTATAAAGAATTGCCATAAAAATATCAGGTTCTTGTAGTACAAGGAGAAAGGTTAAGGATTATATATAGTTTATCAAGATACATCTTACTGATGTATCGTTTGAAGATCGCAAAGTGTAGTGTCAAAGGAGGCTACTGTGGGTATTTCCTAGCATAAGCCTTAAGTCTCTCCCGCAGAGGATTGGGGATACTTTGAAGATTATTTCCCTCGAGAAACGAAAAAGGTCGAAATCTTAGTACATTTTAGGGTGTTTAGATATTAGAGTGAGTTTTATTATAGGAGTTCATTGAAAATACATGTAATAGTGTTCGGGTTCGAGATGCAGGCGTACTTGGGTATGTATGTGTACGTTTAATATACTACGTTTAGTTCTCGGTATATACTAGGTGGTGGTATTACAATAATAATGTAGATGGAAAAAAATTTAAAAGCTATTTTAAATAGTAGCCGTGGAGTTTTATGCCCTTCTTCTCCTGAGGAATGACATTCCGAAGTATGGTTCCGTAGAGTCTTTGTTACCTTTATGACGATTCATAAATACTAGGGTTTACATAAAGAAAAAATATTCTGATTCGATCTATCTATCTATATCATCACGCCAGATCCCTTGCGGGGTAGGCAGAGAGTACAGAGTTCTAACAGGTTCTTTCCATACATACCTCTCTGGCTTCCTCCACTCTCATAGTTCGTCTCATACACGCTCGCCGTTCACGGAGACTCTTGACTTGTCCTTCAGATAAGACTTGGTCTATTTGGTCGTGGTAAGATAGTCTAGGTCTTCCCTGGTACCTATATCCTTCCACCTTCGCATTGTATATCTGTTTTATCATTCTTTCTATATGCCCGAACCAACGGAGCATACCCTTTCTCATCTTTACACCGATACTATCTTTCATACCTACTCTTCCTACTATGCTGTTGCTGATTCTGATAATAATATCTATTTAATGCCCCACTGCTGGGCAAAGGCCTCTCACAAATCGAGGTGAGAGAGGTTAGATCATATTCCACCATGCGGACCCAGTGCGGATTGGTAGAGGCAGGTGGTGACCTCCTGCTGTTGGAGCTGTTCAAGCTGCCTATTAAGCTTCCAACTTGGCTTAACGACTACCATATTACGTGGTAACTAGGATCAACGGCTTAACGTGCCGTGTTCGAAATGGTTACTTATCTCATTGCGACCGAGTCGAACGCTGCTTACCCTTGGTGATCGGAAGGAATATCGTGGTCGTACAGCGCTACAAGCACGATAAAATACTAAACATTATAGTCTTTTCCACGAGTCCTGGGTACGGTGACGTTTGGAATTTTGGAATTTGACGTTTCTAGCAATGTGGCGATGATAAAATTGAATAAAATAGAATCGATTGGATATCGCATTGGGATAATTTATAACGGGAAGGAATCGATTATAATGATATTAATTTAGCAAAAAAAGGAAACAAAATCAAATATTTTCATTATTTATTAACGATTGATCAGAAAAATCATCTGTCAAATTGCTTTATTTGTCGCTCAGGTGAATTATTTCAGTAGTCAGTGTTAGTCTCTAAAGCGCAAACCGTTTACATAATTGTGTAATAATTTAAAAAAATAATCTTTTTAAATAATAACGCAAATTTATGAGCAGTGCAAATCATTTAGATTTTTCGTTTATATTTAGAGTTTTGTTGATTTTCTAGATTCCTTACTTTAAATATTCTTAAATACAAAATGCGTGAAATGGAATTTGATCAAACGTCACCGTACCCGTATCTCGTGAATAAAACTATACCGTGATTAATACCTATATTCTTCAAGCGAAGCTGGTGGAGGTTCATACATCTCTACATATAGTGTATATAATACACTTTACACTATAGTATCGTCGACGATGTAAGGTTCCAATATAGCAAATAGTGTAGGCAGGGCACCAGGGACAAGGAATCAAAACATTTTCTTCACGAACTTTTTAATTTTAAGACTAAATTATGTAATATAGCATATTACAAAATCTCGGATTACATAGACGACAAGACCGCGTGAGATTGAAGTGCCATATTATTTAATGTTGCTATTTATGTTTCTCTTGGAGTTACATCAATGTTAACGCGTAACGTGTTGTGCCTGACGCGCTTGGGGTATTGCTGCTTTGTAGACGCAATCTGACCACCGTCTTTGGGATTCTGGTTTGGTCTTTGCTTGCGGTGGCTGTCTGGCGCGGGTCATTCCCTTCCCTCTAATATGGTCGAGGGGAGTGATGGCTGTTCCGGTAGTCATACTCGTGAACGGGTGCTGCTTGTGGGGACTTGTCCATCTGGAATCCTTTAGATACTCTTTATAAATAAAAACATTAGTCTCATATCTCGGTCGTGCGGCATCACACTGGAGCTAGATCGTAAACTATTTAATTGTAACCTAAACATTGTATCCACACAATATGATTCAAAAAAATAGAAAGTTACTGCCTTGTTGGTCTGTTGGCAAAGCACGTCGCTTTGTGATCACGAGGTCCCGGGTTCAAATCCTAGGTCGGACAAATGTAGTTTTTCTAACGAAAAATTCCCAGTATAAGTCCGGAGTCTGGAATTGTGCCCGGTATATGGCAATCGGCTCGCCCCCTATTACATGGGACCTAGCATCGTCAGCGAAACGTGGGTGTACTCAGTACACCTCTGCCGCCCCCGCTTGGGGAATAAAGGCCTGACGGTGTTTTTTAAAAAGTAAATATGAAAAATAATTAAATAAAAAAAGATAAGCCCGCTGAGTTTCTTCACCAGATCTTCTCAGTGGAGGCCGCGTCCCGATTCGGTGGTAGATTAGTAGGTATTAGTAGGTAGGTAGGTAGTTAAATTAGATTTAACAATAAAATGTAAATAGACTATTTGTAAGCGCCCCCGCAGGGCTTATACAATATAAATTATTTGAGTTTGAGAACGGATACACGTTTATTCTTCTAGCGGCTAGTACTACAACTGTCAATACAAAGGGCGGTCGCGCGGGCGCATCTTATCTACGTAGCTAAACATGTACATTTTATTTATTTATTTATCCAACCTACCTCTATCTTTACAGGCTTCCCCAATATTTCGCAATATTTCGTTTGTATAGCATTTCAAAATTATAAAAAAATAACAATTAAAACTTATAAACAAAATGTAGTTTTTTTTTTGGCGGGAAGTGGAAGAGTGATGTTGTCAATTTGTTTTAATTTCCATAACTTGTGTTATTTCGACAAATAATGTGTAATGTTGGTGGAATATTAACCATTATGTGTACTTATATGTGCATGAGTGAAGGTAATTGTAACAAAGTGATAAAACGTGCCTTTTTGACTTCCCTCAAAACGGCCGTCGCAATTGGTATGTAAAGTATCCACCGCTTTACTATCCAGGGTGGGATACTTCATCAATTTCATTATCATCGTTATCATCAAGTTCATCGGGGAATCGAATTAATTTAAACAAACACGATTACATATCTCACTGGACACTGGCAAAATACACTTAAAATGAGTGTGAAGCCATAACTTAAAGAAGAAGAAGAAGAAACAAAATGTACAAATAAAAAAAAAATGGGTGATTTAGTGATAAACCACCTATTGTATGCAGATGACGCGGTTTTGATAGCGCCAACAGCCACTGATCTGCAAACACTAGTCACAGTTATGAGAGACGACTGCATGAACAATGGCTTACATTTGAATGTGAAGAAAACCAAAATTATGGTTTTTGAACGGGAAGAAACCAGAACGAATGCAAGGATTGTGGTTGGTAACGATGTGCTGGAGCAAGTGAATGAGTTTGTTTATCTTGGATGCGCCTTCAGTAAGGATGGGAAATACACCGCTGATATAGAGAGAAGAGTGAATGCAGGTAATAGAGTGAATGGTGCGATGGGAAGGCTACTTGGGAGCCGGCACTTAAGCCAAAAGGCGCAGCTGGCCATGCATAACGGAGTGCTTGTCCCAACGCTGTTATATGGCAGTGAGAGTTGGTTATGTAAGAAGCAGAACGAAAGCAGGATAAATGCGGTCGGAATGCGATCTCTGCGGAAGATGTGCGGAGTCACGCTGCCCGATCGTATTCGCAACAGCGTAGTAAGAAAGCGAGTAGGTATGAAAGATAGTATCGGTGTAAAGATGAGAAAGGGTATGTTCCGTTGGTTCGGGCATATAGAAAGAATGCCAGAAGAAAGAATGACAAAACAGATATACAATGCGAAAGTGGAAGGATGTAGGTGCCGGGGAAGACCTAGACTATCTTACCATGACCAAATAGACCGTGTCTTAGCTGAAGGGCAAGTCAAGAGTTTCCGTAACCGGCAAGTGTGTATGAGACGAACTATGATAGTGGAAGAAGCCATAGAGGTATGTAAGGAAAGAACCTGTTGGAACTCTGTACTCTCTGCCTACCCCGCGAGGGAGCTGGCGTGATGATATAGATCGATAGATGGACAAATAACTATATAAAAAAAAACCTAGCCTACCTATAACATAAGTATATAATGTTAACGTTGTAGATTCACCCAGAGTACTATAAAATAAATCTTTATCATTGGCAATGAGGTTAAGAGTGCGAAGCGCGCGCGTCAGTGGCGCCTGTGCCAGAAGGTTGGTGCGCGTGCATGGCTCCGCTAGCAGCTTCGGTCGGCGCCGCCACCTCACATACCTGTCCGGCACGAATAGACCTATATTCGCCAGTATATCCGGGTTATGCACCTTCCCCCTCATGATTTTAAAAACATATAGTATAAGTGCAAGTTCTATTCTGACTCTTAGTTCGTTATATCCTACCATGCCGAGTATAAACAAGTTACAACATACTTCATACTCTCTCCAACATAAGGCTGTATTTTGCTTGTCTAGTCACAAGGTACAACATTGGAATAGGCGCACGCTCACGCATATCGTATATTTACATATAGCTTATAGCTAATATACCGAGAACAATTCCAGACTCTGCACTGGCTATTTTACATAGAAGTAACGGAATTATTTTCTGTCCGGTCTAGGATTTGGACCTCATGATTACTAAGCGCATTAAAAAACAACCATCATTTTAAAAGAAATGACCAAATAGACCATATCTTATCTGAAGGGCAAGTCAAGAGTCTCCGTAACCGGCGAGCGTGTATGAGACGAACTATGAAAGTGGAGGAAGCCAGGTCTGTAGGAAAAGAACCTGTTGGAAATCTGTACTCTCTGCCTACCCCGCAAGGGAACTCGCGTGAAGATATAGATAGATGGATTTTAAAAGAACCGCCTGCCCTTTGTAAAATTGAGGTCAGTACGATAACCCCGCTTTATCTAGTGATATATCCTTCACTTTTTGTTTTATAAAACGCCAATAACTATTTCCCGTCAAACGGCCATGAAAGCCGGTGACGTTGACAAATGGCCGGCCGCTGGCACAATTCATGTCCTACAGATGTCTTGCAATTGTGTTAGTGCCTTATAATAGCCCGTTTCGTCCCTATAAATGGGTAATTTTATTTAGGAGTACGTTTTATAGCTGTTTTGTGTCTCGGTGAGAGAGATTTTGGGTATTTACCTTCGTGTTTTAGTTAATAAATAAACAGCTTGTCGGTGAGGCACTAGATTTATGTACTTTGTGTAGTACTTTCGGTCAAAATGAAAAGAGCTGGATTTGGTATGTCCTTACTTGGTTGAGACAAAGTGGACTCACGTACCACATGACGGACGATTTAGCGCAGTGGTTAAGAGCTTAAGCTGCTCCACCCAATGTGTTTAATAGTCGCGGGTTCGATTCCCGCACGGGTGTGTGTGTGTGTGTGTGTGTGTACATCACTTGTGTGTACACACGGCCAACAGCGTACATCACTCAATGTACGCTGTTGGCCGCGAAGCCTTTACAGCTTCACCAGACTTAAGGGCGAGCGTGCAACCACTACGCTCGAGCCAGAAGGGCAAGGGGCGACATACTCGTTTGGGACAGTCGCTGTGGGGGGACGGGGTGCACTACTAAGTGCACCGGTTAACCGGCGGCTATGGGAGGGGATCTACGACAACGTCGTCGTCGCCCGTATTCTGAGCGGAAAGAATGGATGTCAAAGTATCGGGGGGATCGGAGAGAACATCGGGGGGATCGGAGAGAACATGTCGCGGCCGGCGGCGGCTACGATTAACGGATTCGCATGGGTAGATGCGTTCGCGAAGTGTCGTGTTGTCGCCTTTTTAATATAGGCGCGAATCCCGCACAGGATAAATCTTTGTTTGAACCACAATTATTTGTTCCGGTCTGGGTATTTGAGTATGTGAATTTTCAAATTTGTAAACGCATCCACGACACACGAATAAATCCCCACACTCGGATTTCTCAACTCGGTACGTTTGTTTAAAAAAAAAAAACAAAAAATATTGTCTGATGTTAAACGACTAGCTAGGTGTTTTTTTTAAATTCTAATTATCTGTACTCTAACTAAATGTAAAAAAAAACAAACAATAGACACCGTCACGCCTATATTCCCCAAGCGGAGTTAGCAGAGGAATAAAAAATGGGTGTACAGAGTACAGCCATTTTTGGGGATAATGTTAGATACCAATATAAAAGGGGGCGAGCCTATAGCTATTATATCCGGTAAAATTTCAAACTCGGGATTGATACTGCGAATTATATTGATAGATAAATTACTCTTTGTCTGATCTAACGTTCGAACCCAGGACCTCGTGAGTACTATACACTTTATTCGTCGCCACACCAATGAGGACGATGCATATGTTGGGTGGAAATAAACGTTTTATGTAATAGTGTTGTAGGTATTTCGGCGTGCTACATTGCACGCCGAAATACCTTATTATTTTATTGTGTTTCTTCTAGTTGTTAACGAATTAGGTCAGATTCATAGATATCGTCCCGTCGCGGAACGTGTTACTCCAAGGTATCGTATTGTATCGAATTCCATTGTATCGTAAATAACGCAAGACATCAGACATCCCATCTATATATTAATACGTGAAGCAAAAACTTTGTACCCCTTTTTACAAAAATTACGCAGACAGAGGAGTATGAAATTTCCCACACTTATACTTTATATAGAGAAAGAGTGCAGTGTTAATATTTTTTTAAACTTATGCATATATAATACATTAAATCGATAAAAAAAACATTACACACACTACCATGTATTTGACACAATACACTTCAAACTAAGAATAGATTAATGTTGTTTGTCTTTAATTATTTGTCTATAGTCTTACTGAATGTCAAACAACCAGCTAACGATGAAAGAGTTTTTACAAAAAACATCGTTTACAGAGAAGTTTTGTATCAATAATGAAATGATCGAAATATGTATGTCAAGTTCAATGGACAGCATTTTCTTTTTGGTTCTTTGTTTCAATATATTATTAAATTAAACTCCAGGATAACAGAATCACTTCTTTATTCTTGCAGTCGTCACTATTCGGTGGTCAATCGTAGAATGACCGTCTTGTTCAAAAATGAGTAAATTAGATACAGACCACAGACAACAATCGATATCGATTTTTCAGAGACGAAATGCTAATAATCGCCTACAAATTATGTGGATTCTAACAAATAAAAAAAAATAAAAAAAAGACGGATCCTTTATTTTAAACATTTTTTTTACTTCAATTTTATATAATTCGTTTGAAAAAAAATAGGCGAATTAACAGTGTAGCCTTGGCGAAATCTGTGATTAAAAAGTATAGTCGTTGACAATAGAACCTTAATAATTCGTTCAAACTTATAATGTAAATTAATTATGGTCGAATTTCGACCAATGGGCGACCACTAGTTTAGATAATTGCTTCACAAATTCAATTCGAAAATCAATTTGCATATATAAAGATTTTCACCGCTTTTCTTTCACTTTTATACCCCAATTAACAATGAAATCTGTATGTAAATGTGTACGTATTAAGAAATGTGCTTTAAAAATGCATTTGAAAATTCCGTATTGCTTTGAATCAAGAATAACTTTAGACTGTTATAGTGCACTGAAGGAGTAACGGTATTTTTTGACCAAATTAAAAAAAAATGTAAGACACATTAAAAATTGTTGGAATCAATTCAGTTACCGATTTAGAACAAACTACTTTCATCAATCTTGGGTTATTATCTGACACCTTCTATATATTAATACTAATAATATCAGCCTATACTGCCCACTGCTGGACAAAGGCCTTCTCTCACAAATCGAAGTGAGAGAGATTAGGTTATACTCCACCACGCGGACCCAGTGCGGATTGGCGGAGGCAGGTTTGTGGCCACCTGCTGTTGGAACTTATCAAGCCGCCTTTAAGGCTTCCAACTCGGCTTAACGACTACCACATTAAGTGGTAGCCGGGACCAACGGCTTAACGTGCCTTCCGAAGGACGGAGACGCTCGAATATAAAAATGCCACAAACGGTCACCCATCTCGGGCCGACCGAACGCTGCTTAACCTTGGTAATCGGTAAGGACACCGCGGTCGCACAGCGCTACGAGCGCCTCGCCTCTTATATTTCTATTTTAATTTAATTTAAGTAAATACTGTTTTGGTTTAGATATGTCGCCAGGAATGCAAATTTGCTCATACGGAGAGACAGAGAGAAAGAATCTTATATTGAAAAGGATCAGTTTTATTGAGTTGTGTCACTTATATATTTCAGAAGTGTCAAACAACTACTTGTTGCCTGAAATTACATATCATTAGGTATTTTATTATTTTCTTATGGTAGAACATATTATACACTACGTGTTTCTGTTCTCGACTTCGTCCCCTTGGACATTAGACCGAAACCTTATATTTGTCCGGGATAAAAAGTATCTTTTGTGTTACTTCAGGTAATAAGTTATGTGTGTACCAAATTTCATCCAAATCCGTCCAATCCTGCAGTTTTTGCGTGATTGAGTATGACCATCTAAACATACAAATTTTCACATTTAGAATATAAGTAGGATTTTATATAAAGCATTGGGAAGCCTTACATATTCTTGTAGTAGACTTCTTTTGGCTGATAAAGAGACTACTTGCGTTATAGAAACAGATCTTAATAGTCTCACAATATGCATTTTCTGGAATATTGCGCAAAATTTCATTTCTTATATCGATTTAGATTTATGTCTTTAAAACTAAGTAGATAGACTTTCTCGTTGGATTAGTGGCAAAGCGCATCGCTTCGTGATCACGAGAGCCTGGGTTCAAATCCTAGGTTGGACTAATGTAGTTTTTCTAACGAAAAATTCCCAGTATAAGTCCGGAGTCTGAAATTGTGCCCGATATATGGCAATAGGCTTACCCAATGGGACCTAACATCGTCGGTGAAATGGGGTATACTCAGTACACCACTGCCACCCCCGTTTGGGGAATATAGGCGTGACGTTGTAAAATGGATAGAGTAGCCAGGCGTTGAACATTTTTTTTTTAAACGTAGCCCCACACTAGTTTTTATTCCTGTATCGTGGGTGCGTTTACAAATATGAAAATTCACATACACAAATACCCAGACCGGAACAAATATTTGTGAATCACACAAAGATTTGTCCCGTGCGGGAATCGAACCCGCGACTATTAGACACAGTGGGCGGAGCGGCTTAAGCTCTTAACCACTGCGCTAAATCGTCCGTCTTATGAACGTGGTTTTAATTTTTATTCATTCTTAGATTTCCTGAATAGTAAAATACCTTTATAATTACGGATATTTTCCATTTCTAAATTAAGGCTAAACTTTGCTATCTCATCCCTTAAACAAAATGAATCAGATAAAAGATAGAAAGCCGTGAACAAAATCAAATTAAAGTTGCTTCTTAGAATAGAAAACTCTCAAATGAAAAATTAATAAGGTGCGGACGGCTCCCTTTGTCCAGACATTAATCACGTTGGTTCAAAACTTTAATAGTTAATAGTTCCCTTTGTTTCAGACATGAACAATGACGTGATCTCATTAAAAATGAATTAAGAATTGAGACTCGGAATTAAGGCTCTTGATAATGAAAACTTGATCAAAGAAGACAACAATGACGAACGTGAAATTAAAACTGATGTTCTTCCTCTTAAACTCACTGTTGACAGCAGACATAGTGCAAGCGAGACCATATTCTGATAACTCCACAGACATCGTTATCAAATTTGCTAATAACAGTACATTTAATCTGCCAGTGGAATCTAATTCTGATACTCTTATTGTTGCTTCCGATGATGAAACCCCGGAACAAATAAACAAGAGTTCTAAGACAGAATTAGAAGCTATAGTCAACGCAGAGCAAGACAGAGATGAAGCGCTATCAGAGAAAGTAATGAAAGATCAAACCAAAGTATCCTCTTCAGATGACCCTGTGGAAAAACAATTAAACATATCACGTACTCTTCTAGAACAGATTATAGATTCGGAAACTGATAGAGAAGATACCATAACTGATATATTATTCAGACCAGAATCTGAGTTTGCTGATGATGTTCCTAGATTTGAGTTTCTGATCGCTACGAAGATTAATGAAAGTGATTTTAATAATAGGAGTATGGTGAGAGGTGACGACAGGAACAGTACTGACTTGCTGAAGAAGGTGGATTATGTGGAACTGGTGGAGGTGGTGAAGCCTTCGAAGGAGAACAGGAGCGCGTACATGACGAATATAACGGGACATGAGGTGGATAACGATTTGGCTCCAGATACAAGTGAGTATTTTTAATGTATAGACAGATGCCTTTTTTGGTAGAAGTGATCCTTTTCTTTGGATTTGATTTGTTTCTGTTATATGTTGTAAATTATTAGCTTTAAATATTATTTGATGGGCTTTTTGTGTGCTGGAGACGTTTTTTAAAGGCGTGTTCACTATGTTAGTGAATCAATAGCCCTTCTCTATAATGTGATTTGTAAACACGGTCGCGACACAAGCGATACTCTTTGTGTTTGCGAAAAAACTGATTAGGGGTAATTACGGAGGGCTGTTAGTACAGTAACATAATGAATACGCACCTTTACGCCTAGATCGAAACTAATATTTAATTTGTATACAATTATTTTTGCCACGGGAGGCTAAAACAAAACATTTTCAAGAGTGACCCTACAAGGGTCACTCTTTAAAAAGGATTATTCGTACTTGGTTCTCAGTTCTGTTCTATTATGAATAGTCCACCTAATACCTAATCTAAATTGAATATATACATACAAAAAAGACACTATTATACTTCGCACCTCACTGGTTTAACATTTTAAAACATTTCAAAAAGCATTTTAACTGCGAACGAACTAATTTTAACAATCCACGACTGCCATGTGAAAAAAATCATTTTAAAACGTTAAAAAATTGAAAACTTTATATTGTTAAACCGTTAACGGACGCATAAGGAAATGGATTTTTTTATTCTCCACATGAAAGTTAGGAAATGAATTCTTGCTTCAGATGCAAGCTGGATGAATTTATGTATTTCATGAATTTTAAATGCAATGGCAAATTTTTAAATAGATTTTAATTGTAAAGAACAGGGGCTTACTGTTTTAACTAAGGCCGGTGGACGAGTATTAAAGCCAGCGTTGGACGAGGTTCAGAATTATATGGAGGAACCACAAAGTTTACAAATAAAAGTTTACATGATAGATAATAATAACGTGTGTTGATGATTGCTTCGTCTGGATCAGGGATCCCCAAACTATTTTGGGCAAGATACCTCAGATACCTCAAACCCACATAACAGAATTACTTTAAAAATCCTATCTCTAGTTTTTTCCTATTCATACAAAATACTTACCAATTTAAAAACTTTGCGGTTGGTTAAATGAGTATAGTACTACAATGATACTTTCTACTAAAATATTAGTCATTCTTCTAACAAGTTGGTGCACATAACACAACTTATACAGTATCTTGAAAGTTTCAAATAAGAACTTGTGTTAATTAATAGGGGTGAATTTCTAGACCTCGTCGAATTCCCAAAATCAGTTTTCGTTTATGTCGAAGTCGACCCCTGGGAAACCGCTATCGACCTAAAAGGATCAATGTCGACTACTTTACCACTGGTTACGTTGCAAAAGCTTCGATTTCTGCACGGGTCAAATCTTTGGATCTATAGAAGTCATCATGCCATCTCGTGATCAAAAATGTGTAGTCGTTCCACACATAAATGAAAGAATCTGTTAAAATCCATCCATATAGCATATAATAAATAACCCAACATTGACCCATGGCTGAACAAAGGTGATCTCTCACAAATCGAGGAGAATGAGATTAGGTCATACTTCACTAGGCTTACTCAGTGTGGGATAAAGGCAAGATTTGGATTCATGCTTTTGGAACTTCTCAATCCGCCAATAAGTCTTCCCACTAGGCTTAACGACTACCCCATTAAGTGGTACCGTAACCAATGGCTTAAAGTGCCTTCCGAAGTACGAAGACGTAAGAATATGAATATAAAATGTAGTGTTGAGTAAGCGCCTTAACGCAGTGTTGATCGCACTTGGAGTGTGTTTATGGAAATTAAATTAAACCGCTAAGGAGGCTGGTCTTGCGAGGCGGAGACACGCTATGTACATGTCTAGTATATGCATAATACATGAAATAACCGCACATTACTACGGAAGCGCGGGAAGGTGCTCATTTACATTGAAAACTAGGTTTAATGCTTTCGAGTGCCGAGGTACTTAAAGAGAATTAATTGGATTAAACAAAGCATTGAAATTTTCCCAGCTTTATTTAGTAGTTTGGGGATCGCCTAGTAGCAGGTTTGATGTCCGCACGAGATGATTTGGCGATATTTTTAACCGACTGTATGTTTTTTTTGTATGTATGTTACGCGACCATTCCGCCAATTATGAATTGATTTTGATGATTCTTTTTGCATTGGATTCAGTATAGCTCCAAAGTGGTCCCATTTAAATTTCATCGGTATTGGACCTTGGACTTCGAAGATACACCAGGGAACTCCTTAACGACAAACAATACGAATGCGTAGATTGAGATATTATAGGGGGTACCTATAATATCTCAATCTGTTATCTGTATGTGTTAGATATTTCCGTCAATTCTGAACCGATTTTGATAATTCTTTTTGCATTCGATTTAGTATAGCTCCAAGATGGCCCCATTTTATTTCATCGATTTTGGACTTTGGACTTGGAAGTTACACCAGGGAGTTATAATAATTATTGTGTCAATCCTATATGTTCCCTACCATAGAACTAATCAGAATATTAACCGACTTCAAAAAAGGAGAGGTTGACAATTCGTCTGTGTTTTTTTTATAACGTCTTTATGTATGAACTGATTTTGATGATTCTTTTTGCCTTGGGTTTAGTATAGTTTCGAGGTGGTCCCCTATTTTAATGAAATCGGTATTGAACTTTGGACTTGAAATATACACCAGGGTACCCTTTAACGGCGAACAGCACGAATGTATAGATTCCGTTATTATGGTTATTATATCATTACTGTACAACTCAGCAAAATAATATAATATAGGTATATAAATATTATATAGATATGGTATATAGATATGTGTATTCTCCCAATCCTTACCTATGGCGCACAGACTTGGTCTTTGACCAAACATCAAAAGTCCACGCTAGCGGTTTGTCAGCGGTCCATGGAGCGTAGTATTCTTAATATTAAACTCACAGACCACGTCAAGAACACCACACTTCGCTCCATGACGCAAATTGCCGACGTATGTCAAAAGGCCGCCAAGCTTAAGTGGGACTGGGCCGGCCATATCTGCCGCATGAAAAATAACGAATGGGCCAAAATAATAACTGACTGGTCCCCACGAAATACAAAAAGGCAACGCGGTAGACCCAGGCGGAGATGGCGGGACGAGCTGGACCACTTTTCGAGGGTCTGGCCTGACATGGCAACGAACGGAGAGGAGTGGAAAAAGTGGAGGGAGGCCTTTGCCCAGCAGTGGGACACAAATGGCTCGTAATAATAATAATATAAATATTAGTAAATAATACAACCGTTACTTAAAATTGTTAAATTAAATCCCCACATTAGGAGTAAATTCTTGCGTAGTGGGTGCATTTATAAACATGTAATTCATATTCACGAAGCTTAACTAAAACAAATATATGTGGCGAAAACAAACATTTTTTCCGCGCGGGATTGAATTGGCGACTACTTAATCAAGTGAGTTGCGCCCGAATAAGCTGGATTTGTGAGGGGGAAGGGGACCCGTGAACAAATTCTGATTGTTCGTCAGATCATCGAGAAAGCTCGAGAATTCAACTAGCCGACCTACATTTGCTTTGTTAACTTCTCAAAAGCATTTGACTCTGTGAAATGGCCGACCTTGTGGAATACACTACTGGAAATGGGTACATCTAAACACCTAGTACACCTTCTGAGGGAGATTTACGAAGGAGGGACAGCTTCAGTGCGAACTGATGATCTCCTTTCAGACAGCTTCCATCACGGCGCAGGTGTCTGCCAGGGGTGTATAATATCACCACTCCTTTTCAACATCTATACCGAACTTCTTATGTGAATAGCTCTTGAAGATTGGATAGATGGCGTTGTGATCGGCGGATATAAAATCGCCAACCTGCGCTACGCAGATGGTGAAACTACTTCTTAAAGGAAAATGCGTGAGCATTTCGTTTGGATTAAAAATTAATCGGAGTAAGACGAAGATTATGATCGTTGACAACAACAACAACTGGCCGGAAACAAAACAAATTGCAAATTGTTATGTGGTTAAGACTTACATATACCTGGGTGCTTTAATCTCAAATAACGGCGGTTGCATAGATGAAGTAAAGCGACGTATCGCGATTACTAGAACTGCAATGGACAAGTTGAAAAAGATATGGCGCAATGGTAATATAACCAAAGCCACTAAAACTAGGCTCGTACGAACACTCGTATTCCCCATATTATTATACGCGGCAGAGACTTGGACGCTGCGAGATCTGGTAAAGAAGAAAATAGATGTTTTGGAAATGTGGTGCTGGAGAAGAATGCTTGGGATATCGTGGACCAAATTTCGTACGAATGTCTCCATACTCCAAGAACTCGGCATCAAACAGCGTCTATCAGCAGTAGTACAGTCTCGCATACTCAAATTTTTCGGCCATGTCTCGAGGCGTAACAGCGACTCCATAGAGCGTCTGGTTGTTCAGGGGAAAGTAGAAGGAACTAGACCATGTGGGAGGTCACCAATGCGGTGGACAGACCAAATTAAGTCCGTAGTGGGAGATGCTTTGATCAAGTGCACCAGAATCTCAAATGATCGAACTAAGTGGAGAGATATCGTAAGGCGAGCTACATCGGCCTCCAGTGACTAAACCTCATTGTGACCACGACCACTCTGTCAAGAGTGAAGCGAATAAGAAGAAGAAGACTATCTTACCATCACAAAATAGACCGAGTCTTATCTAAAGGAGGAGTCAAGAGTCTCCGTAACCGGCGAGCGTGTATGAGACGAACTATGAGAGTGGAGGAAGCCACAAGGGCCCTACGCCGCAAGGGATCTGGCGTGATGATATAGATAGATAGAATTTTAATTAAAAAAACTTTTTAGTGTTTAATCCTAATAATACTAATTTAAAAATACTTTTATAAAAACAAGCTTTTATAGCAAAAATAAGACGAATATATCTTGTTTAGTTGAGGAGGCTTCTTTCTGGCAAACATCAGACCCTGAACACTATCTGGTTGTATAGTACTTGTCAATACCAATCTAACAAGCCTAAACACCCTTGGTTACGTTATATATTTCAAATGACCACCTTCCAACTCCCATCATCAAACCAGCTCCATGGTATTATTGCATTGCCACCGAATTTACATACGTATGCCAAATTTCAGCTCAATCGGACACCTGCAAGAGTTTGAAAAATGGATCACAAAATTTAAACCGGAAAGACAGACAGACAGATACACGAACACTGCAAGTTAAATAATAACTTGTAAAAAGGACAAAGATCGACAATCGAAAGCGGCTTGTTCTGACTACGTGGCTTTTGCTTGTAAAATTAGAAACAGAAAGAAAGAAAAATATTTTTTTATGTGCTCACATTACGCTAAACATAAAATAAAGAAACCAGTAATAAATGTAATTAACATGACAAAGACTATTAATAATTAAAAATAAAGTATAAATGAGAAGAAGCGATTATGTGAGACCCAAAATTGGTCCCTGCCTCAGCTAATGCCGCAGCTGTATTATGCTGCAGCGCTGATCTTCCGGCAGCACCATGTTTAGGTAACATTACGGGCGGTCACTTTCAGATATATTAAAATCTCAAACTACTGAGGTATATAAAAAATAAATAGAACAAGTAAAAAAATGTAATTCTCTCTCTATATATATATATATCATCACACCAGGTATTTTGCGGGGCACGCAGAGAGTATTCTGCGATTCTGAGATTCTAACAGGTTCTTCCCTCAATATTTTCTCATTTTCAGTCAACGACTGTAAAAAGTAAATTTGGCTATAGTAACAGGCGATTGATTCGGCTGTGCTTGCCAGCTCTTTGTTAAGTGTTCCGGCCTAGTGGGTTTGAGTGGACAAAAACTTGATTATACTCTGATGTATTCGCTTATATCCCACCACACTATGCATTGTCAAATTAATATTTAATATTAGATAAGTGTTTACCAACCAGCGATATAGCGATCACCAATGTAAAGCAGCGTTGGGCTCTGTCGGTCTGAGATGGGTGACCATTTGTGGTATTTTCATATTCAAACGTCTCCGTGCTGCGGAAGGCACGTTAAGCCGTTGGTCCCGGCAATCACGTAATGTAGTAGTCGTTGAACAAACTTGGAAGCCTTATATGGCGGCTATATTATGGCGGCTTGATAAGTTCACAAACCTGCCTCCGCCAATCCGCATTGGGTCCGCGTGGTGGAGTATGACCTAATCTCGCTCATTTCAATTTGTGGTAGGCTTTTGCTGAACTGTGGGATTTATAATTATTTAGATAGGGTTTTAATTTATATAGGTATAGAGGTTTTGTGTGTTTAACGCGTATACGGTAAAGCTATTTACAAACTAAAAATATCTTCACACTCCCTTCCTTATGAGTTTACTAAGAACGGTCGACAAAGTAAGAAGCTAAACATTTTCATATTTTCAAATTATTTGCATCATAAGCGTACATAAAACCCATTATTTATTTTTGATCAAAAAAACACCGTCACGCCTATATTCCTGAAACAGGGGTGGCAGAGGTTTCACCGACGATGTTAGGTCCCAAGGTCCCATGGAATAGGGAGCGAGCCTATTGCCATATACCGGGCATAATTCCAGACACCGGACTCGTACTAGGAAGTTTTCGTTAGAAAAACTACACTTGTCCGACTTAGGATTTGAACCCAGGACCTCATGATCACAAAGCGATGCGCTTTGCCACTAGACCAACAAGGCAGTTTTTTTTGATCAAATTTGGCAAATTTTTGATCAAAATATTAATTGAATACATATGTTGCTATTAATCTTGTGATGACAATATTCGCTATCATTAGTAAATTAAAAAGGTACCACTGATTATTTAAAATTAAGAATGGTCAGCAATTTTTACCGTTCATTATACTTAAGCACCTATGTTAGCATAATAATATTAGCCTATACTGCCCACTGCTGGGCAAAGGCCTTCTCTCAGAAATCGAGGCGAGAGCGATCAGGTCATACTCCACCACGCGGACACAGTGCGGACTGGTGGAGGCACGTTTGTGAACTTAACTTAACAAGCCGCCTATAACTACTACTACATTACGTGGTAGCCGGGACCCACGGCTTAACATGCTTTCCGAAGCACATTTAATATGAAAATGCCACAAATGGTCACCCATCTTAGGCCAACCGAGTCGAGTTCTGCTTAACCTTGGTGATCGATAAGAACACCGCGGTTGCACAGCGCTACGAGCGTGTTAGAATTAATCAGTGAATTAAAATAGCCAACTATTTCTCAAATCCCTTTTATAAATTCCCTTTACAGTATTAAACTGCATGAGAGTGGAGGAAGCCAGAGAGGTATGTAATGGAAGAACCTGTTGGAACTCTGTACCATCTGCCTACTCCACAAGGGATTTGGCGTGGTGATATAGATATTAAAATACGACATTAAAAATAACAATTGAACATACATTATTGTAATTAATTTGAACCCTTACCCTGAAAAGGCAAACAAAAAATATCTTCGCCCGGAATCCCACTTAACTCTTTATGATATGCTAAAATTTTCAATTCGGTCCAAATTAAAAGCCCTTTTTATATTTGTGTCGTAAATCAGCGCGAATAGGGTTAGGCCCCGTCCCGCTTTGTCCCGTTTAGGGCCATCTTTTTTGACAAATTAGCGAGTCTTTTATAAAATTTATGCGGCCTCTGTCGTTGTGTTCAGTGCGAATTTGTATTCAGCTCCTGTGGGACACTGGCTGAAGCGAGTAGAGTTTGGTGTGACGTGAGAGCGGTAGCGATAACGAATTAGTTCATTCAGGCGCTTGGATTTTATAAAACCACTGCTTGAAGTGTCGTATCAGTCGTAGACGTGTACATGATACACCCCTATACTTTGCCGAGTACCAATGTAATAGAGGGCAAGCATTTCACCATACGCCCAGGGCAATTATTGATTTGTGTGTTCTCAAAACTTATTTCGTACTTTGAAGACTAGGGGTTCGTAAGCGCGTCCCCTTGACGTTTGCGCCCTTCACAGATACCCCCTAGCCTTAACGCTATTTTAAGATTAGGAAGTGACAAATTATACATAAGTTTTAAAAAACCTTAAGCTCCAAATTGGTATTGTTTGTCTTAAATCGAATGATATTTTGATCGAATTTATATTTTCTGATTACTTGTCACATTTCGGTCTCTTTGACATTACTGTCTCATTGGTCCAGTGGCAAAGCGCATCGCTTTGTGATTACGAGGTCCTGGGTTCAAATCCTAGGTCGGACAAGTGTAGTTTTTCTAACGAAAACTTCCCAGTACGAGTCCGGAGTCTGGAATTGTGCCCGGTTAATGGAAATAGGCTCGCCCCCTTTTACATGGGACCTAACATCATTAGTGAAACGTGGATGTACTTAGTACACTTCTGCCGCCCTCGCTTGGGGAATATAGGCGTGACGGTGTGTGTGTGTGTGTTTGTATGTTTTGTCACATTTCCCATATCAAATTTATTAAAATCATATTGGTGACAATAAAATCGTATTTGCATGTTCTTTACGTCGATTGAGATCTACACCATTGATATAGTATTAATTTTTAAACCGCTCTAAATTGCTTATCACTCGCACCACACGCTATTCCTGTTTTTGATATACCGTAAAATGGATGAGGGGCCCATGCCGCGAATTGTAGCTAAATAACCAAACATCACCAAAGTTATTGCTGTCTGTTAATTATGATTTATAATGCCCTACCGCAAAAGGTCTGGAGTGATGATATAGATGGATAATAATTTTTCTGCGTTGTTATTGCGTATTAAAAAGGTACCTCTTTCGCACGGTAGACGTAAGAAGCAATTCAAGTTGTAAAAACTAATTTTCATTTTTAACTCATGGCTATTTACGGTTTATACAAGAGAATAATTATATAACAAAAGTTACACGTTTTATTCATATAAACGAGTGAATTACAGCAAAAGGCTAACGTCTAAAATGCGTTATATAACGTGTAAAACCCAAAACAGTAGGCTCAACATGAACAGTTTGACGTTTGTATAACGCTATCGAGTCGATATGCTATCCTTTAATACTACAGATATATTAGATTTACATGAACGTGACAGCACGATTTCTCGACAACGTTTACTCAATTTTGGAAGATTATGTGGGTGCCGATTACGATATCCTATGTTAGACAAAGTAATATGGGGGATTCTCTGTGAAGATATTTTCGCGAGCTAGAATCAGCTCGTTAAATTGGAAGTGGGCTGGCCATATTTGCTGAAGGACCGATAACCGTCGGGGTAGACGTGTTCTTGAGTGGAGACCGCGGCTCGACAAACGTAGTGTGGGATGACCTGCAGCTCGGTGGAACGACGATATACGCAGGGTGGCTGGCAGCAATTGGAGGAAAAGAGCCGAAGACCGGGTTCAATGGTATGTTACGGGGGGGGGGCTATGTCCGGCAGTGGATTGATATGGTCTGATGATGATGAGTGGGCAAGGCTCACAACCTATTACATTGTGATCTAATATCGACGTCAACGAAGTAAAAAAAATATTAAATAAACACCGTCACGTCACGTATATTCCCCAAGCCGGGCTGCCGAAAGTTTACTGAGTACACCCACTTTTCGCCGACGATGCTAGGCCCCATGTAATAGGGGGCGAGCCTATTGCCATATACCGGGCATAATTCCAGCCTCTGGACTCATACTGGGAAGCTTTCGTTAGAAAGACTACATTGTCCGACCTAGGATTGGCACCTAGGCCCTCGTGATCACAAAGCGATGCGCTTTGCCACTAGACCAACGAGGCAGTCAAGCAAGTTAGTTTAAATTTTTTTTAATACTGAAATGAGACTGTTCTATTACGTTACCTACATAATGGTTAGGTTCACATAAATATATGTTTGAAAGTGGAAATCTTTTTATTTATTATTAAAACAACTAACAAAGCCCTGAAGGACAAGTCAAGAGTCTACGTAACCGGCGAGCGTGTATGGGACGAACTATGAGAGTAAAAGAAGCCAGAGAGGTATGTAAGGAAAGAACCTGTTGGAACTCTGTACTCTCTGCCTACCCCGCAAGGGATCTGGCGTGATGATATAGATAGATCTTATTAACATTCTCATCTCTCAACACTTAAAGGTTCGCTGGAAGAGAACTCATATTTTGAGTTAAGCTCGCCTTTGTATATCACCTGTGAAATTACAACTGTAAATGTACTGTATACAATAAAGGATTAAATAAATAAAAAAAATAGATAGACAAAGAGCTAATATTCTTATTTCGTATCTATCTCGCTTTTGCATTACTCAGCATTTTGGTAAATTAACTGGACCCTTTCCTACATCTCGGTTTCTTGCTTCCAACCCATTCTTGTTCCCAACCACTTATCACCTCCAGCTTCGAGCCTTTCTGAAGCAGGGTCATTAATGTAATTGTGTAGGTATCTATATCTATTAAATTTTAAAATTAAGCCCGCTGGTGTGAAAACAAAAACAGAGTCTATTTCAAACCTTAAAACTTTTTTAAACAAACTATCACACTTTTTAGCTGTTTTAGTTGTGATTTCTGTGATTTCAATCTATAACAAGTGTGATTTGAAGGTGACAGTGTTTTCGAAGACATCGAAATGAAAATGCTGTTAGCAAGAATTTAATGTTTTTATTTTGAGTGAAAAAAGTTTTAAAGTTTGATTGGAAGACTATCCGTTTTTGTTTTTACTATATAAAAACTTTAACGTTAGCGTGACACTGAAAAGTAATCGAGCTGTCACATTCATGTCCATTTAGTACATTAGTAGTGTGACAAGGATGGCATATCAACTCGCTAGCGTTACGCTAACATCAATCTTTTTATGCTAAATTCTCCGTTTCCGCTTCTATCTTAGCCGTCCCCATACTAAAACTAGCCATTTTATTAGTACTTCATTACCCTCTAACACCCAGCCTAATTGTTACTTAGGTCACGTAAAATCGATGTTTGTAACGAGTGCTCTAAGAATTTTCTGTTCCAAGTCGAAATAATCCGGCTTTCGGTCCCACGCTGGGCGCCAATTGGAAGTCTGCCCATTTATAGAATGTTCGCTCGAAAGAGCATCGGAAATTGACTTATCCGAAGCGTATGCTCTTTAATATAGCGTGTTCGGTAAATGGAATTTCTATTTGGACTTATAAAGCGAAGTGTTGAAGCTGTGGAAAGTTTTATTTAGTAAAAGAAAAAAAGAGCACGTGCGTTTGTGATAGGTCGTGTTCATAGCAGATGTATTTTGAAGCAGGCATAAAACAATTAAACTCCTATTTTTGCATGTAGCTAAGAGTCACTTCGGACGAAGAATAACTTCAAGAATGGCAAGAATTTAATTTTGTGTATAAAATTTCCCTATCTCTAATTATTTTTTCGCCTAAATAATAAAAATACCTAATGGAAAATTCTGTTCACTTCCTAAAGTGTTGACTTATCAAAGCCGTGTAAAAGAAGGCGAAAGAAGTTGGTCAAAACAATACATAGAATTACGACTTACAATTTAAATCCGGATAACTCCCATCATGCTAGCTTTTCTACGTTTCTTTTGTCATCATATTATTTATTTTGTATTTTATATATTTCTTTATATTCTTATCTTCCATTTTTTCTGTAAACCAACATATATTGTATCCCCAAAATTGCATAAAGGACTCTAAGCTGGCGATATTCACTGAGCAAGTGAGGGCAATGTAAATACTCGACCATGCATGTACTGTCAGTCCTTTTGTGTTATTCTAAAAAATGCCCACAAAGAGGGCATCGAACAGTGATGGTAAGAAAAGAAAATGACAGGTAGAGGGAGAAAAGGGAATGAGAGGGACCATGCTGTCTTGACTACAGCACGAGTAACGACTTTATATGAGCAAGTTGTATACTCTCCCCGCGCGAGGTGTCAGAACAGAAACTCGTTTTAATGTTATGAGCGAGTTGCCAAAAAAAAGCAAAAAAACCTAAAAAGGCAGAATGCCTAAAATACATCATGGCTACCCATTAGGATGTCTAAGATGCATCATGGCTAAGAAGCTAGATGACTAAAATGCATCATGACTAACAAGCAGAATGCTTAAAATTCATAATGACTTACGTGACGTAATTATATCATTGTTCAGTTCTAACACTTCAAAATTTTGCTTCTTAAACGACTAACTTCTTAGGTATTTTGCTTAATAGTAATTCTTCTATGTTGGCAATTTGCTTCGCGGACATTGAACCAGCCATGCATTTTTCTTTATAGGATTTGCTTTACGGTATTCCGCCTTATTAGGCAATTCGCTCATAACCCGTTTGATCCCCACACGGGACAAATCTTTGTGAGACCCATAAATATGTGTTTTAGTCTGGGTGTATGTGATTTACGGGCTTGTAAACGCACCCACAACTCAAAAAATATTTACTAGTGTGGGGCTACGTTTATTTTTTGTAAAAAAATAAGTGAACTACTGGATGTGTTGGCATGTTACCTGTCGCAGTCTTGTCTGTGTTCTCAGGTTTCACGGACGTGCAGACGCTGTTCCTGGCTTGCTTCGGGACGCTGCTGCCGCTTCTAGCTGTGCTCTTCGCTACCCTACTTATTAGGTAATAATACTTGTAACACACTGTTTTCCTTTGATCTTGAGATATAGTTTCGAAACCAAGGTCGAAGAAATTAATATTGTATGTTTTATATAGACATCTTTAAATGCTTTAAACATATAAGAATCGTAATACCTAATACTAGGTGTCGTACGCACCTGCGCATGCATTATGTAACATCTTTATACATTAAATTTATTATTAATAAAATACAATATAGCTTATGTTATTTCTGGGTAATGTAGTATTTTATGCTGAAAAAATTATTTTAATTATGACTGCCTCGTTGGTCTAGTGGCAAAGCGTATCGCTTTGTAATCTCGAGGTCCTGGGTTCATAACCTAGGTCGGACAAATGTAGTTTTTGTAACGAAAAATTCCCAGTATGAGTCCGGAGTCTGGAATTGGCCCCCAGTATATGGCAATAGGCTCGCCCGCTATTACATGGGACTTAACATCGTCGGTAAAAGGTGCGTGTACTCAGTACACCTATGCTACCCCCGCTTGCGGAATATAGGCGTGACGGTGTGTGAAAATTGGTTCGGTAGTTACATATTTTATCGATTACAAAATAAAATAAACATACCTGAAGTCAAAGGCTGCTTTGTTGGTCTAGTGGCAAGCGCATCGCTTTGTGATCATGAGGTCTGGCAAATGTGGTTTTTCTAACGAAAAATTACCAGTAGGAGTCTGGGGTCTAGAATTGTGCCCGGTATATGGCAATAGGCTCGCCCTCTATTACATGAGACCTAACATCGTCGGCAAAATGTAGATGTGGTACACCTCCGTCATCCTCGCTTGGTGAATAAAGACGTCGACGAAGTCTTTCCTCTTTATACTTTTAGTATAGACGATACTTGTAAAGCCTGGTTTTCCATTAATCTTGAGGCTGATACTCGAAACCAAGGTCGAAGAAAGTATTATTGGGTTTTTGCTTGTGCATGCTTATTTTGAAGTTTTTAACAAACGATAAGATACATTAAATGGGTTCATCTTCGGGATCGAGGAATAAATCAACTTATAAAAATCGAGATCAGAGAGAATAGGTATCCTTTATCACGCAGGCCCAAAACAGTTAACTGGACACTTTGTGTCCTGCTGTTGGAACATATCAACTACTATAAAGCTTCCAACTTGGTTTCACGATAAACTCATTAAGTGACCGACGTCTACATGTGCTTTTTGAAGTATGGATACTCTGAAGAATGGGAATTCCATAAACGGTCACCCTTTGAAATGGCCGTGCCGAAAGCTTCTTAATCTTCGTGAATACTACGAACAAGCCGTTATGAGCGGCTTCCAACCTAAAAATGAGTTTTTGCTAAATAATTCTATATTTGACAGTAGAATAAATGGTGGACGGTTGAAATGCGAGCTCTGCGGAAGATGTGCAGAGTGAAGCTGACTGACCGTATTCGCAACAGCGTAGTAAGAAAGCGAGTAGATATAAAATATAGTATTCGTGTAAAGATGAGAAAGGGTATGCTCCGTTAATTCGGGCATATAGAAAGAATGCCAGAAGAAAGAATGACAAAACAGATATACAATGCGAAAGTGGAGGGAGGTAGGTACCGGGGAAGACCTTGACTATCTTACCATGACCAAATAGACCGAGTCTTATTTGTAGGACAAGTCAAGAGTCTTCGTAACCGGCGAGGGTGTATGAGATGAACTATGAGAGTGGAGGAAGCCAGAGAGGTATGTAAGGAAAGAACCTGTTGGAACTCTGTACTCACTGCCTACCCCGCAAGGGATCCGGGGTGATGATATAGATAGAAAGATAGGTGATATAGATATAAATAGATAGATAGAATTCTATACTTAATCGTTCTATACTTAATCGTTCAAACTCAAATAATTAATTTTGTGTAAACCCTGCGGGGGCGCTTACAAATAGTCAATTTACATTCTTTTTAGACTAATTTAACTACTTATCTACCAACGGATCGGAACGCTTTTTTAATATACGGTCGTATATTACAAAAATATGTATGAAAGATAAAGTTTGAAAGACGGTTCTATATCTTATTCGTCTTACTGGAACTCAGCAAAACCGTTTGCCATGGTTATTGCAAAATGATAATTTTCCAATCAGTTCCCAATATAAAAATGGCGCCGTAATGGCGACATTTTTATTAATATTAATAAGATACTACTTCGTTCGTTCAGTGGCAAATAATGTGCTTTGTGATCACGAGATTCTGGGTTCAAATCCTAGGTCGGACAAATGTAGATTTACTAACGATAAATTTTCAGTGTCAGTCCGGAGTCTGAAATTGTGCCTGGTATGAGCAATAGGCTCGCTCCCTATAACAAGGGACTAACATCTTCGACGAAAGGTGGGTGTACACAGTGCTCTTCTGCCACCCTCGCTTGGCGAATATAGACGTGATAGTGTTTATTTTTTTTATTAATAAGATACTGAGCGAGTACTAGGAATCCATTATGTACTATAAAATAATTTGTCTATCTAAATCATTACGTCAGATCCCTCGCGGGGTAGGCAGAGAGTACAGTTTCAACAGGTTCTTTTCTTACAGTTCTCTATAAATCTAAATTTCCAGTATCATTCCGGAGTCTGACAATGCCCCGGCGTGATGGCAATTACACGGGATCTAAAATTGTCGGCGAAAAGTGGGTGTACTCGGCATATCTCTGTCACTCCTGCTTGGGGAATATATGTGTGACGGTGTATATTGAAGAATCAGAACTATGAGAGACGCTATTCTATGGTACACACGGGGAAAACAGAACGATCATAAATAAGTCAAAATGAAATAAGTCATATAGGAGGGTAGTTTTAAATAAAAAGTGACCTCAGTCGAGCGCACTCCATAAATCCAATAATTCTATTCGCGTGCCCACCTCGCTATGTGTAACTACATTTGTATCGGTAAGTCCAAACCTCGTTAACCGCAGCAATTTAAACTGTATCGCGGAATTAATAAAGTAGAAAGTCAGATCAAACGGACGATTTAGCGCAGTGGTTGAGAGCTTAAGTCGCTCCGCCCACTGTGTCTAATAGTCGCGGGTTCGATTCCCGCACGGAACAAATCTTTGTGTGATCCACAATCATTTGTTTCGGTCTGGGTATTTGTGTGTGTGAACTTTCATGTTTGTAAACGCACCCACGACACAGGAATACATCCTAGTGTGGGGCTACGTTAAAAAAAAAAAAAAAAAAAGTTGAGGTAATGGTAAAGTATGTGACATTTTCGAATTGCGGTTAGTTAGAACTTATAAAATAAGTTTTCTGATGAAAGTATTGGAATTCATATTGCGACGTAATTAAAATATAGTACTATAGTATGTGTATGATTAAACTTTTAATGATTTATGGCAGTCTTGGGGATACATTTTAATTTTTAAAATGTTTCACGTTTTTCTGTAAAAAAAATAATTTGTATTCCCCAAGTGGGGGTGAACTGTGTGCACCCACTTTTCGCCGGTTACGTTAGGTCACATGTGATAGGGGGCGAGCCTATTGTCATTATACCAAGAACAACGCCTGACCCCAGACTGATACTGGAAAAAAATATCAAAAAATTACATTTTCTCCGATCTAGGATTCAAACCTTCAAATCGCTACGCGTTATTTATAAATAACGCGTAGCGATTTGAAGTATAAATTATTCACCAATAGACCAACGGGGCAGTTTTTATTTTGTTCTTTTATAAAAATCATGCCTCCTAATTCCTTCTCAGTCATATAAATAATGTCAATACCCACGCCTAAGTTCTCGATTTCATTTTAATTAACGATCATAGCGAAATGAAATATGGTAGAGATTTCACGAAGCAGCGGTCTTGATTGCGTCGCATTGTTCGGGATCCGGACAATTATACCGCTGGGGAGAGAGAGATCCGGGACCCCGTGTGGACTTCTAATAGCTTTACCGGAAATAACGTATCTGAATGACTATATATCTAATATCTTTTAAGGCGTAGGCAGAATAGACCACTATACAAGTACGGTAATTTGTAATTACTGTTAGCCCCACAATGTTATCCTTAGATGACACCAAGGTTTGAACCTTGGAGTGACCTAGGGAATGTTTAAGTTTTCGTGGATCTCGCAAAGCGAGCAAACTAAATTTGGCACATTAGCTATACAAAATTAGGAAGAACATGTGAACATATTAGGAAGAATATATATATCTTCCGAAGAACAGGTATGGTGCTTTGTTTCATTGCTGGAGTGAGTATACATATGCGCGGTGTGGCATAAGTCAGCACATGTTACACTCGTAAACGTCCATACCTATCGTACCATCATTGGATATCTAAATTAAGTAGACTCCACTAAAAATGAGACACCTCTGGCAGGCATAATGCCGGAAATTCTAAGAGAGGCTTGCTCCATAGAAAAGTCAAAACAAGAGTCTGACATCCGACACGTCTTATACTGCCACCATATCCCACGACTCTGCTTCAAAAGATGCAAAAGTTCTTCAAAGCCCACTCAGACCATGCAGGATCTGCCAACAGTCGCCAGATTTAAAGCGATGGAGAGAAATATGAGCCTGTCGCCTGACGTTTATCCCATGTTAGGAGCAACTACCTCCGGGGCACCCACTGTACTGTCCTTGGTGTGGAAATCCTTATATCGGTTTGGCATTCAGGGGGGTAGATGCAGGCAAAACTTGTGCACTTGGAAGGTGCAATTTGCGTTAGGATCTGCGATTGTGGTGTGACCTTACAGACTAAGTTGCACTTGTTGTTCTGCTCCTTATTCTCCACCATGTGTACCAGGAAAGAACTGAGCGCAGCTTGGGGATTAAGATGGCCACTCGCTGGGCGAGAAAAACGGGTTCATATACTTTCTTAGGCCCACGAATATAATAATGCAGGTTTTCAGGCTGTTCGTTAGCGAAACATCTTCTTAAAGATGTTTCTTCTTCATCTTCTTAAGTCTGCAAGGGTCAGCACAAAAATGTAAAGAATAAACATTATACAGACGTACAAGGATCTTTGGGCCCGTGGTCAAAATCGAAACTAACGCAATCATCAAGTGAAATGTCACTTTATGACAGTCGCAGTGTTGTCGTTTGCGATGAAATTTACCCAAGTTTTTTTTTTAGTAACCTTGCTGACTCACCCGTTGAAATACTTTTCTGGAAGCAGGAATATTTTACTAAATGATAACCCTGATTTCACACCAAGGCCCCCCTGTCAATGTCATCCACCGGCCAAAACATCGTTGTAGCATTATACTTTGTAAATCCGAGATGATAAATACGAAAAACAGCTTATAATTTTCCATTGCACATAAACCATAGAGTTACTTATCTACGTTTTGTTTAAACAGGACATTTGCATTTAAATGTTATTGACCTTGCCCTGTTGAATATTACATTTTCTTCAGGCACCTGTGTTTTGGTTCGCTGGATTTTGTATTATATATGCGAGCTTTACGAAAGCTCTACGGCTTTATACTCATGGGTTACTGTTACTTGAAAAATGTTGGAACAGGGACGTGAGAAAAAGTCTCCTATAATTTTGTTTTGTACATCGCGCTGCTCAGACATTTTATATCATTTTTACTAAGCCATGTTGATTGAGTGATTCGATACTACTTTCATTAAAACGTTTTATTTGATTTTGAAGCTTATTTTTATTTCATTTTGTTTATTTAATTTTGTGATTTTGTTAAAAACAAACACTGTAGTACCTACATTTCGCAAGCGAGGATTGCATTTTGTGGACATTGTTAGGCTCCTGTATATTAGGGGTGAGCTTATTGTCATTATACTGATTAGAACCTTAGAATTTGTACTACTGCCGAGAATTTTTTAATAGAAAGCCTCCAACAATACTTCCAAAATACTTTATCCTTGAACGAAGCAGTTCTGATCAAATTCTATAAGTTATCCTGTTGAAATGTCAGCTCAGACGATACTATATCTTTGTATACAGGAATCCTAGTTCCATATCTCTACGAGAGCAAAACATTATTGAATCATAATATAATTGCATTGTTTCATGAAAGTCCCATGGCGGGCGCTATTATCGCGATCAAATGAACACGCTACTAATACGCTTAATCGAATTAATTTTACGTGTCTAAGTTGTTTTATTGTTGTTAAAGATTTCTTCTGCATTTATATTCCAATTTTTATATTCTCTTCCAATTTAATAATTATTTTAAATCAATTTTAATTCATGATTCTGAGATTTACTGGTCTGTAGTTTTTCTGAAAAATTAAAGTTATATCGTTGAAATTGTCTTATACCAGAACTTCTAATACCAAAACCAGTACGCCAACGCCAACGGCCAAATGTTATTAAATTAGATAATTGGATTGTTCCGTGGAAGTCCCACGTCGGGCGCCATTACCCCGGTCAAACGAACACGTCTGTTATTACCGACAAGCGAGGTGGAAAGGTTCTCACCTTATTACAATTATAAAGGGAAAGGTCTGTATATTAGATAATACTAATATAATATGGAGGGTCTTGCAATAACTAGGTGGGAATGGTGAGTTGGAATTGTTTATGGGTAGACCGTACAGCTCGTTATTTTTTTTTTTTTAAACGTATCCCCACACTAGGATTATTTCCTGTGTCGTGGGTGCGTTTACAAACATGAAAATTCACATGCACAAATACCCAGACCGGAACAAATAATTGTGGATCACACAAAGATTTGTCCCGTGCGGGAATCGAACCCGCGACTATTAGACGCAGTGGGCGCAGCGGGTTAAGCTTTTAACCACTGCGCTAAATCGTCGGTCATTGATCGATCGTCGTGTGATGATTAAGAAGTTCTGTGATGTGAAGAACCGTAGTATGAATGAAATAAAACTAAATTTAATTGAGCGTTGCCAATGTAGACTAGAATTTCATTTTTACAATGTTTCTTGGATCATGTTATATTTTAGTCAATTAGTCGTACATACATAACGGAGTTCTTGTCCCAACGCTATTATATGGTAGCAAGAGCTTGGTATGTAAGAAGGAGAATGAAAGTAGGATAAATGCGGTAGAAATGCGAGCTCTGCGGAAGATGTGCGGAGTGAAGCTGACCGACCGCATTAGCAACAGCATAGTAAGACAGCGAGTAGGTATGAAAGATAGTATCGGTGTAAAGATGAGAAAGGGCATGCTCCGTTGGTTCGGGCATATAGAAAGAATGCCAGAGGAAAGAATGACAAAACAGATATACAATGTGAAAGTGGAAGGATGCAGGTACCGGGGAAGACCTAGACTATCTTACCACGACCAAATAAACCGAGTCTTATCTGATGGAAAAGTCAAGAGTTTCCGTAACCGGCGAGCGTGTATGAGACGAACTATGAGAGTCGTGGAAGCCAGAGAGGTATGTAAGGAAAGAACCTGTTGGAACTCTGTACTCTCTGCCTACCCCGCAAGGGATCTGGCGTGAGGTTATAGATAGATAGATAGATAGTCGTACTTGTGATAGTGTGCGTAACAGTCATAAAACGTGGGTTGGATAAGTATAGGGCGCATTTTGTATTATATTCTCTAGGTATACCCAAAAAAAAAAAAATTTGTTGCTTTGTGTGTGCTGTGTAAGCTTAAAAGTCAGATTATATTTCCAAACAACTTTATACAAAATATAGAGAAAGCAGTAGAGAATACTCGAAGGCTACATTTGGGAATTGCTCAAAATTTGGCCCACTGGCTCACCGGCCTGGTGGCCCGGAACCTCCGCCGCCAAATTAAGTCGTTTTAAAATAAATTCAGCGGGAATTCTCTCGAGTGGAATAGATACTACTTCGTAGGGTTGCTGTTTCGAAAAATGAATTGTAATGGAAGTTGCGTTTATTGTGATGCTTTTTGATAAGAAATTGCGATTTTGGTAATCATTCCTGATAAGCGATAGTAACACTCTTTTGTTAACTTATATCGTTTCCCTACTGGAAAAAGGTTCCATAATCTTCCATGTGGGTCTATGACTGGCCATCTCTCTCTAAGATCCACTAAGAAAGACCACTACACCACTAATATTAGAAAATTTATATTTTTTGTAAAAGCTTAAATGGAGCTCTGGTAAATATTCCCATTACAGTATAGCTGTACTTATCGTAATGAATAGTTATTGCCATTCTTGTCCCTAGAATATAGGCTGTTGAAGATGAATGACTTGAATACTAATTCCCAATCATCAAGTTTTCTTTTTGTAATGTTTGCCCACCTCCATGTTTCTAATGGTATTGGTCCTGGCTGACATTCTCACACAGTATTACGTTTGTTTTGATTAGTCGGAAGTCTAAAAATCTGATATTCATCTAACTCTTAAATTCTGTAGCCTTATTTATTGGACTGCAACGGACGGACAGTTGTTCTGTGTAGTTGATGATCAACCAAATTAGGGAACACTTAAAGGCGATAAAATTTGGAAATATACAAAGATTTCGTGCGAGTAACAACCCTACTGCTTTCCCACCGGGTCATCTGGACCGCCGCCAAACGGTTTATTGAATTCCATCTCTACTTGTTTAAGTTACACCGTGATGTTATATTGTGTCTATGACCTTATTTCTACCAATAAAGATATATTGCCTTAAATAATGGGAACTAGTCAGTCAGGAATAAATATACCTTCTATGATTTACCAAGCGGGAGTGACAGAGACTGTTTACGCTCATATATTAGGTCCCAATGTATGAGGAAGCCGGACTGGACTGCCTTTAAGAATTTGTCGACAGAAAATCTTTACTCTGTTTCACCTATTATTGAAATAGGATTTAGACCAAACGAGGCAATGATCATGATTTTAATAGTTGAAATAATTTTTAGGTGTCTCTGCAGGCGGTACTGCCCCACATTCTGCAAGAAGCCGACCGGCTCCTCGGCTTCGGAGAGCAGTGGGAAGCAGGACGCGAATCAGCAGGTAAGATATGATGGATAGCTGTTCTTGCACAGAATTGTTTGATAGATGGTCCCTTAAAACAGATTTAACCTATGCTTATCTTAGGTTTTTAGATCAGCATCAAGCTATCAGTTCTTATTATGATGGTACTGACATCTACTGGCAGATTTACACATTTGCCGCCAGTAGGCTATTAAATTTTTGCCGCCCTTACTAACCTCGGCAATTCAAATGACATTTTGTCATTTGAATTTCAGATTGATGTTGTGACAGATTTTGTCACACGGTCTCTAGACTGGGTGTCTAGATTGACCATGCGATCTAAGAGGACTGTTTTCAGATAAGTTGAAAAGTAGGCTCAAATTATTATATATGAGCAGTGATAGCCGAAGTAGAACCCCCGTTTTGTATTCACGTGGTCCTGGGTTTAAATTCCGGCTCACACGTTTCAGTTTTCCGTGTGTGCAACATCGTGAAGAGAATCAGTGTCCAAGGGACTTAAAAATTCGAAGGACTGATCTCTGAAGATCTGGCTAAAGAATTTCATCAGGATTCCGTCACATTAGGAGCAAAAAGCTAGCTTAGCTCCGCGAAATGTGGGTTTACTAAGTACACCTTGCTCTAAATTACGGGTGTCCGAGGTATATTGTCATGTTAGAATGTCATATTTTTGTACAAAAAATAATCTCATAAAGCCTAGGGCACGCAAAATGCCCGGTAATTGCCGACGAAATTGCGATACGTCCTATGTTTTATCAGTTTCTTTTGCGTTGATTGATAGTCTGTCCGGGATGCGAGCTGTTATATTGATTTACCTTTTGTACCCGGCGTCCCCGGGGGACACTTGTACCCGGATTATACACGGTTCTGAGAAGAATAATCCGGTAATATAGAGATTGTGTCTTATGGGAATAGAGTGAGAGAACACTACGTTGTACATACATATAGATAAATACATGTTAAAAATTATATGATAGATGGTTGATCCAGTGGGTAAGAGCCTCAGTCGCTTTACCCACTGATTCAAGTTGTCGCGGGTTAGATTCCCGCACGAGACGTCTTTGTGTGACCCACAAATATTTGTTTCGGCTTGGGTGTTTGTGTATATGAATTTCATGTTTGTAAACACATCCATGACACAGGAATCACTTCTAGTGTGGAGCTACGTCTAAAAAAATATACAAATCAGAGGGAATGAAGATATTGATGTTAGCGTAACGCTATCGAGGAAGCATGTTGTCTGATTCATTAGTATTTAGTACATTTGTTGAGTGAAAAGGATTGGATGTTAACTCGTCAGCGTCACACACGTCACACACGTCAAAGTTTTCATGCTAAGCTCTTAGAAAAACAAAATACACAATTTTTGCAGTGTCTTTTTCTGCACTCTCTGCCCATCCCGCAAGGGACTTGAATTTTAAATTATTTTGTACTGATCTCTGTCTTTATCTATCTATATCATCACGCCAGGTCGCTTGCGAGGTAGGCAGAGAGTACAGAGTTCCAAAAGATTATTTCCTTATATACCTCTCTGGCTTTCACTCTCATAGCTCGTACTAATCAATCCATTTTCAAAACCTTGTATTTTAAGGTTTATTTCATTTAAATAATTATTATTTTGACTTAACTAGCAATACTTAAATTTAAAAAAACCATCGACTCAAATGAAGACCTAATAACACTTTCGAACAAGTCACGTTGCAAACAAAAAACAACTAATTCAAAATCAGTTCATCTGTTTAGGAGCTACTATACCTCAGATATAGATACACACGTTAAACCTTTAATACCCCTATTTTTGCGTTGGGGGTTTAAAAAAGAAGCGCTCGTAGCGCTCGCTGGGCTCGGTCGATTTGCGATGGGTGACCGTTTGTGGCATTTTTATTCGAGCGTTTCCTTGCTTCGAAAGCCATGTTAAGCCATTGGTCTCGTATACCACTCATATAGTAGTCGTTACGTGAAATTAGAAGCCTTTTGGGCAGTTTGATAAGCTCTAACAGCAGGTGGTCACAAATCTGTCTCGACTAATCTGCACGGGGTCCGCGTAGTAGTGTTTGACCTAATATCTCTCACCGTGATTTGTGAGAGAAGAACTTTGCCCAACAGTGGGCAAGATGGACGATTTAGCGCAGTGGTTAAGAGCTTAAGCCGCTCCGCCCACTGTGTCTAATAGCCGCGGGTTCGTATGTGAATTTCCATGTTTGTAAACTCACCCACGACACCGGAATTAATCCTAGTATGGGGCTACGTTTTTTTTTTATTAAAAAAAGTTATCCAACTGTGGGAGAGTATATCCTGATTTATTATGTTAATTAAAATATATTTATACTATACAACGTGTATCATAAATGCAAGACCTCAGACCCCCCGATTAGATAATTGCTTCACAAATTCCATACGAATACCAGTTTTCTAAATTTAAAATTTTTACCCCCTTTTTACGCACTTTGATACCTCAAAGTATAATGAAACTTGTACGTGTATGTGTGCGCATTAAGAAATACGTCTTAGAAATGCATCTGAAATCTCCGTGTTGCTTTAAATCAATAATACATTTAGTTTATTATAGCGCACTGAGGAACAGCATTTTTTGCAAATTTAAAAAAAATGTAGCATACATTAAAAATAGTTGGAATTCAGTTGTCGATTTAGAACAAACTACTTCCAAGTCTTGCGTTTCTTATTTTACACCTTGGATATCACACGCCAGCTCCCTTGCACTCCGTGATGATGAGTATGCACAGTGTAGTTTTAGTCGTCGTAGAGTGAAAGCCTAGATGATGTACCCAATGCTTACTGTTTACTGGTACTAAAAAATAAAAAAAAACACACACATAAATAAGTAACATATCGATAAGAATACTAATTTAATGCATTAAACACTTATATCAAACACAACATTATATTAAGGGTCAATGCGGCTCGTCACCCGGCCGGTAGACACCTGGTAGATACCTTCGGTATTTCGGATTTTCACCCTAGCTATGATATTCCGATAGGTCAGTAGGTAGATGCCACTTATTGGAGTGTTCTTCTTATTATTTTTTTATTAACAGTGACTAGTAGGATACATCACCTGGACTTTTGCTCCAGGACGAATAAATTACACGGTGTATATATATTCTTGTATTATCTGTGTAGGTATATTCGTGTTTATAATTAGATGTTGTTATTATATTATTTAATTTATTTCGCTGTCTCTGTAAGTACAGCGGTAATAAAAGGACTAGACTGAACGCCTTGTTATCTCAAAGATAAAAAGCTTTATGCAACATGTTGCTAAAACGTTTATTTCAGGCGCTTTGATAGAAGAAGCGCCTGTGAAACATTACTGAACTTATAATTTTATTTTGATGACTAGACTTTACTAATGACTTTACCTGCGTGAACCTAGTGCGCTTAAAAACATATGATCTGACTTAAAACACTCAAATATGTTGGAGTAACCAGATAGTTTGATTTGTCTCTAGTACCCGCTCGAAAATTACGCAGTTGACCAGTTGTATAAATTCATTGGTTTTACACCGATATTGATTCAAAATCAAAATCAAAAGTTTTTTATTCATGTAGATCAAAAGGCACTTATGAATAGTCAAAAAGACTACCACCCGTTCGGAAAGTCATTCCTATGGAGAAGAAGGGCAAGAAACTCCAAGGTTATTCTTTTTAAAAATGAGAGTTTTACAACTTTTTTTGTATGCATTGCATTCATGGAGTATGGGAGAACAATGCAGAACGAGCTAAATAGATGTGCTTAAGTATAGATTAATCATAAGTGTACTTAGGTTCATGGTATCGGTCGGTGTCTACATAGTCCTCTCATTTATAAAATAGAGATGTTGTCGAGGTATATAATAAATAGTATAATAATAATAGTAAGAGAAAGGGTTACTATAAAATATGTAAATGGCGCGTATAAAACAACTGGTTATAGCTCCAGTGTGATGCCAAATGAGACAAAATTCAACAGCACTACGGTTCACGTTCAATCAGTCAAAGGACAGCGGACGGACCAGCAGCCGTTCACGAGTATGACCTGAGAAGCAGCCATCACTCTTCTCGACCACATTAGAGGGAAAAGAGTGACCCGCTCCACAGAGCCGCCACTAGCAAAGATATTTTAGTGAGCATGACCAATTCACGACCCTGTTGACATCGTTCGAAAATAATATTTAAAATCAATGAACGCTCGCTAGGCAGGACACCCTGCTTAACATTATATTCTTGTAAACTTTAGGTAATTGGTGTAAAGGTATTTTTATCATTTAAAAAATCTTTTACAGAATAATATCCTTTACTCATAAGTGAAGATTTAATATAATTTTTAAATCTTTCAAGATTAAACTATATACATAAATGTGGAAGTTCCTTAAAATTGGATAAAAATACTAACAGTACCATCTTTATATATTTTAGAAGTTGTGATATTTGTCAATAAAAATCGAAATTGTTCACACAAATATCGGAAATACGTAGAAGCAGTATTAAGAGCCCAATACCGAAATGTTTTATGTAATAAAGTATGTAAGACTGCTGTAGCTAGTAACAAAAAGTGTTCTAGGAATGGCGTCAAAAATGTACAATAAAGTACCAAATTACATAAAAGATATGTAAATTGACAAATTTAGTAAAACACTGTGCTCAATCTTGAGTGTAAAATGTTATTATTCTGTCGAAACATTTCTTAATGACCATTTTGTGAATTGTAATAGGAGATTAATTTATTATCATATATAATAAATTAAGTCTTATTTATAGGTTAAGTCAAGAGTCTCCGTAACCGGCGAGCGTGTATGAGACGAACTATGAGAGTGGAGGAAGCCAGAGAGGTATGTAAGGAAAGAACCTGTAGGAACTCTGTACTCTCTGCCTACCCCGCAAAGGATCTGGATGATGATGATGATCGTGATGATGAACTATTTCAATTCGAATTAAAAAAAAATTGTTATTTTATATTAAATAGATTGCATGATTTTGCCATAAATAATGTAAATTATGAACATTCAATTTGTACGCCTTTGGCTAAACATGGTGAAACTAATTTTTAATTTTTTATCGACTATGTGACGCGAATAACAAATAAAAGATTCTAATTGGTTCATTGAATTTTGCGCGATTGCAGAACTAACAATTAAAAAATTCTTTTTTATACCGATCCCGGTAATGTTTAATAAATAATATTTAATGTGTAGACACATACTGTCAGGTTTATATACTTAGTAAATTGCCCATGCAAAAGTAGCAGAGGTGTATGCATCGACGTATCGCTGGCGATGTTAGGTTTTAATAAAAATGGGGGCGAGCCTATTGTCTTTATACATACATACATACACTCACGCCTTTATCCCACTGGGGTAGGCAGAGACTATTGTATTTATATCGGGCACAAATCTAAACTTAGGTATAACATAATAAGAATTTGTCAATATACAAGGCGTAACATAATAAACGCAAGACCTGAAAGTAGTTTGCTTTAAATCGATAACTGAATTGATTCCAATAATTTTAATGTATCTTACATTTTTTTCAATTTACAAAAAAATGCTGTTACTCCTTAGTGCGCTATAATAAACTGAATTTATTCTTGATTCAAAGCAATACGGAGACTTCAAATGTATTTCTAAAAGGTATTTCTCAATTCGCACAAGTTTCATTGTTATTTGGGGTATAAAAGTGCTTAAAAAGGATTAAGAAATTTTAAATTTGGTAATTGGTTTTCATACTGAATTTGTGGAGCAATTATCTAATCAGGGTTTCTGAGGTTGCGTTATTTACGATAAACCTTGTATAACCTTAAAACATTTTGGTCGACCTAGCATCAAACTCAAAACTTAAACCAACGAGGCAGTAGAACTAATGTGTTAAAAAATGATGTGCTGTCTAATTGCAGTCTGATTTGATAACATTGTTTAGTCTATGTAACTTGATCTCATCCGGGAGTTTAGCTATGACTAGCTTTGACCACCCACTAGAGTAACACGCAATTTGGTGTTCCAGCAAAAACTTATTTACTCATTTGAAATATTAGCACTGACTTCTTAGATTTATGCGAATATTACTCATGAACTAAAAGTACCTTTACTGATTTTATCGTGGGTTATTATGTATTTTTGTTCCTGACGTTTCGAGTGTTTACAGAACCCATGGTCACGGGAAAGGCTTAGGTGTTTGACGTCCAAAATTCATAGTGAACTAATATTTAGCACTCGAAACGTCAGACACATAAAATCATAATGAACGCAATAAAATCTGTAAAAAGTAGTTTTATTTCAAATACTATTATTTCTTGTTTCGTGCTGATCTGTAGTGAAGTTTAGTAGAATAGGGCCACTCCTCGTACCTGTGAAGGTCGTAAAAGCCACTAAGGACTAGCGCTGATCCACGCGATTGACAGAAAAACGGCGAAGTGACTAATTCCATAGATTTGATATAGATCTAAAGAGTCTCCGTAATCGCGAGCGTGTATGAAGCGACTTATGAGAGTGGAGAAAGCGAGAGAGGTTTGTTGGAAGAAGCTGTTGGAACTCTGTACTCTCTGCCTAACCCGCAAGAGATCTGTCGTGATGATATAGATTGGCGAAAGTCAACTTTGTAGTCTACGAAAAGCGATTGAGAATATTTCGATAGATAATTATACTTGGTCCGACCTAGGAACTATCATATCCAACAAATTTTAAAGATAACGGATTTTATCACACACCGTCTCGCCTATATTCCCCAGAGGGGGTGGCAGAGGTGTACTGGGTACGCCCACGTTTCGCCGACGATGTTAGGTCCGATGCAGTGGTGGGCGAGCCCATTGCCATATACCGGGCACAATTCCAGACTCCGGACTCATACTGGGAATTTTTCGTTAGAAAAACTACATTTGTCCGACCTAGGATTTGAACCCAGGACCTCGTGATCACAAAGCGATGCGCTTTGCCACCAGACCAACGAGGCAGTCCAACGAGAGATTTTATCACTTACTACTTATATTATAAATGTGAAAGTTTGTATGTTTGGACGTTGAGAAGTTTGGGTGTTTGTTACTCAATCTCGCAAAAACGGCTTTGGGTAAAATTTAGCATACAAATAGTTTATTACCTGGATAAAAACATAAGAAACTTTTCATCCCGGAAATACGTTCCTGTCTAAAGAGAACGTGGATGAAGTCGCGGGCAGAAACTAGTTTTAAATAAACCGAGAAAATCTCTGTAAAATTAGTTTTTAATATTCGCGTCAATATAAGTATACAAAACAGAATTTTCACTGACATATAGAGAAGAGTGAGTGCAGGGCACAGGGTGAATGGTGCGAAGGGAAAGCTACTTGGAAGCCGGCACTTAAGCCATAAGGCGCAGCTGGCCATACATAACGGAGTTCTTGTCCCAACGCTGTTATATGGTAGCGAGAGCTGGGTATGTAAGAAGGAGAATGAAAGTAGGATAAATGCGGTAGAAATGCGAGCTCTGCGGAAGATGTGCGGAGTGAAGCTGACCGACCGCATTAGCAACAGCGTAGTAAGAAAGCGAGTAGGTATGAAAAATAGTATCGGTGTAAAGATGATAAAGGGCATGCTCCGTTGGTTCGGGCATATAGAAAGAATGCCAGAAGAAAGAATGACAAAACAGGTATACAATGTGAAAGTGGAAGGATGCAGGTACCGGGGAAGACCTAGACTATCTTACCACGACCAGATAAACCGAGTCTTATCTGAAGGAAAAGTCAAGAGTCTCCGTAACCGGCGAGCGTGTATGAGACGAACTATGAGAGTGGAGCAAGGCAGAGAGGTATGTAAGGAAAGAACCTGTTGGAACTCTGTACTCTCTGCCTACCCCGCAAGGGATCTGGCGTAATGATATAGATAGATAGATAGAAAACAGATTTTTTTTAAGTACATAACATTCTTATTTTATACGCATTATGCTTCAATCACAGACAAATAATAACACGTCTGTAGTGTCAATAGGTAATCGAATGCTGCATTCCATCTTTCAGTATTAACCGCACTTAAAATGTCGTATATAGGTAAATTCAGTTTAATCTTAGCCTGAGCATAGCCGTGAAGTTATGTTGTAATTAACACTTCGTTATCTGCTTCGATAGACGCTAGCTAGCTC
The DNA here is from genome assembly GCA_905147815.2 of Phalera bucephala. Classification (NCBI taxonomy): domain Eukaryota; kingdom Metazoa; phylum Arthropoda; class Insecta; order Lepidoptera; family Notodontidae; genus Phalera; species Phalera bucephala. Next base: position 2,674,832 of record LR990621.1, on the reverse strand, counting down.
GTGTAATGCGAAACAAGAGGGACTGTGTAAACGAGAGTTCGGAGCTCAGGGAGGGATTTGATTTACCCTAGTCTGGGTGAATGGGCCCATAATGGTCCCAAAGTAATAAATCCCATAAAAAAAACTAAAGGTTTCTGTCTAAAGTCAACGTGGACGAAGTTGCGGGCAGAAACTAGTTGTTATATAAATATGTTGTTTTTTTGTTGGAAGGTGTAAATTGCGGCTGTTGTTTCCAAAGTGGTAGATAAAATTATACGTCATTCTTTTTTACATGTTAGTTTGATAAATCTTAGATCCATTGTAACAGCGAGGGCGATGGTATCGTGTTTTTTTATTTTTTGTAATAATGTTTCTCTCTATCCTGTAAAGTTTTCTGTTAGAAATTAGCGCTGTTCATCTGTTAGCCGAAAAAAACGTCCACAGCACAGGACATAGATCTTCCTCAAAGGTAGCCGACCGACGATGCTCTGTACGAATACAGTACAATACAGTGTATTTAAATCATTTTAACATGTATTTAAAAGCAATACCTATCCATCAACAATATCAGATCTTTTTGACATAATTATGAAATGGTTCGCTTTCGAATAGGGTACAAAATACGCGTCCTGTTCTGAATCCGGCCCTGCCCAGGTAACCGGGTGCCGTGATTTAATTAATTACACCCTGACAGATATTGATTGAGCCCGCTACGGGATGCTACGGGATATCACACGGGGTTCATTTGGAGCTCCGGCGGCAATCAGATTTCATATTATTTTTAATCGAATTGATAGTCGTATTTGTCGTGGTAAAGGTGTATTTGTGTGGTTACATAATAAAATACACACCTCTCACACACTCCCTCTCTAGTCTAGTGGCTTAACGATTACGTGAACTGGTGATCGGGACCAGTTTGACGGACAGCTTGGTTCAGTGGTTACCTTAAGCTGCTCCACTCACTGGATCTAGAAGACGCGGGATCGATTACCGCACAAGACAATTGTTTGTGTGTCTCACAACATGCTCACTACTGTTTGTGGATATGGATACAGGATTATTTCCTAATAAACTGCTACGTTTATTAAAAAAAGATGTATTTATAAAATATAAGAAAAAGATTAAGCGTGTCTTTCGAAGCACGGGAATGTTTGAAAATGGAAATGCAACAAAAGGTCACACATCTCAAACTAACCGAGCCCCAATGTTACCTACCTATCCCATGGTGATAGCACTGCGATCGCCTCTTAAATACTACAATAGTACATCTCTACTTTCTCACTGCTGGGCATCGACCTTCTATCACAAATCATGGTTCCCTTACCATACTCCACCACGCGGACCCACGTTGGTGGAGGTGAATACCACAAAGTAATGCCAAATATCCAGAAACCAAAAGAGCATTAAATGTTAACATTAAATGCAATCTCGAAGTGTCTTGCGGCCGAAATTTCCGACATAAGTATAACCTATCCTCTAGTACTGGCGGATAATGATCGCACACATACACAAGTGCGCACACGCACTCACGGAAAGAGTCACCCTTACATAAGTGCTAACCAATACAGGCAAGATATTCGTAATACGCGTTCGATGAAATTGGGTGCATGGTTTAAGTATATGAAAAGTAATTACATATATCATTTACGTTTGCTGATATCTTTTAATTACACGTAATATAATAAATTGAATTAATCAACAGATACAAGTAAACGGGTCCGTGATATTAGTCAGACCTTAGAAAAATTATAAAAGTAACACGCCTAATATATGGGGAATATATATGTAGATTCCTGAACGTTAAGGTATGAGAGACTGTTAGCCTGTCCCGGAAAATAAACACCGTCAAGCTTTTATGCTCGAAGCAAGGCTGGCAAAGGTGTACTGTGCACTGGACACTGAAATTTTGTCCACGATAATAGTTCTTTTTTTTTTTTCTTTTTTTTTTTAAACGTAGCCCCACACTAGGATTTATTCATGTGTCGTGGGTGCGTTTACAAACATGAAATTTCACATATACAAATACCCAGACCGGAACAAATAATTGTGGATCACACAAAGATTTGTCCCGTGCGGGAATCGAACCCGCGACTATAAGACACAGTGGGCGGAGCGGCTTAAGCTCTTAACCACTGCGCTAAATCGTCCGTCCGTCTCAATGTTATATAGGGGTGAGCTTATCATCGTTATACCGGACACAACCTATTACTCCAAATTTACGCAAGATATTTCCCAAAATTCACCACCTATGCGAATAGTAATCGCTTCCTCACAGGCCATTACAGAAAACCAATCTATTAATCCAAAACCATATCAAATCATCTCAAAAAACACACATCAATCTCCCACATCAACTATACAACACGAAATTATTGCCGAAATTTCCCTTTGCCCTTCTCGCGCTAGTGGGCGTGTGCTCTTGCGCATCACGCACACACACACGCCGTACCTGCGCGTACGCATGTGTGCGTAAGCCGGTTTCAAAAGTACATTTTTAGGGTACCTACACACCTATAAATAGTTTAATGGGCTGTGCAGTGAAGTTTTGGGGCTTATTCCAGCTACAATGTATGGTTCAACGTCTTTTCGTTGTAATGAAATATTTTTGGCGAATGTTTTTCTGTTTTATTCAATGCCGGATGAGGTTGTGGTGTTTTTGTATTGGAAATTTTAGTTGGTGATGGTTTTGAATATTTAGTAACATGAGTACGTTGAATAAATGAAAATAACTGCATAATGAAAAAAATAAATACAGAACATAACGGTTGTTTTTTTCTTCCCTATTTAGCTCAAGCGCGGATAGCAAATGTGTGCTGCGTACGTCAATGTTTTGGATGCGATGTTAGGTTTTAATATAAGACGACGATTATATCCCAAGGACAATGACTTCTAATTATTATAGATAATTTTTCCCTCGGGACCACGTGGTCCAACAGCGTAGTCGACCGGAATTTTTATCGGTATAAATTTAATTTGAAAATCTACAGACCCGATCTAGGACAAAGTTGTGGAAACTGCTGATAGTTGCTCGATTTGAGGCAATTAAAGCCGCCACGAAAGTTCTCGGGACCGGCTCGTGAAACCGAACCCCCGACCCCCACTAGTTTCGGTTCAAACGCTCGAGTTAAACTTCCCAACGAGTCGAGTCGAGTATTGGTGGTGAATTATAAATTTAATACCTTAGACCGTTGATTGAATACCAATAGGAATTTATAGAATACGTAAGAGGAATATCGAAGTCTAGGAATTTATATAATACGTAAGAAACGGAGACGGACGATTTAACGCAGTGGTTAAGAGCTTAAGCCGCTCCGCCCACTGTGTCTTATAGTCGCGGGTTCGATTCCCGCACGGGACAAATCTTTGTGTGATCCACAGTTATTTGTTCCGGTCTGGGTATTTGTGTATGTGAATTTTCATGTTTGTTAACGCACCCACGACACAGGAATAAATCCTAGTTTGGGGCTACGTTTTTATAAAAAAAAGAGAAAGAGAAGAGAAGGAGAACTTTATTATTAAATACTAGCTGTTACCCGAGACTCCTTCTGCGTTAATTTTATTTTTGAGACACAAGGTAGCCTATGGCCTTCACAAGGATTCAATATATCTACTTGCTAAAGGACATTGTCGAAATTGCCCCAGAACCAACAAACATTTGCCCCATGCCATTATTATTTATCTATTTTATTAAAATAATGGCAAATATCCGTATCTAACGGACAATTTGCAATCTAAAACGAATATTTCAAAGTATTGTAAGTACTTATATCACACAATATAACCTCATATGTATTAATGGCTACTGAATTATAACCATAAAATCTAATACTTTTTGTGAAATATTGCGATTCCCCCGCTTGTCCGTTTAATAATAAATGCCTTAAGAGAGTTTATGGGTGATTTGAAAAAATACAAGTATTTTTTCATTGCTGTTGGTTTTTGAACAAATCATGTATGAGCGCAGATAATGTCCTTTGAACAAAATCTATTCAGTGGTTTAGGCGTAAAAAGGTGGCAGACAACACACTGGTTTACTTTCGTATTTATAATTATAATATGTATTTTATTTATATACCTACGTAGGTAACATAATCATGTTACCTATGTCCTAAATGTTATGATGTATATAATACAGGTATTGATCCAGACCGTAATCCAGAACTATGTATGCCTGACAGCTTTAATGTGCAAATAACATACCAAATGCTAGAGAGCTTAAATATGTATAATATTTTATTACTTAAAACTTACTTATTAAAAATTAAAACGGTTGTGTGTGTGTGTGTGTGGTTGAACTACGCTGTTGGCCGCGGGGCTTTTACGGCTTCACCGGACAAGAGGGCGAGCGTGCAACCACTACGCTCGAGCCAGAAGGGCAAGGGAGCAACTAGCTCAAGGGTGCCTCAAGGAGGAACAGCCTCGGCTTGGGCAGTCGCTATGGGTGATGGCATATACTAGTTGTCCGCCGTGGTGCTCTGCACTGGCTGGCGGGCAAAGGATTCTTCAAGCTCGCCGGCGAGGTCGGTGTCTGATCCTCTGTGCAGTATCTGTGACTTAAATAAGGGATGTTAGGCCATCGGGAGGGTGACTCAAACGATTATAATGTATTGTTGTATTTAAACACTAATTTTGTATTTTAAACAATTAATTTAATGTATCACGGCAACACATTCTAACAATCGGGTTATAATAAGAAATATTATGTTTATTACATAAAACCCGTTACTTTGTTTTTAGTGCAATATTTTTACCAATGCTTATTAGACATTACTAGTCTAGACTACTTTGCCGATCTATTAGCGATCACAGGAAAATATCTAATATCGGTTACTAGTCTAGACTAGAAAAGTGGACGTACATAGTACAGCTCTTCCCCCGCTTGGGAAATATAGACGGTGTGTTTTACATTTTATATCATTTACTTTGACTCGGGGTTTAGTCACAATTCAAACTTTTACAAAAATCTTATGATACCTATCGCGGCGGTGTTTCTTTCTTTATATTTTTTTTATCGGACAGTAAATCAGAATAACCTCTGTCGAAGTGTAGAATACCACGTGCTCAGTATAGTGCGACAAGGGTCTTTTGGCTCATGGGAGACATTGATGGGTGATGCTGTGAAATTAGGGTTAACCATATATCTATCTATATCATCACGCCAGATCCTTTGCGGGGCTTAGGGAGGGATTATCCCTCCCTTATTAGGGTTTACATTTAGTAAATATTTCGTACTTCCAAGGTAATATTAAAACAAGTGAGTTTACACGGTTACTAATTAAAAAAAAACTTTGGTAAATCTCCTAGCATGTTTGCTATGGCCCGCGGCCAAAATCGGAATTAACGCTGTCATCAAGTGAATTATCACTTCATGAGTCGCAGTGTTGCCGTTTTCTATAAAATATACCCAAGTTATTTTATTAATTAGTCAATTAGTAACCGGACGGACCTACCTTTTGAAATATTTCCCTGAAAGTAAGAAAATTTTAAAGCAGTGATAGCCGAGTGGTTAGACTGTTGGACTGCAAAGTCAAAGTTCTCTGGTTCAAACCCAGGCACACACCTCTGCTTTACGAAAGCATGTGCGTGTTAAAAATTAATAATCACTTGCTTTAACGGTGAAGGAAAACAGCGTGAGGAAACCTGCATGCCTAAGAGTTTCTCGAAGGTGTGTGAAGTTCGCCAACCCGCACTGGGCCAGCGTGGTGGAAATGGCCTCAACCATCTCAGTTTGAGAGGAGGCCCGTGCCCAACGATGGGACAGTTTCTTAACAGGGCTAATACTAAGAAAATTTTACTAAATGATAAGCCTAATTTTACACCAGCTCCTGTCAATGTCATCCACGGGTCAAAACATCCTTGCTGCATTATAAGTGTTTTTTTTTTGTAAGTTCTTTTTAGTGCCCTTTTACAAATAAATAATGTTTGACTTTGAGCAAAGGAAAACGGCTTTAACAATTTCCCTTTCCCCTCTAACTGAAAACAATAATTCAAACATAATGTATAACTAACTGAACTGCGCATAGGGCCTCGCAAAAACCAGAATTACCGTTAGTTCGAAACTCCTGCAACAAAGACTTTGTGGTTTTCTTGCAAACAACACTTTTGCCCCAAAAAACCTTAATATGAACCTTAAGATTACAGTTTTAAGAGTGCTAGGTGTGATTCTAAAGTTTTTCTTAAAGTTGGTTTGTCTTTATTCGGGTTAAGAAATGCCGAGTGCACGGACAGGACAATGGTGCCCAATGGTTTTTGTTACGAGATCGACGAAGGAATTCGCTTTAGATGATAATAAATCGTGTTATTGCTTTGGAAGTAATGAGCTGATATTTGGGGGATTGTTGTGGTTATCGGAAAAATTTACCAAATGTTTCAGTACTTAATCGAATTCCCTAATATTACAGGCTGTATGTACAAATGACTTAAGACAACATTATGGCTGACTGCTTCATTGGTGTAGTAGCTAATAATGTGCTTTGATAAGGTCCTGGGATCGAATTCTAGGTCGGTGCAGCTTGTGGGGACTGGCCCATCCGGAATCATATAGACACTCTTTATAAATAACATCATAAGTCTCATATCTCGGTCGTGCGGCATCACACTGGAGCTAGATCGTAAACTATTTAATTGTAAACTATAACTATAATTTTGTTGAACGGAATACAAGTGTTTAAGCAATTACGATCATTTTAATTGTTTACTCGTGGATTTACTGAGTTATTCGGATTAAAATTTAGTGAAGTGCATTAAATAGTGTCATATCAATATAACTTGTGAATATTATTGTGCAAAATAAACAAATAATTCGTAATTAAACAATTTAACTGAAATGACAATGCAGCCCAGAGATTGACTCAGAGGTACGCGTAAGCGCCACGATATGCACGGCGCTTACGACCTTTTTCTAACGAACTTCTGCGTGTAGTCTTAACGTTTGCAACTGCGAAGCTATTTTGAACGTTGGACTTTTTACTTATCTACCTACTACTATTATCAATAACAATTAGAATAAACTATCGCGATGGCATCTAAAGCTAATATATGTGCAGGGTGTCCCAATACTATAAAAAACAAGGACTTTCTTAAGTGTTCGTCTTGCAACAAAAGTTACGATCTTATGTGCGCCAATGTTTCGGACAAACGCTTCTCTGCTATGACCAGGGAACTTAAAACAACTTGGATATGTCACTGCTGCCGCAGTAAACAACCGAAGGGGGATAATTCCAACACGCCTATACGTTCCGGACAATCAGTCAATACTTCGGAATCGGATTCCCCTAGTTACATTGGCATTGACTACGTAACTCGTCGTAAGAACACAGTTCAATCTGAGGAGGACCTAAAAAATTACCAAACAATGGATATTGAGCGATCTTTACTGGCAACAATTAAATCCGAAATACATTTGGCCGTCAAAGAGGCAATTGAAAATACGGTGAAAACATTTCTAAAGCATGAATTGAAAGAAATAAAAACTAACCTTGCTGAACTAAAAGACCTGAAAAGTTCCATTAAATTCTTAAGTGACGAATATGATACCCTAAAACAAGATTTGAAATTAGCCCAAGAAAACATATCGAAGACAACAAGAGAAAACGAAAGGCTTTTAAACACTACCAATGACCTGTCAATTAGATTAAATTTGATGGAACAACATGCTCGTGAGAACAATATCGAAATAAATGGTATACCTGAAAACAGATCCGAAGACTTACCGATATTGGTCCAGCAGCTAGGTTCTACCGTCTCTTGTCCAATTCAACAGTGCGAAATATTAAGCTCCGTCAGAGTAAGGAAATTGGATGACGCTAGTAGCAGACCTCGCTCAATAATAGTAAAATTCCCTAGTGTTAGAATTAGAGACAACGTTTTAGCCGCGGTATCGAAATATAATAGGAAAAACCCTAATGAAAAGCTGCACAGTGGATTATTAGGCTACAGTGGGAAGAAAGCGCCAGTTTATGTCTCGGAACATCTATCCCCATACCATAAAGTACTTCACGCTGAAACAAGAAAAATTGCTCGTGAGAAAGGGATCAAGTATGTGTGGATTCGAAATGGCCGTATATTTACACGTTTAAATGATCAATCTCCCGCACGGCAAATCAAGTCCAACGACTGTCTGAAGAAACTCTGAACAGTTACAAGACGAAGAATCTGTGACCGTACAGCTACTATTAAAATTCAAAGTCTATTATCAGAACTTACGAGGCATGCGAAGTAAGCTAGAGGATATTAGACTGGCGTCTCTTAGCAATGACTATGATATAATAGTTGCAACTGAAACGTGGCTGAACAACTCCATAGAAGACGGAGAACTATTCGACAAAAATTACAAAATCTACCGACGTGATCGACAGTCAACATGTTCGGCCAAAAAGGAAGGTGGAGGAGTTCTTTTCGCTGTTGCCCGAAACTTACAATCTAGGCGACTCGCTCACCTTGAGTCCCCTCAAGAGGACTTATGGATCTCGTTAAAAATTAGAGACAATAATGTGACAAAACATATACTACTATGTGTCATTTACTTGCCACCGCCTGTTACAGTGAGTTCATTAGATTCTTTTATAAATAATGTTAATGCGATTATGGCTGATAATCCTACAGAAGTCATAATATTTGGCGATTTTAATTTAAATTTTATGGAATGGCAAAGGGATAGTGATGAGGGCAAGGATTTGCTACCTACTAATTACGATAACATTATTGGCTACTCCTTTGTTGATTTCATGTCCCAAAATAATTTAAAACAACACAATAATGTCAAAAATAACAGCAATAGAATACTTGATCTTGTCCTAACTAATTTCGAAGGTATTGACATTGAGGAAGCTACGATTCCTCTTAGCAAAATTGACTCATATCATCCACCTCTAGAAATCAAACTCAATCTCCAGACCCCGCTTTTCCTCAAAAATCAGATTTTTGCCACTTATCACTTTAAAAAAGCTGACTACTCACTCGTAAATGACAAACTAAGACAAGTAGACTGGGAGTCTGAGCTTGATTGCGACGATGTCAACATTATGACACATAAATTTTATAAAATAGTTTATTCCATTATAGAATCATCAGTACCTAAGACAAAAAAGCGTACCCATAAATATCCCTTTTGGTTCACACGGTCTTTAATAGCATTGATAGCAGAAAAAGAGAAAATTAGACGCAAATACAGAGTGAACAAAAACCCACGAGATTTGATTGAGCTAAAACTTGCGAATAAACGGGTAGAAAACTTGATGAAAAAATGCTATCATACCCACATAAACAATGTAGAATCATCAATATGTAGCAATCCTAAGAAATTTTGGGCATTTCTAAAACAAAACCGGGGCCAATCAGTTGGAATACCATCTGAAATGACGCTAGCAAACAATATTGCCAAATCAGGCAAAGAAATTTGTGATCTTTTTGCAGATCATTTTTCCTCTATTTTTTCAAAGACTGATATTGCCATAGAGCCTAAAATCGAGGAAATATTCAATCAATACTCTTTAAATAATATCCATGTGACTGAAACTCTTGTTTTGAGTGTTTTAAAAAAATCAACGTCAGTAAAGGGGCCGGGCCAGACGGTATTCCTCCATACTTTATCAAAATGACGAGTAAAAATCTCTCCTTACCTCTCAAACTTATATTCAAAAAATCTTTGGACACTTTTACATTTCCCTCGGTCTGGAAAGAAGCAAATGTTGTTCCAATTTACAAAAAAGGAGACGTCAATAGTGTCACAAATTATCGTCCGGTCTCCATTCTGAATATTTTTTCTAAAACGTTCGAGAGTATTGTTTGCCCATCATTAACAGAATTTACAAAGAATATGTTGTCACCAAACCAACATGGATTCCTCAAAAATAGGTCAACGGTCACTAACCTAGTCAACTATACCACCGACTTATCGCACTCCATTGATCAACGTGCGCAAGTTGACGCTATATACACAGACTTTAGTAGTGCGTTTGATAAGGTAGATCACAATATACTTGTCAACAAACTGAGGAGATTTGGGATACACGGGCCGCTCCTCCTATGGTTTCAATCATACTTAGAAAATCGGGTTTTAAGAGTAACAGCACAGGGTTATAAGTCCAGGGACTACGTAGCATTTTCTGGGGTCCCTCAGGGCTCTCATCTGGGCCCAATATTATTCTTAATCTTCATAAACGACATAGGTGAGAATTTAAAACATTCTAATTACTCCCTTTTTGCTGACGATCTTAAATTATATATGACAATAAGTAGTGTGGAGGATTCGTATAAACTTCAAGATGACATTAATGCTATTAATGATTGGTGTTTTCAGAATAATATGCAGCTTAATGCAAGTAAATGTGCTCACATAAAGATGACGAAAGTTAAAAAGCCCATAGCAACTCGTTACTTTGTTGAAGGTGAGCAGCTACTTGAAGTGGCTTATATTCGCGATTTGGGAGTCGAGATCGATAATCAACTAAGATTTGTACAACATATTAACCAAACACTATCTAAAGCTTGGAAGCTGCTTGGTTTTCTAAAGAGAACGTGCAATAACTTCTCCAACACTCGCACTCTTATTTGTCTGTACAACACCTTAGTCCGAAGTATTCTCGAATATGCAACTGCTGTTTGGAGCCCCCAATACACGGTTCATGTTAACCGATTAGAACGCGTTCAAAAGAATTTTACAAAATTCTTAGCATATAAAGATCCACAAGGCCCGTACCGTGCTAGCTACAAGGAACGATTGCGGCATTATGGACTTTGTTCACTTGAAACCCGCCGTAAAATAATCGATTTAGCATTTTTACATAAACTAGTGAATGGGACTATTGACAATTCAAACCTGTTGGAAAAATTAAAACTATCAGTACCCAGTAGGATCCCTAGATTCCCTTTAACTTCGACCTTTGTACCCACACTACACCGAACCAAAATTAATTGCCCCTTGAATCGTATTATTAAAACATACAATGAAGTTAATAATGTTGACATCTTCAGCAATTCCCTGGTCATGTTTCGTTGTGAATTGTTTAAAATATTTGGTGACACCTAATTATTTTATTGTAATCTTATTTTAATTTCCATTATTCTCCTATTCTAAATTGATTGCGACTAGAATTATATAATAAAAATGACATAATAATAAAAATGACATAATAATAAAAATTACATAATAATAAAATGATTAAATACCATCTATTACAATTTTATTATATAATATCTCTAATCTCCATAATCTTGACTTTTTCATGTTTATTTTTTTTTTTTTGTATTCAAATGTTCTTATCAATAGATTGCATGTTCCTATAATAATCTTGTATTCTTTTCTGTAAAAGCTGTACACTCCTGTAATGACAGTTCACACTGTCCTAAACTGTTACAATATTTATACTGTGATATCTGTGATTCTGTCGATGGTGTGTCTTTATCCTAAATAAATAAATAAATAAATAAATAAAGTAAACTATTTAATTGTAAACACTGTATCCACATATATTGTGTGGATACGCCGGATTTTCGCAGTGTAGGCCGCGTTCCGATCCAGTGGTAGATTAGTAGTTAAATTAGATTAAAAAAAATGTAATTTGACTATTTGTAAGCGCCCGCACGGCTTTTACAATATTTTTTTTGAGTTTGACTAGTTTTTCTGATTTCCAGTATCAGTTCGGAGTCTGAAAATGTCCCCGGTATATGGTAATAGGTGCGACTCCTATAACATGGGACCTGACATCGTCGGCGAAAAGCGAGTTTACATAATACACCTCTGCCACCCCCGCTTCGGGAATATAGTTATCACGGTGTAAATTCAGTTCTAATGTTTGTACGCATATTTATGGGACCAAGATACTAAGAAACTCGAATGAGATATCTTCTGAAATTTATTGCCGTATCTTGAATGTAGAAAATATATCCCAATCCCCTAGTTAGATATAAACATGAGTTTGGAATTGCTCCCATATGGCTCATGGAAATAAATGATGTTTGACTCTTGAAATAGCTTCTACCTACCTATCTATAGCATCATGCCACATACTTTACGAGGGGGTTATAGATTATAAAGTCCCCATAGGTTCTTCACGAGCGAGCGCGGTCTGTAAAGATACAGACCTCTCGCTTTCGTCTATCTCTTGGTCTCATATACGTTCGTCGGGCATGGCGACGTTTGTCTTGATATTCAGTTAAGACACTCTCTATTTTGTTATGGTAAGATAGTCTAGGTTTTCTCTGGTACCTATATCCTTCTACTTTTTCGATTGGATTGATTGATTTTAGGATTGCTTCTTGTGTCGTGGGTTCGTTTACAAACATGAAAATTCACATACACAAATACCCAGACCGATACAAATGATTGTGGGTCACACAAAGATGGGTCCCGTACGGGAATCGAACTCGCGACTATTCGGCACAGTGAGCGGAGCATTTTAAGCTCTTAACTACTGCGCTAAATCGTCAGTCGGTTTGTGTTATTATATTACATTATTCTGTTATATCATTCTTTTTTTCGACAACCGTTTGGAGATATGTTCCATGTAGGAGAAGAGTTTCCAAAGATATTTGTAAGCCGGCAACCCGTAAGGGCATTTTTTATTCGCTTTTTTGAAAAAGTAGTGATAGCTTACCATTGGACTGCAAAGTCAGAGGTCTCGGGTTCAAACTCAGGCACATACCTCTGTCTTTTAGAAAGCATGTGCGTATTAAAAATTAATTATCACTTACTTTAACGGTGAAGGAAAACATCGTGAGGAAACCTGCATGGCTAAGAGTTTCTCGAAGGTGTGTAAAGTTCGCCAACCCGCACTGGGCCAGCGTGGTGGACTACGGCCTAAACCCTCTCAGTTTGAGAGGAGGCCCGTGCCCAACAGTGGGACAGTTTTTTCACAGGGCTAATATTATAATGATATTATCTTCGCCGATACATCAGAGCGACTGTTGTGGAAGCTGTATCGGTATAGGTTTGGTAGAAAGTGTCATAGCCTGCTCATATAGTAACTCCTGGGGCGGAAAAGAAAGGGCTTTCCCAAGGATCGCAGACATCTGGGGTGTTATCCTTGGTGTTAATGTTTGTTCAAATGATTAATACGTAGTCCAATATGCTTATTGGATCTAGTGGTCGCGGATTCGATTCCCGCACAGGACAAATCCTTGTATGACACGTAGACTTGTTGATTGCGGTGTTTGTGAAATTCGTGCTTATTTTTGTCTTTATAAAAAATGTAACTAGGTTTATCGTTTGTCGTGGATGCGTTCATCAACGTCCAGACGGAAACGAACATTAGTGGATCACAGAAAAAATCGTGCGGACATCAAACCCGCGACTACTTGGTGAGTGGAGCGGCTTACGTCCAAGCAACCAAGCGGTTGACAAATGGCTCTCTTTCTCTCTAGCCCCACTCTAGGATTTATTCCTGTATCGTGGGTGAATTTACAAATATAAAAATTCACATACTCAAATACCCAGACCGAAACAAATTATAGTGGATCACACAAAGATTTGTCCCGTGCGGGAATCGAATCCGCGACTATTAGACACAGTGGGCGGAGCGGCTTAAGCCCTTAACCACTGCGCTAAATCGTCCGTCTTATTTAAATGACAAATGGTTATCAATATGTTGTTGGCATAATAATTATTCGAAATGTAAGGCAACATTTCTGTGTATCAATGAGCCTACACTTATCGGCTATAGTAAACGGTCTAAATAGGCGTGGTGGGTTACAGCCTCGATCTTCCTCGCTCGAAGGTAGTTAGTTATCAAGAACTCGATCGAACGGAGATATAAATTTATTTTCATGGGGCTTACGAAACAAAAGCAATCGTACTTTTTGTTCAAAAACTTTTGGGACTTTGAAATCTTTTGACCGGCATAACTACCTCTCAGTGACTTAAGGCTGGTTTCAATACTCAACTCGCCGATAAATTTGCCTACTACCAGTAGAATTTTAGCATATTTTATAGGGCAAAACTGTCAAAATACTACTGTCAGTAAACAAATCTATCGTTGAATATTGAAACAAGGTAAGATAAGGTTAAGGGTTAAAATCATAGCTCATTCTTCTAGGTTTTTGGAAATTTAAAGATATCGACAGCAGGGAGTGGCAGTTGCCTATCTAGAGATTAAAAAAAATAGCCAAAGCAACAGCGTAGTAAGATAGCGAGTAGGTAAGAAAGATAGTATCGGTGTAAAAATGAGAAAGGGCATGCTCCGTTGGTTCGGGCATATAGAAATAATGCCAGATGAAAGAATGACAAAACAGATATACAATGTGAAAGTGGAAGGATGCAGGTACCGGGGAAGACCTAGACTATCTTACCACGACCAAATAAACCATGTCTTATTTGAAGGAAAACTCAAGAGTCTCCGTAACCGGCGAGCGTGTATGAGACGAACTATGAGAGTGGAGGAAGCCAGAGAGGTATGTAAGGAAAGAACCTGTTGAAAGAGTTCCAACAGGTTCTTTCCTTACAGTACTCTCTGCATACCCCGAAGGGATCTGGCGTGATGATATAGATAGATAGAGAGATAGCCAAAGCACCAGAGTCCACTCATTTATTTGACTTTGTTGACTGATCAATCCCCTACGTCGAAACTCGAACGATGTATCTAAGTATTCCGTTCGCGCTGCTATAGTTTGTTGTTAAAACGAGGCGAGGGGGAGTGGGGATCATCATCACATATCAACTCCCCCCCAACCCTTAACCATCGGCTGGCGACGTCCTTGTGTGAAAGCCTCTACATAACGGCGAACTAAAAACAGCAAAAATATGGCAGGGTCGCTTCTTGAATACCTCGGCGAAAATTTGGTTTACCATGAATTTCTCTGCCATTTCGTGAAAAATGTCGGCAGTCGGATTTTGAACCACGATATTGCGATTTAAGCCTCACTTATCTTGAAATACTCAAATATGAAAGCAGACATCAAGGTGCTATTTCTTAGTATTCATTGTATGTAATATGTCATAGCTTATTGTAGCAGCAGGCTCTATTTATGGATATAATCTCAATATTTATGTATCTAATGGCATATTGTATACGATATTTTTGTGTGTGTGTGTGTGTGTGTGTGAATGATCTACGCTATTGGCCGCGGGGGCATTACAGCTTCACCGGACAAGAGGGCGAGCGTGCAACCACTAAGTTCAAGCCAGAAGGACAAGGGGGCAACTAGCACAAAGGCGCTTCAAGGAGGAACGTCATCGGCTTGGGCAGTCGCTATGAGGGAGGGCATATACTAGGTGTCTCGCCGTGATGCTCTGCTTCGGCCGGCGGGCAAGGGATTCTTTGACCTCGCCGGCGAGGTCTGTGTCTGATCCTGTGTACGGTATCTGTACCTGAAAGAAGGGATGTAAAGGCATCGAGAGGGTCGAATCGGTACTAGTGTGGGTTGAGGCACTTGTACGGGTTAGTAACATCGTATAAACCATCGCGTAAAAAAGTGCACGAGTCGAGGGCTCACTCAATATATAAACACTCAAAAAATAGCTAACTGTAAGGAAATAACCTGTTGGAACTCTGTACTCTCTCCCTACCCCGCAAGGAATCTGGCATTACGATATAGATAGAAAACAAATAACGTAATTTGGATCATGCAGGTTACCCTGCACCAGCTGCAGTTCGCACATACCTTCTAGACACTGTCCGAGGCATGCGCCACACTTACATCCTTATCTATAAGCACGCCTAAGTTATAACTTTTACTCAAGTATCTACTTCGTGCATCATTTCTATTCTATAGTTGAAAAACTTTCAAAATTAAGAAATGTCTAAAGTTAATATTCTTACCCAAGTAATAGATACCAAAATCTTTATTTACGCAATGAGCTTTACTTGTAACGGTGCATAATTTTGTAGTATCTGTGCACTTTTAACAAAACGTAAGATGTAATATTGCCAGTTCCAAAACATTCTGAACTACTGAGTCATACCTTAGTTTGCTTAAGTAAGTGACGACCATTAATTGACTATAGAATATGATTTCGACTGACAGGATTCTAAACATATGACATTATATGTCTAAGTAATTTCATAAAATTAAGTAAGTAATTGTTTATAAATACGGGTGTTAATGAAGTCTACCTCTGCTGTGTTAATTCCTTTAATACACTATACATGTATAACGATAGAACTAATACACTGCATAGTTTCGTTATAAAAACTTAGGAAAAAGTGTAGGCCGCGTGTCATGAACACGCATGTTTTAAACGTATTCCAGAGCATGTCATCAGGTGTGGTTAGTGTCACTGTTCGTAAGGAGTGACCTCGCTGTCGGTACGCTGTGTTTATATATAAGGTTAATTTGTGTGTGATGTGTTGACGTTTATTTTTCGTTTGACATTTCCTCCTTGCGTTTGAAGGATTTCTTTTACACTTTCCTCTTGTAACAACGAATTCCAACTTTACAATTTTTTCGGCGACATACTTTTTAGTTTAGTCATGGTTAATTTCAACCTCCTTATGTTTACATTATCTTGATAAATATAGTATTGACAGCTTAGTGGTAAAACCATTGGGTAAAACTGTATCCATAAGATTCAGGGTTCAATACCTGGTACGCACCTTTGAGTTTTTTGAAATTTATGTTCGATTGTCAATAGTTAAGTAAAAATATCGTTAGAAAATCTCTATGTCTTAAGATAATCTGTTTTTTTTTTTAAAATTATATTATGTCCTCAAAAGAATCAGCCTGGCTGTTGATTTATTGAGTTTAAAAGGTTTCTTCTCAAATCTCGACAGTTGTTTCGAAATAAAAAGAATTATTCGAAGATTCTCGAAGTAACCAAACATACTTTCTCTTAATAACGTCAAACTCGATACCTACCAAAGAATGTGTATAGGGTGACCCACCCAATTCGGTCCATTCGCCTTTTTTGTTTTAATTATATATATATATATATATATATATAGTATATATAATAACCTTTTTTTCTTTTTTGGGCAAGGACAAGGGGTGTCTAATTTATATCTGAGTTCAAGAGTAATTTAGAGTGGATAACATTGAACCCATTCTTACGGCAGTAAGCAGGAAAATAGACATTAAACTATTACTAAGTCAGCAAGCTACTTCTTCAGAATCATCTTCAAGTTGTTTTCAATAAAAAAAACTGGGTATGCAATTAATTTGAATTAAGCAGTTAGTGATTTTATTCAGAGTGAAGGCAATCGAACAGATCTATAAGAAAAGAACCTGTTGGTAATTCGTACTCTCTGCCTACCTCGCAAGGGATCTGGTGTGATGATATAGATAGATAGAAAGTGAATATATTATTTGTTTTACAAAGCCACACATTGGAATTATACCTGGGTCGTAGGTGCGTTTCCAAAAATGAAATTCATATAAATAAATACCCAGACTGAAACCGTTACATATTTAGACTCTTATAAAAATTCGTTCCTTGCGGGGATCGATATCGCGTGTATTCGATCCAGTGAGTGGAGAGGTCTACTTTTACTACTAGATCAAGCCATCATGTTGGCAAGGTTTAGACCCTGTTTCATGGGAACCCAACATTGCCGTCGAATGTGACCACCCCAGGAAATTCAGGCGTGACGGTGTACGTACATTTATGTGTTAACACAGTACACTTCTGCCAACCCTGCTTGGGGAATATAGGCGGCGTACTTATATGGGGCACAGTCAAACAGGCTACCAAAAATAACAATCATATAGAGCCAATAATTGTTATTTTTACCCTACAAATATAGTGTAGCGCGTCATTTCTCAAATACTTACGCAACATCTGCCTGCCACCGCTAATTAGCAGGTGTGAAGCCCGTTTGCTTTTATTAGTCACTTCGTTCTTCATCAGTTCTGGGTATCCTTTATGTGAAATCGGTTTTTACATAAATATCATCACGAACTGATACAAAAAATGATACTGAGATTTTATAAAATAATAGCAGTTTCTAACGGCTTCGTTTGCGTTTCTGACCTTTTTTACTCGGCTCCTGAGGGCCATAGCGTAATGTTAAATAACCTTCCTTAAGGATTAGGCTTACGAGGGCAGAAAGGTTCTTGAATGGCGACCACGTACCGGAAGACGTGGAGTGGGTAACCCCCTACAAGATGGACGGGTAGAAGGCGGGTAGAAGTTGGATGCGTATAGCACAAAACCGGTCGTTGTGGCGGTCTTTAGGGGAGGCCATTGTCCTGCAGTGGACGTCTTTCCGCTGAAGAAGAAGGATAAGGCTATTAAATGCAAAAAATAAATCAAAACCGACTGATAGTTCAAGAGATTAGCGCGTTCAAACAGACAAGAAACAAACAAACTCTTTAGTTTCAACAAAAATATATTAACACCCGTCAAGCCGTTTAGAAAGAGAAGAATCACGAACACATTCACAACGAAATTTTTATAGATAAAGATTTGAAATCAAGTTTTTGATCGTCTTATTGCTTTTAATGCAGTGAGCAATTACAAGCTTCTAATTTCGAATCCGCGGTCGGACAAATTAAATAATTAAATACAAGTTCTGATCGAAATTACTTTGATGAGGCATTCCTGTTGGAAAATTCTAAATAACAGTCAATAAATATGCCAGATATAATGGCAATAGGCTTTTAAAAACTAATATTGTTAGCTAAACGTACTGTGTACACCCAGTACACCTCTGACACGTGTGGTTGTGTTTGAGTGATATACGCTGTTGGCCGTGAGGCCCTCACAGCTTCACCGGACTTAAGGGCGAGCGTGCAACCACTACGCTCGAGCCAGAAGGGCAAGGGGTGACAACTCGAGGGCGCCTTAAGGAGAAACGGCCTCGGTTTGGACAGTCGCTACGGGGATCTACGACTTCGTCGTCGTCGTCCGTATCCGGAGCGGAAAGAAGCGATGTCAAAACATCGGGGGACCTCTGACACCTCGCTTGGGGAATACAGGCGTGACGATGCATATTATTTTTTTTTGCAAGATTTGTGAAAATAAATACCGCTATAAAACTTAGGTCTACTTTGATCACCTTTAATTGCCAATTCGAGGATAACAGTCGTTATAGGTATTTGTTTAAATAAAACCCATGTTTCGTTTAAATTACTAAAATGAATCCCAAATATTTATTATCAAGAAATATTAACAAATGTTATCCTTTCTCACCCAAAACCCAATTTGGCTATAACCAATAAATTGTAGTTAGATGTGGCGATTCGATTCCCGGCTAATGAGAGAAAGGGCCGGCTTCCGAGAATAACTTGCCGATTTAACGCTAGCTTCGAGTTCAGGTGAACGGTACTTATCGGAAGGTCAAATAAACATAAAAACACTTAAAGAAATTTAAGTACCCATTACCTATACCGTATTCCATTTAGCTGAAGATTTTATATAAACTAAATTAATCTTAAGACCGTGATAAGTAGAAGACGGGAAGAGGGAGGGGAAACCTTCGCCTTGCGGTACAGTATAAGGTTATAATCTGTCTATATCATCTGACTTGTCTGACTGCCTCGTTGGTCTAGTGGCAAAGTGCATCGTTTTGTGATCACGAGGTCCTGGGTTCGAATCCTAGGTCAGACAAATGGTGTTTTTCAAGCGAAAAATTCCCAGTATGAGTCCGGAGTCTAGAATTGTGCCCGGCATATGGCAATAGGCTCGCCCCCTATTACATGGGACCTAACATCGTCGGCGAAAAGTGGATATACCCAGTACACCTCTCCCACCCCCGCTATATAGGCGGCCGGTATATCATCCTGCCACAGCTCTTCCAGGATAGGCAGAGAGTACAAAGTTTCAATATGTCGTTTCTTTGCACAGCTCTCTGGCTTCGTCCACTCTGATAATTTGTCTCTTAAAAGCTCACCGGTTACAAAGACTCGTTACTTATCGTCAAATCGTTCTCCCCAAAACGATATTATTTTCTCAAAAATATTTCCTAGGATATTTTTGTACTAGTTTTCCCATGTTTTTCTAATACACCACCCTTCTATTTGTTTGGTTTCATAAGTTGTTATCGCTTTTAATTTATTTTCAAAACCATTTTCCCTCATCATTCTAAAAACATATCTAAACCGGCCACATGGATTCGGCAAGGCCTACAGAAACATAAATAACACTTTTGAAATCGAATCTAAGACCTCATAATTACCAGCTCCACCTAGTAACAACGAGGTACTAGTAGCCACATAATGCATCATCCTTTACGTACTGGGTCATTGCTGGGAAAAAACATTCTCTCACAAAACAAGATGAGAGACAATAAGTCATTCTTCACCACGTGGACCCAGTGCGGATTGATGTAGGACCGGCATAATGTAAGCACATAATAAAATACACAAGGCCCATAAAAACGACCAATTGCGCGGGAAGTGAATAAATATGAAGACATCAACAATACAATTTCTACGAAACAACTTGAGTAACCTCGAATTACCTGAAAAACACTTTCGGTACAGATAATGCCGGTGATTTCGGTGTAATTCAAGCAGATCGCCCACAAGTGGGCCAGCCACATTAGCGTGGGGAGAAAGCTTGCGCGCGCGCAGCTATCGATCACGGCTCTCTCTGGAGGGATAGGTGCGCTAAGATTTTGGTGAAAGTTTGAACTGTGACTTGGGGTTTACCTTAATTATATAAGTAAGCAAAATACATCAACTTGCCTATATTTCCCACGCGGGGGTAGCAGAGGTGTGCTGTGTGCACTTTTCGTCGACGATTTTAGATCCCAATGTAATAAAAGTCGATTGCCATTACACCAGGCGCAAATTCAGGACTTGGACTGTTATTAGGAACTTTCTATAGGAAAACCACACTTCGTTCTCCCTAGGGTTCGATTTCAGCATATCGTGATTGCTTGTCGCACTACCACTATTCTTTGATCGACTTAAAATTGTCGGTCATGAGAGTGCATACACAATCTGCCACCTCTTCTTGGAAATATAGGCGTGATGTTTTTTTTTGTATCTCATCTAGGATAAACACTAGTATATATATTAAACATTCTAAGTTACGAAAAACATCACCTAGGAAAAAATCGAATAATTATAAACTTCATAATGCCAAGGGATTTTCACCGCAAAAATTCGTACTTTTCCCTAAACAAGTTCTCAAATTAGAATTACGAGCGAGTGCGCTCAGATTTAATATTTTACCATATAACGCTAGAGATAATATCGCTCATAAAAAACGCATAATGCAAGTTTATAGCTGTTGTTTTATTGTGGTGAAATTTTCGCCACGATAGGCGCGGGGAATGTTGAAGGGTTTGAGTTACACCGTTTTTGCTGTCGGGCGCCGTATACCGGATATTTGGAGTGAAATGATTTTGGCAACGGGGTGCCTGCCTTTTATATTTTGGAAAAAACAATGACGTACTATGCACATTTTTGTCTACTCATTTGGGGAAAACAAGCGAACGAAACGCGGCGAAAAATAATGTGGATGAAACTTCATACGGAGGCGTTTCAAACCGATGAACACCATCACGCCTATATTCCGGAAACGGAGGTGGCAGAGATGTACTGTGCAACCCCATTTTTCACAGACGATGTTTGGATCGTTCTAATAGGAGGCGAACCTTCTGGCATTGTACCCGATTATACCGGATTTTTTTGTATCAAAAAAATACATTTCAGAATCAGAATGAATACTCGTATATTTTATTCATGTAAACCATTACAGAATTTATAAATCGTCAAAAAGTAACTAAGATTCTACCACCACTTCGGAATGTCATACCTGTAGAGAAGAAGGACAAGAAACTCCACGGTTGCTCGTTTAAAATGAAAATTTTACTAACTTTTTCATCTACATTTTGTTTTGGGGTATGGGAGAACAATGTAGGATAGTCATCAGGTGAGTCTAAGTTAAAAAAACAACAAATTATAGTATTTATAAGAATGGCTACATGGCTCCCTGATTTACAAAAAAAAGATGTACGTACACAAAAAAAAAAAATTATGTTAAATTAATAGAAGGAAGATAGGGAATGAGTCAAGAGTCTGTAACTGGCGAGCGTGTATATGACGAAATATGAGAGTTGAGGAAGCCAGAGAGGTATGTAAGGAAAGAACGTGTTGGAACTCTTTACTCTCTGCCTACCCCGCAAGAGATCTGGCGTGATGATATAGATAGATAGATAGAAGAGAGGGAATGTTAACTAATAACTATTGAATAGGTTGTCATGACTCAAGTGGAGCTGGATTAGCATCTATCCAAGCATTTTTATCTTTTAAATAATCTTCTATTAAATAATAAGCTTGCTTACAAAGTGTTCGTTTTACACAAGCTTTGAACTTATTTTCACTAAGTTTAGTGACGTCAATTGGAATTTTGTTATAAAATCTAACACAGAGCCCCATGAAAGACGTGTGAATTTTTGACAGATGAAATTGCTGTTGATCTAAAAAGCAATGCCTGTCATTTAGGATTTGCCAGGACCTCGTGATCGCAAAGCGTATTATTCGCCACAAGACCAACGAGGCAGTCATGCACAAATAATAATCCAGCTAATTTAATTTATTACCCTACCTAAGGTCTTTTTTTAACTTCGATAATTTAAAACCTCTACTATTCGAACTTAGATGTTTTGTAACTGCAAGCTGAACTGTTCACCATTATATTAACGACATATCATAATAATGTTGGTTATTTATGAAAATAAATTAATATGTATACGAGAGTGTACGAGAAGAGCCATAAGAATGAAAGAAACGAGAGAGGTCTGTAAGAAAAGAAGCTGTTGCAATTCTGTACTCTGCCTACCCCGCAATGGATTTAACGCGATGATTTTAAACAATAGAAGTCGAATAACAGCGTAAACTCGTCGCCAATCATGCGAGAAACTCATCACAAAATCGACTGCGTGGACTAATATGTGATAAACTTGTAATTGTATTTATAATTTGTGTGTGTGTGTGTGTGTGTGTGAATGATCTACGCTGTTGGCCGCGGGGCCTTTACAGCTTCACCGGCAAGGGGGCAACTAGCTCAAGGTCTCCTCAAGGGGAAACGGCCTCGGCTTGGGCAGTCGCTATGAGGGAGGGCGTATACTAGGTGTCTCGTCGTGGTGCTCTTCTTCGGCCGGCGGGCAAGGGATTCTTCGACCTCGCCGGCGAGGTTGGTGTCTGATCCTTGTGTTTATAAGTAAATTGAAATTATACGACAGTATTATTTACAGAAATACGGTCAGTGTATGTGTGTCTGTGTGCATTTTTTTGAAATATCTATGGCAAGGCAGGCGACAGTGGTATCGCACAAAATCGTGTGCTTCATGTGTTTTAATATTATGATTTCTGTGTGTGTGTGTCTTTTTCTTTAAACGTTGCCACACACTAGAATTTATTCTTGCGTGCCTGCATTTACAAACATGAAATTTAACATACCCAAATACCTAGATCATAACAAATAATTGAGCGCCACACAAAGATTTGTCCCACGCGGGGATCCGACTGACTATTCGACCCAGTCGGCGCAGCAGCTTAAGCTTACCACTGCGCCAAATCGTCTGACAACAACTGACTGTCTGACGCCAAATTGTGTGTCTCACAATGATGACTGATGACCCGATGAAGGTTGCAGGTAAAACCTGCGTACAGAATAAAGCTGGTCGTTATGGCGATTTCGAAGAGACCTTTGTCCAACAGAGGACATCTTTAGGCTGATAATAAATACCCCATTAAGGATCTGGCGTGATCATATAGATGTATGTGTGTCGCACGAGATCGCGCATTACCCAGTGGATTACTCCTCAGGTCATCGCTCCGACAAAGAGCTCAAATCAATGCCCTGTAAAGAGGTCGAGAGGGGGGGCTGAGGTGTCTCAATCACGTGAATTATTTATTAGATACTTACCTTAAATTATAATGGTGATAGAATGTATGTATGAATACTAACTCTATGTATTGACGGACGATTTAGCACAGTGGTTAAGAGCTTGAGCCGCTCCGCCCACTGTGTCTAATAGTCGCGGGTTCGATTCCCGCACGGGACAAATCTTTGTGTGGTCCCCAATTATTTGTTCCGGTCTGGATATTCGTGTATCTAAAATTTCATGTTTGTAAACGCACCCACGATACAGGAATAAATCCTAGTGTTCTTACACTAGGGGCTACGTTTATTAAAAAAAAAGAAAAGAAAAAAAGATTGTTTATGACTGTTATTCTAGTCTTTGCTTTGGTCTATGTATCTATCATTATACTCACGCCAGATTTCTTGTGAAGTAGGCAGAGTATAGAGTTCAAATAGGTTCTGTCCTTACAGGGATTGTAGGCAAGTGGGCTTCCTACAGTCGTTAATGCTTATAGAAAACGAAAAAAAAAACGGAATAATAGCTTTGGTCTAGATTATATCTAACTATACAAGGTGTAAAATAATCAACGCAAGACCTGAAAGTAGTTTGTCCTAAATCAGTAACTGAATTGATTCCAACAATTTTTGATGTATCTTATTTTTTTTATATTGCAAACTCAATTTATTCTGGATTAGCAATACGGAGATTTTAAATGCATTTATAAAACTTATTTCTCACAAATCGAGGTGAGAGAGATTAGGTCATACTCCACCACGCGGACCCAGTGCGGATTGGTGGAGGCAGGTTTGTGGCCACCTGCTGTTGGAACTTATCAAGCCGCCTTTAAGGCTTCCACCTCGGCTTACCGACTACCACATTAAGTGGTAGCCGGGACCCACGGCTTAACGTGCCTTCTGAAGCACGAAGACGTTCGAATATAAAAATGCCAAAAACGGTCACCCATCTCGGGCCGACCGAGTCGAACGCTGCTTAACCATGGTAATCGGTAAGAACACCGCGGTCGCACAGCGCTACGAGCGCCTCCATATATAAGATAATTGGGGTAAAAAAGGGTAAAAAATTTAATTTGGAAATTTTTAGTTTTTCTACTAAATTTGAGAAGCAATTGCCTAATTGTGGTGTTTGAGATCTTGCGTTATTTACGATACAGCTTGTATATTTAAGATCCCTTGCTTGGTAGGTAGAGTATATAGAGCTTCAATAGGTTTTTTCCTTACAGGGCTTGTAGCTAAGTGGACTTTTTACAGTCGTCAATGCTAATAGAAAACGGAATAATGTACGAGAATGGTATTTTAGAACGATAAGTGACGTGGTCAGAACGATGCGCAACCGACTAATTTTAATTTAAAAAGATCTTTTTAAAAATAAGCTTTTATAACAAAAACACAAGGAAGATATTTTGCTTAGTTGAGTAGTACCTATGGCCATTGTCCGACTTCATCATCAGACCAGCCCCGTGGTGCCATATTATTGCATTGTTACCGAACTTACCTAATACCTCATTTGAGCTCAATCGGATACCCGCAAGTGCTTGAAAAATGGATCACAAGATTTGAACCGGAAAGACAGACGGAAAACGTTCCAATATGTTCTACTTTTTTACTAACCTATTGTGTCCCACTGCTGGGAAAAGGTTTCCCCCCTCCTTCCAAATAGTTTTATCCTTGGCCAATGATGGCCATTCAGGCTGAAATGCATTGAGATCATCGCACATTTTTGATGTTTTATCTATCTATATCATCACGCCAGATTCCTTGCGGGGTAGGCAGAGAGTACAGAGTTCCAACAGGTGCTTTTCTTACATACCTCTCTGGCTTCCTCTACTCTCATAGTTCGTCTCATACACGCTCGCCGGTTACGGAGACTCTTGACTTGTCCTTCAGGTAAGACTCAGTCGATTTGGTCATGGTAAGATAGTCTTGGTCTTCCCCGGTACCTACATCCTTCCACTTTCATATTGTATATCTGTTTTGTCATTCTTTATTTGATATTCTTTCTATATGCCCGAACCAACAGAGCATACCGTTTCTCATCTTTGCACCGATACTTTCTTTTATGCCTACTCGCTTTCATACTGTGCTGTTGCGAATACGGTCGGTCAGATTCACTCCGCACATCTTCCGCAGAGCTCTCATTTCCACCGCATTTATCCTACTTTTATGCTCCTTCTTACATACCCAGCACTCGCTGCCATATAAAAGTTTTGGGACACGCTGCGCTTTTTGGCTTAAGTGCCGTTCCGCTTCCAAGTAGCTTTCCCATCGCACTCTGTTCCCTGCACTCACTCTTCTCTTTATGTCAGCAGTGTATTGTCCATCCTTACTGAATGCGCATCCAGATATACAAACTCATTCATTTGCTCCAGCACATCGTTGCCAACCACAATCCTTGCATTCGTTCTGGTTTCTTCCCGTTCAAAAACTCCCGTTTTATATTTTACTAATTGAATAAAATCGTAATACAAATTGGAATACACGGATAGCGGCAGGCTTCCCGGGACACCCCGGGGTCAAACCTTGGTGTCATCTAAGGATACTATTGAGGATCCTGACATCTTCTTCTTTATTCTTTATTGTACAAAAAGAGATAACATGTTTGTAAGCGTATTGATAGAAATGATGTACAAAGGCGAGCTTAACTCAGTTTGAGTTATCTACCAGTTAACCTTTGTAGACAGAACAAAACATATGGAAGTAAGGGCAATTGTACAACAATTTTAGATTTATAAAGAAATAATTATATTAACACGACACAATAATACAAAGTACATATATAAATAAAAATATACATACTTATACATTTATATGACTTATAAATATATATTAATATATAATAATATATATCACACAGAGAGGAAATGCTCTTTAACTCTTCTTCTAAATACATCTAAAGAACTGCTATCACGTAGGGAATGCGGAAGAGAATTCCAAGTTTTCACCGCATGTACAGCAAAGGAACCATCGTAAAGACTAGAAGTATGATGCGGAGTTCGGAGAAGGAGAGAGGTAGCCGTACGACACGTTTTGTCTCTGGAAATAAGAAACTCAAAACGTTCGCGAAGATATGCAGGCGAGTTAGGGTTGTGAAGAACAGAATATAGAAGAGAGAGAACATGTAAGTCCCGTCGTCGTCTAATAGGTAGCCACTTGAGTTTTTTTCGGTATTCAGAGATGTGGTCGTATTTACGTAGACCAAAGACGAAGCGGATACCTAAATTTTGCAGTCGTTCGAGTTTGTTAAGATGTTCCTCTGTAGCATCCGGAAAGCAGACATCGGCGTAGTCTAGAAGTGAAAGAAGAAAAGACTGAGCTAGAACTACTCTAGTTTGAAAGGGTAGAAATTTCTGGAGACGTTTGAGAGATTGAAACAAACAATATACTCTCCTGCTGATTTCCGCAATGTGAATGCTCCAGGAAAGATTGCAGTTTATGTACACGCCTAAATTTTTCGCACTTGTCGAATACGGTATAGGGACTGAATTAAGAATAATCGGGGGATAGACTGATGGTCCAAAAGATTGTAGAAATATCTGCCACCAATAATGAGAGCTTGAGATTTTGTTGGATTGACTAAAAGCCCAAAACTCTTAGCCCACTGACTGATGTTTCCAAGATCACTATTGATGGCATCAATGGCTTGAGACAATTCTTCGACCTTGAAGTGACGATAAAGCTGCAAGTCATCTGCATAGAGATGATAGTGTGATGTTATAACCTTAGTGATTGCGTCGATAAATTTCGAGAAAAGAAGAGGAGAGAGTACGCCACCCTGCGGTACGCCCGCTGAGAGATCACACCATTCTGAGGATTCCTCATTAGAGCGGACCGACTGCGAGCGACCGCGAAGATATGAATTGAACCAGGCAGTTACAGAGGGAGATACATTAAGGGAAGAGAGGATACCCAGGAGGATGTCGAAATCGACAGAATTAAAGGCACTGCTAAAGTCCAGCAGAACCAGAACTGTAAGAAGCTTTTTTTCCATGGCCAGTCGCACGTCATCAGTAATCTTAACCAAGGCAGTTACTGTATTATGGCCAGTCCCGGAATCCCGACTGGTAAGGACTGAGCAAGCTGTTAGAGGAAAGAAAGTGAGATAGTTGATCCAAGACAATGCCTTCAAGAACTTTGGATAAGACCAATCTTAATACTTCCAAAGTATGGATATGGGACGGAATTGTGAGGCAGAGGAGGGATTTGAGACCTTAGGAAGCGGGAGAACGTAGGCCTTCTTCCAAGCTGAAGGAAAGAAGCTTACCTCGAGTGAGTAGTTAATAATGTGGGTAATTACTGGAAGAAGTTCATCTATGAGGGGGCGAAGCATTTGCATCTGAAGGCCATCATCACCAACAGCCTTAGTAGAAATTGCCTGGATGGATTTTTTTATTTCTGCCTCTGTAACTAGCTGAAAAGAAAATTGGGGACATGCAGGCAAAGGTTGGCTAGAAAGGTTGCGTAGAGTAGAAGTTTTAATATCATTGTCTAATATGACAGGAGAATTTGAATAGGGTGTATTAATTGCATTTAGGTCGATATCTAGAATGCTATCGTTATTAGCTTTCCCGACACCGAGAGACTTTAAGAATTGCCATGCCTGCGCCGTATTAAAATTTTGGATTGAATTGTGTATGTGGCGTCTCTTAGCATCCCTACACATACGACTGCAGTGGTTTCGTAGTTTCTTATATAGGGACCAGTTCAACTCTGTAGGGGACTTGATGTAGTGTCTCTTAGCCTTGTCCCTTTTCGAAATTTCCGCTTTAATGGTAACAGATAACCATGGTGCAGGAAGATGTTTTACCCTCACCTTTTTTACTGGAGCATGCACATCAAAGAGATCTATTAGCATTGTATTAAAGATCGAGACTTTAACATCCAAATTATTAGAGTTGTACAAAGGAGACCAATCAATATTGTCCGCGTCTTCTCTCAAACGGTCCAGATCTATGTTTTTAAAACTACGAAGGAAAAGAAACTTAGGTTTGCGTTTAGGTGCGCGTATTTTATAAGAGAGGTAAAGAAGATCATGATAGGAAAAGGAGGCAGGAAGTTGACCGTGTTGAGCTACTTTACTAATATCAGACACTAAGATTAAATCAAGAAGTGAAGGAGGACAGTGAAGTGCATGATGAGTAGCACGCAGTGGAAGAATTTGCATATTGACAGAAGAGACAAGGGAGTGGAGTCTACGGCTACGGGTATCATTCCTGAGCAAGCAGGTGTTGAAATCTCCGAGTAAAATAATATTGTCATATAATGAAGAAAAATACTCAAGTTTCGTTTCAAAAGAGTGAAAATAATCTATATGACAAGAGGGACTATAATAAACACCTAGAAGAATCTTATTATGGTTAAAAGCTAGTTCTATGAAAAGATGTTCTGCAAATTTAGAATAAATACTCGGAGACTGATCAACAACCTTGTAGGTAATATCGCCACGCAGATAAATCGTTACAGAAGTTACAGTGGTAGGTATGTGGTTCTTAGTGTCCCTTGGTGATGTAAAAAATTAAAAAGTTCAGGTCAATACACTCAATTTAAGATTAGTCATTTAAACTTACTACTTTCCCTAGACGTAGAATCATGTAGTTTGGTAAATAGCAAGCTTTCATAGTGTATAGCAAGCGTTAAAATCACTCCATTTAATGGCCGGTATACAGAACTCACAGAATGCGAGGCCTACTCGCATTTGTCTGGCTATTTCATGTATCATATTGTGTATGCATTCACGTATATAACAAATACATATACGCACGTGTAACCCCGACACGTGGATCCCAAAGGATTTCCTGAAATAGCCTTTTAAGGACGTTATTGAAAACTTGCCAGAGAGGAGTCTTCCAATAAAGCGGATAGGTACCGTAAGAAGATATTTTCGGTTTCAAATAAAAGGCGTAGGCAATATCCCGTCTTCCGGACCGGCCCGGGACGGACAATGCGATTGAGATACCGGACCGGAATCTAGGGATAACAAACAAAGTACGTATAGAGAAACGATTTCATGTAAATATTTTGTTAGATTTACGCGAATATTAAATAAAATTATTATATTGTCAGTATCAGTCTAGAGTTTGGAATTGTGCCTAGCATATGGCTATAGGCTCGGCCCCTATTATATGAGACCTAATATCGTCGGCCAAAACTGGGTGTACACAGTACACCTCTAAACCATTTGGGGAATATAGGTGTGAAGTATTCATTCTTTTTATAAATCTATTTTCGGATTTTATGGCGATTTATTTTTAGTATTTAAGTTCCCGAGGCATAATTATTGTCGGGTTTAGGGTAAGGGTTCAAAGAACTTAGTATATTTTTCGATTTTTACGCGTCGGAACTAGTTTTTCTACCCTTTTACTTGACATGATAAATTGAGAGCAAAGCAAAATAGACATGTGCTATTCCGTCAAAACAACATACAATGACAAGTTGAAGAAATAAAACACCGATTTGTAAAACCGATGTGTGTCTTGGTGCGTGCCAAGCAGTACTCAAAGGATGCCGATGCGTTAACAAACATGAATTTGGTTGCAATTTTTCAATCCACGAATAGTGAAAACGCGAATAAAAGAACCGTGAATAAGGAGTTTTACTGTAATTAAATCCAAAACCAAGAATAACACTGCAATAGCTCATTATGCACAGTCCTGATGGTTCGGACTAACAAAAACAATTATGTAAGTAGTTCGGAAGTGCCCCGGAATACTAATGACTTAGACAATACCAAGGACATCAAACACCTCAGTCCCTCTAATGGGTGCTGAAAAACATATCAAGTAGACAGGATCCCGTCTTCCGGACCGACGCGGGACGGCAATGCTATTAATATACGGGACCGGAATGTATAGCAAGCAAAGCGTGTGTAAAGAAAATATTTTTAAGCTAATTCATGAGTTTTCGTAACTGGCGAGCGTTTATGAGAGGGACGTTGCGAGTGGAGGAAACCAAAGAGGTGTGTAAGGAAAAAACCCGTATCTAAACGAACATAGGAATCATTCCTAGTGTGGGGCTACATTTTTATGTGTACTTGATATAAGCGAGATATTGTAATGATTAAAATTGGCAATTCTTATTTTAACGATAATGATAATGATAAAATCCTCGAAAAAACAAATCAACAGCCTGTATTAAGGATCACTGTTTTTCTTAAATCCATGGTTACAAATA
This sequence comes from Phalera bucephala, assembly GCA_905147815.2. NCBI lineage: Eukaryota > Metazoa > Arthropoda > Insecta > Lepidoptera > Notodontidae > Phalera > Phalera bucephala. The sequence continues at coordinate 2,643,979 of LR990621.1, read as the reverse complement.
ATTATTTATGATTATGATTAAAGTATAGTCTCACAATCAGCTTAAAGATTAAGAGGTTCCGGGTTTTTATCCTGGGTTTTTCTGTTGAAAAAAATCCCTGTATCAGTCAGGAATAGGATTTGTGCTGGATGAAATTGCAGCAAGAACAAGAGTGTCCGTCAGGAGTTTCCGTAACCGGCGAGCGCGTATGAGACGAACTATGAGATTGAAGGGAGCGAAAGAGGTCTGAAAGAAAAAAACATGTTGGAACTGTACTCTCTGTCTACCCCATTAGGAATCTGATAGAAAGATAATTGTAATAGGCTTGCCCCTATTATATTGGGACCTAACATCGTTGGCGGTAACAGGGTCTGGACCTTGACTGGTCCCTCACATTCGCCAAAAATTGTGAAGCCATTAATAAAAAGGTCTGCACGCCTGCAATAACTTGATCCAGCATCTCAACACTACCAAGTGGGGAGCCTCGCCGCAGGTTATGCGAACGACTGGCCTTGCGCTAGCATTCTCTGCCAATATGCGTGTCCTGTATGGAGTCGCTCCGCCCATGCTAAGCTAGTGGATACAGTACTGAACGAAACTAGCTGGATCATCACGGGCTGCCTCAAACCGATTCCGGTAAAATTGCTGTACCTATTGGCTGGCATAGCGCCTCCGGATGTTTGCAGGGCTGTGGCGAACTCTGTAGAGAGACGAAAAATGGAAAACGATCCACGGCACACCATACATGACCATTCCCCAGTGCAGCAACGGCTGAAGAGCCGTAAAAACTTTACCAAGTGTGTCGACCCATTAACTTTGGAGCCATCTAAAGCGAGGTGTATCCTTTGGAGAGATGGAGTGTCCCTTTCAAATCTTTTTGTACCACCTGCTGAAAGTCTTCCGCCTGGACATAAATTACCATGGCCGGTCTAGAAGTTTTTAAATAGACTTTGGACTCGGGTTGGCCGGAGCAATGAAAACATGTTCAGGAGGAGACTTCCAGACAATACCAATCTAAAGTGTTTGTGGGGTGTTACCCGAACGATGGCCCACCTTACATCGTGCTCTGCAAGCCCCAACACCTGCACGCGATAGGATTTAATAAATGCCACCGACAATGCGGTCGAAGTGGCTGCGTTCTGGGCCGCTTCCATATAGATTCCACATGTCTGTCGTCAAAACGATAAGAAGAAGGCGGTAAATGGGCTTATTGCATCGCTTGGGAAAAATAGGTCACTGTTATGAAAGACGACTGCATGATCAATGGCTTACTCTTGAATGTGAAGAAAACCAAGATTATGGTTTTTGAAAGGGAAGAAACCAGAACGAATGTAAGGATTGTGGCTGGTAACGATGTGCTGGAGCAAGTGAATGAGTTTGTATATCTTGGATGCGCCTTCAGTAAGGATGGGAAATACACCGCTGACATAGAGAGAAGAGTGAGTGCAGGGAACAGAGTGAATGGTGCGATGGGAAAGCTACTCGGGAGCCGGCACTTAAGCCATAAGGCGCAGCTGGCCATACATAACGGAGTTCTTGTCCCAACGCTGTTATATGGTAGCGAGAGCTAGGTATGTAAGAAGGAGAATGAAAGTAGGATAAATGCGGTAGAAATGCGAGCTCTGCGGAAGATGTGCGGAGTGAAGCTGACCGACCGCATTAGCAACAGCATAGTAAGACAGCGAGTAGGTATGAAAGATAGTATCGGTGTAAAGATGAGAAAGGGCATGCTCCGTTGGTTCGGGCATATAGAAAGAATGCCAGAGGAAAGAATGACAAAACAGATATACAATGTGAAAGTGGAAGGATGCAGGTACCGGGGAAGACCTAGACTATCTTACCACGACCAAATAAACCGAGTCTTATCTGATGGAAAAGTCAAGAGTCTCCGTAACCGGCGAGCGTGTATGAGACGAACTATGAGAGTCGAGGAAGCCAGAGAGGTATGTAAGGAAAGAACCTGTTGGAACTCTGTACTCTCTGCCTACCCCGCAAGGGATCTGGCGTGAGGTTATAGATAGATAGATAGATTGGGAAAAATAGGCGTGATAATGTTTTCTTTTTTATGTATGACTATATGTTTATCCGATATGTTTATCCAGGTAATGTGTGTCAAACGTCATCCAAATTCGTTAAGCCGTTTTTGCGTGAATCGAAACTTTATTCATACACATTTTCACATTTGTGATATTAGTAGGTTTAAGGTTCTTTTTCCCGCTGATGGTACCCAGGCTCCCCCCCCCCCCATCTAGGTGACCGTTAGAGTAAGTAGCACCCCTACCACCCATCGATAAGTCGACGTTATTCGACCACAGATGGATGTAATAAAATCAATTTGCAATTCACTACTTTGTAAGTACTTTTTCTTTTTGTAACATTATCCTTTGTGTGGAAGTCTTATGCGGACGTAATCGGCTATCATCCATCTCTATTATCACTGACTGCAGTAAGCTACTCGAGTGATAGGGAATTTAAAATTTTAAAATGAATTACCGGGTTAACATTTTTTTATTTGTATGTTAAGTATTTGGGTCTCTACAAAAGCTTTCTGCGCAATGACTCGCGTTTAATTTTAGTTAGGTATATATCCTTTCATTTATATTTGAATGGTAAGATTTTATGTCTCCTGATTGGATTGAGATTTGATTACAAATTACGGTTGGCAGGTATGATTTGACCCTAAAAAAGTTTTGAAATCATATTTTTAGGAGGGTAAAAGAAGCTTACATGTTCATAACTAATTTAACTTTATCTGTCATTTTTTTTTAATGTAGCCCCGGTCTAGGATTTATTCCTGTGTCTTGGGTGCGTTCACAAACATAAAAAATAACATACACAAATACCCAGACGAATCAAATATTTGTGGGTCACACAAAGATATGTCCCGTGCGGGAATCGAGCCCGCGACTATTAAACCCAGTGGGCGGAGCGGCTTGAGCTCTTAACCACTGCGCTAAATCGTCCGTCAAATTGGATTGTTTTCCCTTTTTTATTTTATTTTTAACACGGCTAAGTGATTAAGCCGCTCTGACCACTGGTCCGAGTAGTCGCGGGTTGGAAAACGCACGGAAAAAAATGTGTGACTCACAAATATTTGTTTCGGTCTGGGTATTTGTGTATGTAAATTTCATATTTATGAGGTACACCTACGACACAAGAATAATTCTAGTGCGGGGCTACGTTTTTTTAAGCAACAAAAAAAAAGGAAATATGTAATTTAATCGACTGCGATGCGACTTCGTTTGTCTTTGATTTTTATTTACGTAGCATTTTCCGTATAGTTTGTCATAGTTTATTTATAATAAAATAATATAAGCCCTGTTAAGAAACCGTCTCACCGTTGGGCACGGGCCTCCTCTCAACCTAAGAGGGTTTAAGCCATAGTCCACCACGCTGGCCCAGTGCGGGTTGGCGAACTTCACACACCTTCGAAAACCCCTTTGTGTGGGTGTGTGAATGATCTACGCTGTTGGCCGCGGGGCCTTTACAGCTTCACCATCAAGTGGGCCAGCGTGCAACCACAACGCTCGAGCCAGAAGGGCAAGGGGGCAACTAGCTCAAGGGAGCCTCAAGGAGGGACGGCCTCGGCTTGGGCCGTCACTATGGGGGAGGGCGTATACCAGGTGTCTCGCCGTGGTGCTCTGAACCGGCCGGCGGGCAAGGGATTCTTCGAGCTCGCCGGCGAGGACGGTGTCTGATTCTGTGTGCTAATGTTTTTAACTGTGACGCAACTTTTCTAGGTTTTGCTGATTTTGATCGATTTAGAATTCTAAATTGAACTTCCCTGCTCGGTTTTGTTCATTATGCAGGAATTTTTGCAGTAAGTAACTTAGAATTTCAGTTCTTCCCATTTTCCGAATCGAATCTGTGATCGTATGGTACAGGAACCCGCGCAGCGGTCCCATATAACATAAAGTGAGCCTGTTGTACCAGGCCAAATTCAGACTCTAAATACAAAAACCACAATTTTTCCGACCTAGGAGTCGACCCTGGGACCTCGTTATTGCCACTCGCACTATGGGTCACTAGACCAACGAGGCAGTTCCGTGTTTGATTGTAATAAAAACAATAATAATAAAGTATGCGTGCATTCCTAAGCGGGGGTGGCAGAGGTGTAATGTATATACACTTACTTTTCGCCATAATAGGGGACGATTCTATTGCCAACATGCTGGGAACATCAGTCGGGACTGATATTGGCAATTTCTACCTGGCACTCGAACCCAAGATCTCGTGTTCACTGCGCGCGTTATTCGCCACTAGACCAACGAGAATTTTAATATTTTGTTATTATAATCTAACATTATTATAACTCAAAAAGTTCATTCAGTATCAAAAGTTAACTCATCAGAAAGTCATAATTTGGGCATGTGCGGGGTATAGCGGGGTGTGAGGGGAGGGGGTGAGCACGCGGCGCGCGCCGTGCGCCCGCGCAGCTCGTTGCCAAAAATCTAGTCAGACTGGCTTGCTATAGTGCAACGCACTTCTCGATGAATGCGTATGCGCAAAACGATGGTGTGGAGTCGTAGTGCATGCTTAAAATTTTGTCAAAAATATTTATATTAGTTCAAAAAAAGTAAAATATTCACCATCACATCTTCCTATATCTCCCACCCCAGCTTGGAAAATATTCATTATATTCCTATATTCCCCAAGTTGGAAGAGGTGTATCGTGTGTTTCTTATTTTGGCAGGATTATGTCAAAAATATTGACATCTTCATGACTATATTCCCCAAACGGAAGTGGCAGAGGTGTACTGTGTACATCCACATATCGTCGATGATGTTAGGTCCCAATGTAATAGGAGGTAAACTTTTGTCATTATACTGGGCGTAATTGAAGACTCCAGACTGTCTGAGATTTTTTCGATAGAAAGATAGATTTTTTTGACCTAAGATTTGAACTCAAGTTCTCGTGATCGCTATGCACACTATGAACTACTAAACTAACGCTATAGTTGACGAGAAATTCATTATTATGTAAATTAGTAATTCTACCTGGCAATTAGCTCGCTATTACACAGGACTGAACATTGAACAAAAGTGGATGTACGCGTGATAGTATATTTTTAATAATAGGCAGAGAGTAGAGAGCTCCTACAGGTTTCCAACATTTTTTAATAATTATACCTAAAAACTTGATACTCTTAAAAACTCTGAAAGACCATATTCCATAATCAATTATCGCAAATAGATTGTGTAACAGGGCTTAATCTATTGTTACTTAAAGTTGAATAAGTTATACTAAATTAGAGCCTTTTGATGGGGATCTAATTAAGAAATAATAATGTTAAGGTATTAATTAGATAATTTCGCGGGATGAAGTATTTAAACAGGGTATTTTATTTTATAGGATGAACATTTTTTATCGAAATAGTAGTTTTATTAAGTTAGCACAGGTTACAGCAAACATAATATACATTGTATATGACTCACAAGTAATTCTGACCTACATAATTATACATCTGAATTCGCTTAGCGATTATAACCATTCAGCTATTGTATGTTTGAGATATTGTAATGGACCTGTAATTAAAAAATATGTTTACCAGATTGTGGGATTCCTCGTTGCTCTATTATATTATATTCCTCCTTGCGTAAGTACGAAATCTTGGCTTTGATCCTACATCAGACAGTGTTATTGAAGGTTTTCTATAAAATAGAAATATTTCTCAGTAGCAGTCCAGAGTCTTAAGTAATATCTGGTATAATGGCGATAAGCTAGACTATTGCATTAGGATCTGTTATCATAAGTACATACAAGGTGTAACATAATAAACGCAAGTAACAGAAAAAAAAAAAAGCAGTTTTTTCTAAATCAATAACTGGATTGATTCTATTTTTTTTTAATGTTTATTACATTTTTTTTAAATATGCAAAAAATATTTTTACTCTTTTAATGCGAGATAAAAAACTAAACATATTCTTGATTCAAAGCAGTACGGAGATTTCAATCACATTTCTTAAACGTATTTCTTAATACGTACACATATACTTACGTTTCCATGTGAATTGGGGTACAAAAGTGCTTAAAAAAGGGGTTTAAAAATTTTAATTTGGAAAATTCATTTTCGTGTTGAATTTGTAAAGTAATTATCTAATCGGGGTGCCTGAGGTCTTGCGTTATTTACGATACACCTTGTATACACCTCTTTGCTAATGTAGACACACATTTTTTTTTTCAAAATTGTGGTTCCAACATACTCTCCACACATTTTTCTGTTCAGGTCGTTAGATAGTCATACAACGAGAGTAGGTGCATCTAAAAACTGCAACTCGATTGCGGGAGGCTGCGGGCCGCGGAGCAAGGGGGGAGTGCCGAAAAAAAATAAGTCTTGGCCCGAAATGCTGGGGCGTCGACCGGGCGACGACCCGACTTAGACCTGGGACCTAGCTTTTGGGACGAAGTGTGAATGCGTGTGGGTGTATGTATGTACTTTTTTTTTATTTAAGCAGAGGATGGTATGCAAGTTATTGTGTTTTTGACAAATGATTTTTATTCTGCGATTTGATGGCCGGTGTTATAAAAGCGGGATGAGTGGTAGAAACTTTGGGTAATTATGCTTGCTTCATATTTTTTGTGGTTGTATGGTTTTGTTCTTGTGATGCATATTTTTTTGTTATTGCTTCTATGTGTGCGTTATATCAGTCATCTTGTTACTCTGAGAAGGTGGATAGAGATGCACTTAGTACACTCACGTTTCACCAAGGAATTTTTGGTTTCATCGATTTTCGTTAGGCACTTTACGAGTATTTCACACGTCTTTCAAAAACTTGCTTAAAAATATTCTAAGTGTTAGCAAGTAAGTCTGATGTGTTTTTTAATTGAGTTATATTAATAGTAATATAAAATTAAAAAACGACGTATGTTACTTTGTAAATTACACCTTTATTGGTTATTCTTATTTTTTTAAATGGTAACTCCACACTAGTACGTTGATTTGTTTAGATTTGAGAATTGCTTATATGAATATATTTCAACGTAGGTATATACTTTAAAATAATTTAAAAAATATCTTTCCTTATATTAACTTTTATAGATATAATATTAAACATATTAAAATGAATTGTGAAACCCTCCAAAGGTTATTAACACCTGGCCACGGTACATTAGCCGTCAACATTTGAAATGCCCAAACGTCATTTTTATTTTTTTATATTTTATTTTCAAAGTCTGACAAATCTGTTGTCTTCACAAGTAACTTTCAACCTTATTCCTATAAAAAATATGTATCATTTTAATTAGCGCTACATTACAAGAACATTAATGGATAAAGATATTTATTTCTATGCATTCCTTAATAAAGACGAAGCCAGGTGTGGTTGATATATAATATTTTATACGACGCTCAATTTTTGGGTAAAAAAAGATATTTGCATGCAGTATTCTTCTTCTTTATAAGGGTCTTCTTACATTGGTCTAGATTACCTTATAAGATATGAGTTGAAGCGGTTATATCAAGTTATATTTTTCTTTGGTACCGATTAATGCGGATAAAATTAAGCATTTTTCTATAAGCTAAACTTGAGTATCAATTAAAGCGAATAAATTTAAGTTTTTTTTGATAAATTTTATTATACTTTGTTGATTTGATTATCCTTGAGTGGATAGTGTCGCTAGTCTGTGGTTGTGAAATAAACATATTTTTTTACAAGTTATTTTTTATATCAGCAGTGCAATGTAGTGCAGTATAGTGTAGCAGTGATACCCTAGTGGTTAGACCGTCGGACTGCAAACTCAGAGGTCTCGCGTTCAAACCCAGGCACCTCTGTCTTTTCGAAAACATGTGCGTATTAAAAATTAATTGCTTTAGCGGTGAACGAAAACTTCGTGAGGAAACCTGCATGCCTAAGAATTTTTCGAAGGTGTGTAAAATTCGCCAACCCGCACTGGGCCAGTGTGGTGGACTCTGGCCTAAACCCTCTCAGTTTAAAGAGGCCCGTGCCCAACGGTGGGACAGTTTCTTATATATAATAGGGCGTATACAGTCATGAAATCCACCCATGTATGCGGTACTCAGACCGAAACAAATATTTGTGGGTCTCACCTGTTGGAACTCTGTACTCTCTGCCTACCCTGCAAGGGATCTGGCGTGAGGTTATAGATAGATAGATAGACGAAGATTTATCATGTACGGGAATCCGATTGCCGACTATTCAATCCAGTTAGCAGAGTGATCTTTGCTATAACTACTACAGAAGCCGTCGTTAACGGCCGTTCTCATTATGGCATTGTTTTTTCGACTATGTACGGGCAATATGATTTTAGAAAGTAAATAGCATATCTCGACTAAAAACGACTTTTCTGATGTAGCGAATACCTTAATATTATACGGACGATTTAGCGCAGTGGTTAAGAGCTTAAGCCGCTCCGCCCACTGTGTCTTATAGTCGCGGGTTCGATTCCCGCACGGGACAAATCTTTGTGTGATCCACAATTATTTGTTCCGGTCTGGGTATTTGTATATGTGAAATTTCATGTTTGTAAACGCACCCACGACACAGGAATAAATCCTAGTGTGGGGCTACTTTTTAAAAAACAAACACAGAAACACATAAGTAACATATTTGTGCATGTATTTTATTGCACACTCTTACTTTGGAAATGTACGTGTGTGCGTGTTAATTATTTCGAAGTCTCTCCAACCGTGCTTTTAGATTCGCTGGATATCGCTTCAGCTTCTGACTTGTACCCCACACGTGGGCGAAGGTGAACGATTCATCAACGCTTGGGTCATTAGCGAGTACCAAAACACGATAGTGACTATATACTCAATCATCACGCCAGATCCCTTGCGAGGTAGGCAGAGAGTACAGAGTTCTAATAGGTTCTTACCTTACATACCTCACTGGCTTTCTCCACTCTCATAGTTTGTCTCATACACGCTCGCCGGTTACGGAGACTCTTGACTTGTCCTTCAGATAAGACTCGGTTTATTTGGTCGTGGTAAGATAGTCTAGATCTTCCCCGGTACCTACATCCTTCCACTTTCGCACTGTATATCTCTTTTGTCATTCTTTCTTCTGACATTTTTATATGCCCGAACCAACGGAGCATACCCTTTCTCCTTTACACCGATACTACCTTTCATGCCTACTCGCTTTTTTACTACGCTGTTGCAAATACGGTCGGTCAGCTTCACTCCGCACATCTTCCGCAGAGCTCGCATATAAGTAAAATAATAATAAACAGCCTTATATTTCTTGCAAATAATAAAGATAAACAAAACGGTATGAATAGAGTTATTGTGTTTTAGCAAGAACCCCTCTACAGGTGCACTTCTTTAGGTATATGAATTGTTGGCATTAGGTTCTACACAGACGGTCTGCATTTTATCTGCACATTAGCTACAAATTTGCAGTTGGAATGCAGGTTTTGTGCAGTTAGCATGACTGCATCAAAACTATCTGCGCAGTCCGCTTGCATTCGGCCTGCACTTCTAATGACTGCTTACTGACTCCAGGCTAGCAACATTTTTATTGCAGTGCTAATGCAGTCACCGTTAATATTAGTAATTAAGTTATCGCAAATGTGGCCCAATGCGGATTGGTGAAGGCAGGTTTGTAGCCACCTGCTATTGAAACTTATCAAGCCGCTCACAAGACTTCCAACATGCCTTAACGACCACCATGTAAGTAGTAACCAAGACAAATAGTTAACGTGCCTTCCGAAGCACGAAGGCGTTTGAAAATAGAAATGCTACAAACGGTCACCCATCTCACACTGACCGCGCCGAACACTGCTTAACCTTGGTGATTGCTACGAACACCGCGGTACCACAGTGCTAGCTCCTCCGTGGTCCTTGCTGGTTCATCATCATCATCAACCTATGCAGTTCGCTGTTGGACATAACAGACATGTCCTCGGTTGCATGATGGTAAACCATCTCTGCTACCGATGTACATCAGCAACATCAGAGGAGTCATCGTTGCCAATCTTTTAACAACACATATTTTCTGGTAGCACATTAAATTGATTTCCTTTTGGCCATGAGTGCTTTTATAAACAAGAAATTCACATACGGAAACACCCAGACCGACAAACCAAAAAATGTTAGTGAGTCACACAAAGATGGTCCCATGAGGGAATCGAACCTGTAGCATCCCATCCAGTTGGTGGAGTGGCTTAAGCTCTGAATAACTGAAACAAGCCGCCGTGAAATTATAGCAGTATGAGTAAATAATAGTACTTTCTTCTTTACAGTTGAAGTCCCCTACAGAAGAAAGTACGCCGGGTGGTGAGGCGGTGGAGGGAGGGGAGAACCCTCCAGCCAACGGCTCCATCTTCACCATGACCCTGAAGAACAACCACCTCATTGTGGAGACCGAGGAGAGAAATGTGGGTATAGATATAGTTTTAAATCATTAAGTAAAACATAGCACCGTACTTGGAATGTTGACTGCATGTGGGTCCGTTTACTAACATGAAATTAATATGCTTAAACACCTAGAGCTGAACAACAGTTTGTGGGACACACAAAGATTTGCCTGGTCTAGGTACTCAATTCAGTCAGCGGAGCGGCCTACCTTCTTACACCTTTTTCATTAGACTTTAGAATTTAGACTAAGCCATCCTCAAAATGTAATAACAGACCTCCGCATAGTTAGAGACTTATAATAGGTCAAAAAACAACTTCCGAGACAGATTTAATATTGGCTGTGACATTTATTCTAATCTGTCTTGGTTGTCAATATTTGGAACTTAACTAAAAAACAAACTAAAGTATCCAATTTTCTATGAAAGTACGTAAATGGTTAAAGTGTTTGAAGATTTACAAAATGCCAAAATGGCATGCAAAGTAATCTGTAATTGAAAGTTTTAGAAAACAACATTAAAAATATAATTATCTTATTCCAGGACATCACTAAAAACGGACGAGAGACAAAGATGAAGTATTCGCCAGACAACGACGGCATCTTCGTCGTGGAGGTGCAGCAATCAGCTGCTTACCGACCAAACAAGGCAATGCAAAACTCCCCGCCACACGACCCTCAGATCTCCACCAACCAGGCCCTCATACACCGCGTTCCCGAAGAGCTAGAAAAGAAGATAGAAGAAGACAGCGAAAGAAGCAGCGAGAAGTTCGAAAGAGACAAAGCATTAGCGCTATCCAGCACAGGTCTCTCCATCTCCGACCTCAGTATGTCTTCAATCGGCTCCCATAACGTCAGCTACTCATATGGAAGTCAAATAGGCTATGAGCAAGGTCCTTTTGGTTACCCCGTCTACGCAGGTTATGAAGTCACAAAAGAGGATATACCAGAAGGAATCGTATACGATAACTCTCAAGAACCGCTGATTAGCAAGACTCCAACGGACCCTGACAAACCAGTGGTCACTGCTGCGATATTTAAGCAAGATTCCATTATAGGAAGCGATGCGTTGCAAGGTCCTGGGTACTGCATCGAAGGATCCACAGATGGACCTTTACTTTCCGATGTTCAAGCTAGGGAATACAGCTTACAACATCTTCACGATCAGAAGAAAATGGAAAACGGCGTAGCAGTTCCTGTTTCAGAAGGTACGGAAGCTTCTAAGTCTCTAAATCGAGCTGACAGTCTCCCAGTCCGGTTAGAAGAAGAAGAAGAAAAGGCTCTAGCTATGGAGACTATCAAAGAAGAAGTTCCGAAAGATTTAAGAGGTAAGAGAGCGTCTTTGCCTATCATCAGGACGGATATGTATGAATCTGTAAAAGATGTGATCCTGCCTTCTGGGTCGCCGAAGTTTGAGAAGCTGATGAATGAGACGTCGCCGGGGGAGGCCTACGACTCGCCCCCTATGATAACGATCACGGAGGAGAGCGAGTCAAGCAAGTCAGACGAGACAAGTTAATTTATCGCTCGGTTTGTGTATATAGTTGGTGGTGGAAGTATTTGATGGAGTGTACTGGAGTGATGTTAGTCGAGAGGTAACTATATATTTGCCGTGTTTCAAAAGCATTGATGTTTGATGTCGCATTGATGTCTGTGTAGATAAGTTTCAATGCAGGAAAACTAAACAATATCATATAGTTCTAGTTATAGAACAAAATACTAAGAGCCCAAATATAAGGATTAAACACAACAATGATAAAAAGATTTGATCAAATCCTCCATAATATGTGAGTGAAGTTGGCTACCTGTTAAAGGAATTTGATCAAGTCTTCCATGATGGTAGAATAGATAGGATAAAGTAAATTTGTTCAAATTATGGAGAAAGAAATTGTACGAGTGGATTTCCAGCCAAGAATAATCTCTGCGACTGACACCGCTCTAGTGTTGGTATAATTTTGTAAAATCTAAATGCCCTAGTAGTATCCTAAGCTTGGAGTCGCCCTGGTGTTTCCCTTATCAGCTCATCTTCGTTATTTTTCAGCGTCAGGTGGAAAACATGCCCATAAAAAGTATTCCTAAAGGCAGATAACCAAACTAGTTACTATGTTGTTACAAAATAGATCTCGTTTTGTTCGTGTTTTCAGAAAAATGAAGTCTTCTAGGGCCTTAGTTAGAAGTCAGTAAAAGATTTATAAAAGGTAGCCTAAAAAGAGCTTGTATGCAACATCGTAGCTAGTCGCTAGTCAGAAAGAAGACCACCAAAAGTTCACTCTTCAAAACACAATACCTTCTTCCTAATAATTTCTGACTGATCTTGCCCGAAGGAGCTAAGATTAAAGGTGCCCAACTATAATCGTAGCTCCGACGCTGCTTCTATGGTTGTCGTATGTTTTCGATCGAACGCCATTGCTCAGATTCTAGTTGTTTGTTGATGATTCTCAGTGTGTCGCTCAGTAGGTATCTGTATAAATTAGGTTTATTGTCGGAATGGCTGTGGACTAGGGATCGTATTCCAATTATAGAGATAACTGTAAAAATTTCGAAGTCGATCGAAAGGATCTACATCCTTTTGCAATTGGGTTTGTTAGCCATTTGCGAAAGAGGATTTTTATTTTTTCTTAGTAACTAGTTGCGATGGAAGAGTATTTCTATGCCTGTGTCGTGGGTGTCTGTATTAATATTATATATAGAAATTGATACGGAAACAAAAGTTTATGGATCACAAAAGATTTGTTCTTGTTCGGGGATGGACTTCACGACTACTCGTTTCAGTAAGCGCTCGAATCATAGACAAAAACCTTGTTATTCGTAATATCTGGATCATATAATTCTATCTACAGTCGCACAAGGTTCTTTTGGCCCGCAGCCAATGTCGGAACTAACACTGTCATCATGTTAGTCTTAATTGCAGTCGCAGAATTTGCGATTACTATGAAAGGGCAAGGCCCAAAACTAAAGATGCGTGCAAAATGCACCGAGACTATTTATATACCAATAATTTGGATCAGAATTATAAGTATTACAGAATTGTAAGACGGACGATTTAGCGCAGTGGTTAAGAGCTTAAGCCACTCCGTCCACTGTGTCTAATAGTCACGGGTTCGATTCCCGCACGGGACAAATCATTGTGTCGCCCACAATTATTTGTTTCGGTCTGGGTATTTGTGCATGTGAATTTTCATGGTTGTAAACGCACCCACGACACTGGAATAAATCCCAGGGTAGGGTAAAGTTTAAAAAAATATATCATATCGGAGGCTTATAAAATAATATGCGTGTATGAGACGAACTATGAGAGCGGAAGAAGCCAGAGAAGTATGTAAGGAAAGAACCTTTTGGAACTTTGTACTCTCTGCCTACCCCACAAGGGATCTGGCGTGATGATATAAATGGATAGATAAAATTATACAACAGTATCTTGTTTATTAGTAAACATTGGGTTCTTATTGAAACCCAATGTTTACACGAATGTCCGCGGCATGTTCTCACTGGCCCTTCCGGTGCCTTTACATCCCTTCTTCCGGATACAGATACCACACACAGGGTCAGACACCGACCTCACCGGCGAGCTCGAAGAATCCTTTGCTCGCCGGCCGGTGTAGAGCATCACGGCGAGACACCTAGTATACGCCCTCCCCCATAGCGACTGCCCAAGCCGAGGCCGTTCCTCCTTGAGACGCCCTTGAGCTTGTTGCCCCCTTGCCCTTCTGGCTCGAGCGTAGTGGTTGGACGCCTTCTTGTCTGGTGAAGCTGTAAAGGCCCCGCGAACAACAGCGTAGATTAATCACACACACACACACACACACACATACACATACACACACACACACACACACACACACACACGCGCAGGCAAACAATATTAATTTTACAATACACATGTGTATTTTTTGTCCAATAAGGAGTTCGTTATAATGAAGTGTAATCTATATCAGCAAAAGTGGAAGGTTGTAGGTACCGGGGAAGACCTATACTATCTTACCACGACCAAATAGACCGAGTCTTATCTGAAGGACAAGTCAAGAGTCTCCGTAACCGGCGAGCGTGTATGATACAAACTACGAGAGCGGAGGATGCCAGAGAGGTATGTAAGGAAGGAACCTGTTGGAACTCTGTACTCTCTGCCTACCCCGCAAGGGATTTGGCTTATTGACATCTTTTTTTTTTTAAATCGTAGCCCCACACTTTTATTCCTGTTTCGTGGGTGCGTTTACAAAACTAACAGTTCACACACACACACACAAATACCCAGACCGAAACAAATAATTGTGGATCACACAAAGATTTGTCCCGTGCGGGAATCGAACCCGCGACTATTAGGCACAGTGGGCGGAGCGGCTTAAACTCTTAACCACTGCGCTAAATCGTCTGTCAACATACGACATCCTAGGTACATTACCTATCTTTTAATGACTATTTGTAGGAGACGCAAGATTAGCCAATATTCTTTTTATTAGTAACCCACTTGTTGAAATATCTCTTTGGAAGTAGAAAATATTACTTAATGGTAACCCTCATTTCCAACCAACGCTCCCCTGTCAATATCATCCTCGGGCCAAAAGATCCATGTGGCTCTATCTACCTATATCATCACGCTAGATCCTTGCAGGGTAGGCGTAATTTCCTAGATAAGTTATATGGTCTGGTCAATAAATAGAAAATCATGAGCAGTGGTGTCCTCATCAGCTAGAAACAAACTTCCTTTCAAGAAAAGAAGGCAAAGGTTCTGCGAGAATACCAACCAACATAACTGCCTATTTACTCTGTTTTGTAGCATGTTGGTCAAATAAATGATTTTTCTTTCTTTCTTTCTAAATAATGAACAAACTATTTAATATCCAATTTTAGTACGAATTCCTAGTTCACAATATGCCGGCATCTAGAGTTATTACCGTGGGACTCTAAGGTCCACGTTTCCGTGACGAAGCATCAGTGATACACGTTCCCTAGTCTTGTTGTGGCCAAATTAGTTCTACTGGTAGTCTTAAGTGATCATTTTGTGAGGAACCGTTGACAGGTTTTTGTCAGCGAAATATGAGTGTACATAGTACACCTCTAATACCCCCGATTGGGAAATGAAGCTTGTAATTACGTTTTTCAGTCGATTCCTGTTACGAAGGTTACAATCATCCCCTGTTATTTTTGGATTTAACGTCTTGGGACCTCTTACCACGGTGTTCTTACCGATCACCAAAGGTTAAGCAGTGTTCGACTCGGTCAGCCTGAGATGGGTGACTGTTTGTGGCATTTTCATATTCTAGCGTCTCCGTGCTTCGCAAGGCACGTTAAGCCGTTGGGCATGGTTAACGCTTAATGTGGTAGTCGTTAAGTCGGGTTAGAAGCCCTGGAGGCGGCTTGCTAAGTTCCATTAGCAGGTGGCCACAAACCTGCCTCCGCCAATCCGTGTGGTGGAGTATGACCTGATCTCTCTTACCTCGATTTGTGAGAGAAGGCTTTTGCCCAGCAGAGAGACAGTATAGGCTGATATTATTATGTAACGTCTTGCGCAAGAATGTGGGTATATACCTATACATCATACATCTCTACCATCCCCCTTTGGGGAATGTTAGCGTGACACGTGAAACTCGTCATTAACACTCTGAAGTCGCTTCTTTTTACGGTGGCTATACCGTCACCCCCTTTTACTATGATAAATCTTCGGCGAAAAATAGGTGTTAAAAGTAAACCTTTACAAACACTTCGGAAATGTTAGATGATAAAACTCAAAAATCAAACTCAAATAATTTATTTTGTTTAAAGTCTGCAGGGGATACAAAAATAGTCAATTTCTACTAAGTTACTACCGGATCGGAACGCAGTGTACACTGAGAAGATCCGGCGAAGAAACTCGGTAATGTCAACGGCGGTTAGGTGGTGTGTTTTTATGAAGCATTATGGGAGCTGTTTAAGATAATTTAAACATCCATTTTCATCCCTTCAAGGTTGAAATCGTCTCTGTCAACTGTTTCTCATTTCGTTTACACCAAATCTCGCTATTCTAGTATAAGTAATAGTTACTGGTAATGTTAATTTGTAACGTTTAAGGAACTGAGGGTTACATCTGAATGGAGCTGTTAAATTTCAGTTAGGCCTCTTTCATCCCCCTTGAGTAAAGTCTGAAGTACACCATCTAGGTTAAACAAGCCGGTTTTATTTGCCGAGTAACGCTAATCGAGAAGTAACTAACCGGCACTTTACTCGAGGCTGGTAAAACAGGTCCTTATAGTTTATAAATAGCTGTCAGTTAGTTTGGAGGTTATGTTAATTTTGCTCAGGTAAGTCGATTTTCTATTGTAGATTTATGGGTGTTTTTCTTAAGGGTCTTTGACAACTGATTTGTAACACGTATCGCGCGTTCGTATATCATGTTTCTGGGCCTAGGCTACCGTAACACTATGAGTGTAAAAGCATTTAAAAATAATAAAGAAGGAATAGAGAAAACTTTTTTGTCACAGCCACACACAGCATAAGATATATATTATTTTGTAATTATCTACATACAATTTAAAAAGGTGTCTTATCGATAAAAATGTATTATTCGATAACATAAATTTAATACATGTAGGCGTCATTATGCTGAAATATAATTTAAAACACCTTTAACACCCCACAAATACAAATTACAATATTAAGATATTGAAAATTTTGTGGGACACTCAAAAAATGCGAGTTTATTGAGACTCTTTTACTGTATGTTGGGAAATCCAATTACATGTTCAGTAGAATAACAGAGCTGACCAATGTTTTGTTACGCTTTAGTCGTCAAAGGCCTTTATAAATAAATGTTTAATTTCGGAGCTAGTGCCGTCCGCGAGACAAACGAAAATAACGTGCCAAGCAGATATTGATTGTTTGATAAGAGTTACATTGATTTCGGTATAGGCTAGATACCGGTCGCTTAGGTTATATACACAAAATCATTTCTTTTTTCTCTCATTGCAATGTTTTATCAAAATTAAATTTTGTAAATCAAAATTACGTGTTTGATTATATTAGAACTTAATAAACTTAGTACACCTCTGCTGCCCCCGATTGGGATATGTAGGCGTGGTAGTGTGTATATTTGATTTTTCTTAGGTAGGTAACGAACTTTTTTCAAAATTCAGTTTTCCATTTTGTTTAAAATTGAACACCAAATTCAAAATAATCCTGTAGGTTTTTTATTGAGTGTAATGGACCATGGCCCTATTAAGATTCCATGTTGAGTTGATACAAAGATACCTAGTATACGCCTTCCCCCATAGCGACTGCCCAACGGCCTCGAGATCCTCCTTGAGCCACCCTTGAGCTAGTGGCCCCCTTGCCCTTCTGGCTCGCGCGTAGTAGTTGCACGCTCGCCCTTTTGTCCACACACACATGCACACAAAATTGGTAATGTTGGCACGTTCTTACTTTGTATTAACTCAAAATAAACTCTTAATAGGATACCTTGTCTGCCTCTCTTTGTCTTAATCCATTTAAGTTTTAATGTTAAATTAAGCTCCAATTAAGCTTATGGTATGTTTATTTTAATTGTGTAATTAATGTAAGCGACAAAAATGGCGAAGTTTGAAAATTATATAATAGTTACTATGAAATAATAATTAAATGTACGTAATAATTAATAATTCGGTTCGCATTAATGATTTTAATATTCTGTTTATAGTTACTTTTATAAAAATAAATTTAAAGTGATTTGCGAAATTATTTACTGTTTTATTTCAGTAGTTTTAAGAGTTTTGAATGTATTAAAGGTATTAAAGGTTGAACTATGAGAGTGGAGGAAGCCAGAGAGGTATGTAAGGAAAGAACCTGTTGGAACTCTGTACTACGCCGCAAGGCATCTGGCGTGATGATGTGTTGTTGTTGTTAAGATTTTATGGTTGGAGAATAAGTTTGCATGGAGTTGGGAAGATAAGCAAGAATAGGCAGAAGAATATATAAACTATTTTTTCATTATTAAAACGTAGCCACACATTAGGAATTATTCCTGTGTCGTGGGTGTGTTTAGAAACATGTAATTTACATACACAAATACCCAGACCGAAACACATATTTATGGATCACACAAAGATTGTCTAAAATTCACACGTCTTTCATGGGGTACTGTGTTAGATTTTATAATAAAATTCCACTTGACGTCACTCAACTTAGTGAAAATAAATTCAAAGCCTGTATTAAACGTACGCTCTGCAAGCGAGCTTACTATACTCTTGATAGTTATTTAAAATATAAAAATGCTTGGATAGGTGTTGTTCCAGCTCCACCAGAATGTGGATCACATGTTCAGCTATAATTATTTATTATTTCCTCTCTTTCTTCTAGTAGTTAAATAAAATTTATCATTTTTCTTCCTCATTTCTTTATCTGTAAATGAGAGAACCATGTAGCCATTCACATGAATAGTTTAACTTGGTTAATTTAATTAGGCTCACCTGATACTACATTGTTCTCCCATACCCCACAACAAAATGTAGATGGAAAAATTGTAAAAATACTATTTTAAAAGAGTAACCGTGGAGTTTCTTGCCCTTCTTCCCCACAGGAATGACATTCCGAAGTGGTGGTAGAGTCTTTGTTACTATTTTGACGATTCATAAATACTGTAATCATCATCATCATCATCATCTCAGCCTATACTTGTCCACTGCTGAACATAGGCCTCCCCAATCGCTTTCCAGCGTAACCGGTCCGATGCCACCTGCATCCAACGACTTCCTGCGATTTTCACAAGATCGTCGGTCCATCTGGCAGGTGGTCGTCCCACGCTGCGCTTGCCAATACGTGGTCTCCACTCTAGAATCTTTCTGCCCCAACGCCCGTCCGATCTTCGCGCTATGTGGCCCGCCCATATATTAATACTGTAATGGTTTACATGAATAAAAAATATTCTGATTCTGATTTTGATTTGTCCCGTATGGGAATCGAATCAACTTCTCAATCCAGTGCGTGGAGCGACTCAAGCTCTTAATCACATAAACCAGCCGTGCAAACTAAAAATTTATAAACCTGCAACTCAAATAAATCTTAGCCAAAAACATTCTCGATCAAGTCACCTTTAAAAAGAAAACTATATCAAAATCGGTTCATCCGTTTAAGAGCTGTGACAGACACACGGATATACTTGTTAAACTTATAACATTCCTCTTTTTGCGCCAGGGGTTAAAAAGGAAAGAAATAACCTAATACAGCACAATTATCTGCTGTTATTAGTGAGACGCTGCCATAAATAACTTCCAACCTTTTGTATTTACACCAATTTACCTATGCTTACTTAAGTGCATTATGTTTATTTCAATATATATATATATATATATATATATATATATATATATATATATATATATATATATATATATATATATATATATATATATTATATATATATTTCTTACTATATATATTGTATGTGTGTTATATATTCCATGAAGAGATGCAACATAGAGCCCTCTCGTTGGGAGCGTTTGGCAGCACAGCGGCTAGAATGGCGCAGGATGGTGAACAGCCAAGTACACGAGTTCGAGGCTCAGCGTAAAGCTGACCTTGATGCCAAACGCAATCAGTTAAAGGCTCGCCCACCTGCTGCCATAACATACAATTATGAGAACGGCGTACTCACGTGCCCTCAGTGTGCACGGAGTTTCGCCGCGAAGATAGGCTACATAAGCCATCTCCGAGCGCATCAGCGCCATTACTCCGACTAGGGGTCAAAGTGGTCGCCATGGCCGAAATCGGTCGAATCAATCATCATCATCATCATCATATATTCCATATAAGTATAGTTACTTTTAATCTTAATAAATGTACGCCACCAAATGCCCTCTACATTGTTGTATTTCTTAGATATTTATTTAAACAAAGAAGAATATTATATACAGTATGTACAATTATATAAAAAAACAGCAAATAATTATTAATAAAAACGGGTGTAAAAAAGGAAAATACCTATTTACATAGGGCCAAATGGTTCCACGCCACTGTCAGTTGGCAGTGTACCTAGAACGCTGGCAGCATTGCCGCGCTGAATAGCAATGCTTATATGCTGACCAAAATACATACCAGCGTTCCGGTCGCCAGTACACTCCACCAAACGTTTCGAAATTTCTCGAAACATCCGGTGGGCTCCCGGCCCCCACGGACCCAATGTCTCTACCCCAAACGCCTCGAATATGTATCCCGAGCCAAGGGAATCATATTTGCGGCGTTTGAGGGATTCTGCGCTCAGTGCAGCGTTGCCTGCCCGCACCGAGGACGCTGGAAGATGAGACGGAGCGAGAGTGTCGACGCATGTAGCGTCCCACACTAACGGTCGTCCCATCTTCCAGGGTACCAGCGTCATACCATCGGGCCTCTTGCCATCATCTCGATGGAGACCAGCCGGTTCAAGGATGGCCGCCATGTTGACGTTGGCAAGGGCACGGCGTATGACGCCGTTGAGACTGGCATGACGCGCAATCCGTCCGGCACTTCTGCGGCATGAGAGTCCGTGGTGGCCGAGCTGGTTGACTCTACTACCACACTGACAATGGTGTGGAACAAGACAAGGAACCCCTAAACGAAGACACAATGCAACACGAAATGCAGTGGGGTCTAATAGGGTCCCAAGATGGACAGAAGGGTGCGCCTGTAGCCAAAGACCCGACTCCCACTCAGAAGCACACCCACACACTCCCACCCCTGTATTTCTTTGACTTGGTTGTCTGGAAGAAATTTCTATTAGCAATAAGACCGCCAATTGTACCTTATATTGTTTTGAACCTTATATTATTGTTTATTTTTAATTTGGTGAACAATGAAGAGTTTTCTATTCTATGCTATTCTATTACCCTGAAAGGCATCTGGCGTGATGATATAGATAGATGGTTAGACAAACACAAACTACGCCGGACAAAGTGGGGAAATTCTGTTGAAAATATTTTCAATAGTATCCAGGAATTTGCTTTATTAGGGCACTAGATTGGGACGTACCGGCGACATAAGGGATTATATAGTGGACCTCTATTATCCGCATTTGGAGATATATTTAACGCAGTTGGGGTATCTGTTTCTTATCAATGACAGATTAATTTGGTCACTATAGGACATTCAAAGGTCTGGCTAGTACAATAACTTAGAAAAACTCTGCTCTGCCAGAGAGGTATGTTAGGAAAGAGCCTCTGGAATTGGAACTCTGTACTCTCTGGCTACCCCGCAAGGAATCTGGCGTGATAATATAGATAGATAGATAGAGAACTCTGCTACGTTTATATCAACAAGGTGCAACACATATAACACAAGCTTTGGGACACCCTAAATAGATTATTGCTTTACGATTTCAATACGAAAATCAACCTTCCAATCTCTTTGGTACGTAAATTAACCATAAAATTTAATAATTAATTTACTTTTGTATGCATATTGAGTTGTAGCCTATATGCCTATAGCCATAATGCTTTGAAGAATTATTAAATATTGTTTAATACAGCGAACACTACAAGTAATAGCATTTTTTGAAAATGAAAAAAAACATTGTCTTTAAAAATAGTTGGAATCGATTCAGTTGCCGATTTAGAACAAACTACTTTCAGGTCTTGCGTTGGTTAATTTACAACTTGTATATTTTTAAGAGAATTTTTCGACAGGATGCATTTAATTTCGCACAAATTAACTGGACTCACTAATCACGAGGTTCTGGGCTTGAATCCTAGTTCGGACGAAGTATAGATGAAGTATGCTTATACAATAGAAAAATGCAACCGGCATTTCGAAATCGTGCCCGGTACATCGACAATAGGCTCGCCCCCTGTTACATTGGGACCTAACCATCGTCGGCGATTTGCGGATGTATACAGTATACCTCTGTAACCCCCGCTTAAGGAATATCTTTGGGGAATATAGACGTGGGCGTAAATTTGTTTTAATTTATATTTAATTCCGGAAAAAGTCCAGAGATGGCGTTTGTAGTTTACTCTTTGCTCTTAACTACACCAAGCTCCGTAATTTTGCTGTTGAATTTACCGTAGATGATGAGCTCCGTAGTGATTCTAGCGCCATCTAGTGGGTGGTAGTTGAGCCAAACAAACCGCCCTCTTTCTTTCTCTTCCATTTCCTACTTCCTTTGTGTTTCTATCGCGATAATTTGTCTTTTACAACTAGTAGTTCTGAAATATTTTAAAAGAGGGATTTATTTTGTATAATTTAATTTGTATCTCCCTTTCAGTTGTATTATTATAGTTTATTTTTATTGTGAGAAATCTGTTAACTTTTTTAAAGAAAATATTTAATGGTAGGCATTACAAAATAGATAAGTAACACATTATTATCAAATAACTCACTGATGAAGTTTATTCATATGAATTCGGGCGGTCGTCCTACGCCGCGCTTGCTAATACGTGGTCTCCACTCTAGAATCTTTCTGCCCCAACGCCCTTCTTAGCCTCTTCGCGCTATGTGGCCCGCCCATTGCCACTTCAGCTTGCTAATCCTGAGGGCTATGACGCTGACCTTGGTTCTTCTACGAATCTCCTCA
The DNA here is from genome assembly GCA_905147815.2 of Phalera bucephala. Classification (NCBI taxonomy): domain Eukaryota; kingdom Metazoa; phylum Arthropoda; class Insecta; order Lepidoptera; family Notodontidae; genus Phalera; species Phalera bucephala. The sequence goes on along the minus strand of LR990621.1, from coordinate 2,621,199 downwards.
TTCCTGATTCAATCACGTAGAGAAACGCCGAGCATAGCTCTTTCCATAGCTCGCTGAGCAACTCTGAGCTTTTTTATGAGACCTATTGTAAGAGACCACGTCTCTGATCCATATGTCATCACTGGCAACACACATTGACTAAAACCTTTAGTCTTGAGGCACTGAGGTATTTTGGATGAGAAGATGTTGCCAGCCGAGTTGGATTCTTCGATTGACATCTCTCTCAAAGTTGGACCTACCCAAGCGGACTGCCTGTCCCAGGTTGTCGACGAATACATTTATATTCGTCGACAACTTCAAGGGTAGAGTTCCCAACGGTGAGTGCGGTGGGTACGACATGGGCATTAAACATTATTTTCGTTTTGTCTATGTTGATTTTAAGACCCACTTGATGAGATACTCTGTTGTCACCGAGCATTCATCCTAGATCTTCCAGCGATTTCGCCATGACCACAGTGTCGTCGGCAAATCGAAGGTGAGCGATGTATTCGCCATTGATGTTGATGCCTAGTCCTTGCCATTCCAAGAGCTTGAAGGCCTCTTCTAAGGTGGCCGTAAACAGTTTCGGCGAAATAACATCTCCCTGTCTTACTCCTCTTTTTATAGGGATCACCTTCGTGCACTGTCCCTGTACTCGGACTGACATGGTGGCGTTATTATACAAGCACTTCAACACTTCGATGTACCTATAGTCAATGCGGCATCGCTGGAGAGATCTAAGAACCGCCCAAGTCTCGATCGAATCAAAGGCTTACTCATAGTCCACAAACGCCAAGCATAGTGGCCGATTATACTCCTCAGTCTTCTGTATAATCTGCTGCAGCGTATGTATGTGGTCTATGGTACTAAAGCCTTTCCAGAAACCGGCTTGTTCGGGAGGCTGGAAGTCAACAAGCCTGCGTTCAAAACAATTCGTGATGACTCTCGAAAACAACTTATAAACATGGCTCAGCAGTGTGATGGGCCTATAGTTCTTTAATAAGGCGTTATCACCTTTCTTGAAAAACCACCACACCACACCCCTGTTCCATGCTTCCGGCGTTTTCCCTTCGAGCTAGACGGAATTAAACAGCCTCTGAAGGACTTTAAGTACCGGCGATCCGCCCGCTTTCAGAAACTCTGCGGTCATTCCGTCTTCGCCTGGCGCTTTGTCATTTTTGAGTTGTTTGAGAGCCATCCTAATCTCGTACAGGCTGATGTCCGGGATATCTGCAGTATAGTATCGGGTTACCTTGGCTCTTGGGTCTTTTACCAAGTCAACTACAGGTTCAGCTACTGAGGTATATAACTGCCCATAGAACCTCTCTATATCCCTGAGCACCTCTGACCCAATCGACGTTACGTTTCCGTCCTCCGTCTTCAGCTTCGTCAACTGGCTTTGCCCAATAGACGCGTCTCTTGCGAACACTTTAGAGCTCTTTTCCTGCTATATGGTCTCCTTAATACGCCTTGTATTGAAGGACCGTAAATCGCGTCGCAAGGACTTCAATATCTGTCCATTGAGCTGCCTATAGGACTTAACATCATCGGAGGTTTAAATCGTGTGAATTAATCCATATTTAATAATACCTATAATAAATTCGAAAATAACTCTATTACACAGCAAGGAGATAGACTGCATACCGAGGAAGGACGTTGGCTAACTTTCATAAAAACTTAGCAGATGAAGTCGCAGTTGACAGCTAGTATAATATAAAATGACATTACATTTGATATTATTTGAATATAATATTTTGTTAGGTTTTGTGGCGCTCAAAACCACCACAGTGCAGTTAGATATCACGAGGTCTTGGGTTTGAAATGTGTTTCAGTCAGTGCTATTTAGATTATTTATTATGAAACATTCTCATTAGCAGTCCAGAGGCCTGAATTCATAAATTTTCCTAAAAAATGATGTCCTTAATTGTTCCCGGTATAAAACATCGGAATATGAAATGGTCGCAAAACCTTTAATAATAATATAATTTTAAAGTTTTCAATGGCATAATTATACAATACTTAGTCAAGAAAATTGATTCATTTAAATTTAAAATTAAAACCATGTAGAATCCCTCTTCTGTTATATGATTCTATAAACGTACTCCCTAAATCAAATTGACGCGTCCGTCAGCCAATTAATATTATTCCTCCACCCCACACACAAATCGATTAAATCATCAAATTTTCTGGAATGTTATTGTTAGAAAAATTCCGTACCCTCTCCCCACGGAAATAGGTCAAACAATACAGGGTAGCAAACATCTAACGCGGAAACCCGAAAAAAATGGCGGTCGCGAAAAAATTAAACAGATAAAAAAGCATTACGTTTCCCAAACATCACAACTACCCTCATCTCGCCGCTATTGATTCACTGCGGATAATTGAGTACACGCGTGTCAACCCCCACCCGAAACCTGCCCCCCTTCCCGTTGGGGGGGCGCACACACGCGTCGCACCTCATTTGATTACAACGGAAAAAGCAGCGAAAAATCGAGTAGATGTGATGCAGTAATCGGCCCGTTGCCATGACGACCGATATTAACGCGAGGGGGGGGGGTAGGGGGAACATAAATAGATCGCACATAAGTTCACACACGCACCCCCCGACCCCCCCAACATTTTTGTACCACGTTAAAATGCCTAAAACCACCCCCCGGTTTAAAAGTGTACCGGGGGTAATGCAGATTAGCTAAAACTAGGGTATTTTTTACCCCGGCGGGTTGGGATCTCGCTAACTACCGAGTTGGACCCGGAGTTGTGGGGGTGGAACGGAAAAGTTTGTGTTTTAAATATGTCTAAAGGCACGCATTAAAATGTCGTGAAGAATCATTAGTAACGTTGTGACAGAGTATGTTTATTTTGTTTGTTTCATTTCTTTGATGTATTCATGGTTTGTATTATGGAGAATATAATAAAATTGTATCTGACTAATGTTTAACCCTGTGGCAAACAGCGTAGATTATTCGTACACGTTATAACTATAACAAGCCATTTTATAGAATAGTGATTCAAATAGAAAGAAAAATTTAGTTTCGAGTGCGAATTGAACCCACCATCTAATCTCCCGGTACCGCTCTGACTGAAATAACAATTGTCAACTATGTTAGGTCCCAATCCAGACTTCGGACTTTTTAGATGGAAAACTACACTTTGTCCGACTTAGAAATCATACCCAGGACCTCGTGATCGCCAGCCGGACAAGCCTCCTCTAGGCAGCTTGTAAAATAAAGAGTAAAATAGATTACCGATTGGAAAAAAATAGAGAGATGTTCGATTACTTATGTCTTTGTACCATTAAGGGTGTAACTGACGTGAATGACTATAAGATTTTTATTTAAATAACCTTAACTGTTAACTTTGACATAAGTGAAAAGTATGCCTGAGCGACCAATATTGCAAGTATTTTTCCAAATAAGTTAGATGAAATAAATCCAAAAAAATATCGTCAATACAAGTTATAGCGTATATCTGAAGCTTTGTTTTCATTTATATTCATTAAATAGATAATTCACGATTTATATTAAAAAAAAGGTTCTTTTTAGAAGTTGTTTTGTGAGAACAATCAACAAACAGAACAAACAACAAAACAATGTATTGAACAAAGTTTAAACATTATTAAACTTTGTTCAATACATTGTATTCACAAGATCCCTATCTTTATTTTATATACATAATTTTCATAACAAATGGACAGTAGATCCCTCAAGAATCTTCTGTCAATCAGGCGTATTTTTGGGAGTTCACCGTTGTTCCAGTCTTAACCTCTGCGCATATGCAATTCCGAAATAGCTAGCTAGCTATTTCGGAATTGCTAATATTTAAATTCGTAAAGGACGGGCCTTATTTATTTTCTTTAATGAAAAACACAATTTTCAGAAAATTTTCCACACTTTCTATAATATTACATAATACCCTTATCCTTAAATGATCTGCAAGATTTAAGTTCCAAGGGCTCTGGGTTCTAAGGAAATAAGGTATTTCTAATTAATTCCCTTTGAATTTATGATAGCCTGGTACCTCATGAGAGGATTTTCATGTTCTCCCTGTAATTAATAAGTTGTTTGCTGTTTAAACATATTTCACAAGCTTTATTTTAGCTTGAATGAGCGAACAAAGAAATAGTCTAAAGGTCTTTTTAGCCACCCTCAAGTAAAATCGGAAGTGGACTAATCGACAATTAGAGTTGCAAGTAAGTCTATGTACAAATTTCACAATCTCTGCGTAGCCCTATCCGACGGTTAAGCTAACTAGTTATAATTGCCAAGTAACGCTAATCGAGAAGTATCTAACCGGCACTTTACTTGAGGGTGGCGAAAAAGGCCCTAACAGTGGTACAAATAAACGTGAAATAAAGTATAATACTAATATAAATAATTAATTACAAATAAACAAAATATCTGCTAATAAACCCAGAGTAACTTATGCCTATATAACTTATTATAAGCAGTGATAACCTAGTGGTTAGACCGTTGGACTGTAAATTCAGAAGTCTCGGGCTTGTCTGTGCAAGCATGTGCGTATTAAAAATTGACTATCACTGGCTTTAACGGTATATGAAAACATCGTGAGGAAACCTGCATGCCTAAGAGTTTCTCGAAGGTGCGGGAAGTTCGCCAATCCGCACTGGGCCAGCGTGGTGGACTATAGCCTAAAACCCGCTCAGATTGAGAGTACGCCCCTGCCCAACGGTGGGACAGTTTCTTAACAGAGCTATTATTATTATTATATAGCTTATGCCTAGTGTAACTAAGGCGAAATTATTCTACAAAGCGTAAGGGAGTATGGAGATCTTGGCGAACACGAGGTCCTGGGTTCAAATCTTAGAACGGACAAAGTGTTGTTGGTGTGTTTCTATTGAATAAATCTCAGTAGCCGTTTAAAGTTTGGAATTGTGCCTGGCATAATGGCTATAAGCTTGCGTAATGACAATGTGCACTTTTTTCACTCCAGAGAACGTAGGGGTAACTATATTTTTTTTATAATGGGGAATTCAAGAGTCTCCGTAACCGGCGAGCGTGTATGAGACAAACTATGAGAGTGTAGAGAGGTCTGTAAGGAAAGAATTTGGTACAACTTTGTACTCTCTGCTTACCCTGCACGAGATCTAGCGTAAAAGTTACGAAAGTGATTTATTTCTGGTCGTATATTTATATAAGCGTAAAATTAATCACTGCTAAAAAGAATAAAGGAAAAAGCTTGAATAATCCAATATTAGCGAAACACACACACACATACACACAGAATATAACGTAACAACGTAAAATTATAATGCGATTACATTTCTACATGCTAATATTAAGTAGGGTCCCCATGATTTAAGGTAAATACTTCCCACTGCTGGGTGAAAGCATTCTTTCATTTCAAGATGATGATTCTTTCTAGAGTTGAATTTCTTACCGCACTTAGCATATTGAGGCTTCTCAGGAAGTGCTTCTCTGGTGATCGCCGGCCGAAACGGTTCTTCGTTTCCATTCAATTTGTTTGTCTTATAAGTTTGTCTTGTCTAATAAATAAGTTTCTATTGCTAGCATAGTCGTCAATAATCATTTGCCAATAAAAAGCACTTACAAACGTCAAAATTGTTATTTTTATTACGTCTACCACCTGATCGGAAAGGGACCTCCAGGAAGAAGCTATTAGGTCCTACTTCACTACGCGAACCGGATTGGTGGAGGCAGGTTTGTGGCCACTTGCTGTAGGAATGTATCAAGCCGTCTAAAAGGCTACCAACTTGGCTTATCGACTATCACGTTCAGTAGTGACTGCATCGTTCGTCTAGTGGCAAAGCGCATCGTTTTGTGATTACGAGGTGCTGGCATCAAATCCCAGGTCGGACAAGTGTAGCTTTTCTAGCGAAAACTTCCCAGTACGAGTCCGGAGTCTGGAATTGTGCCCGACATATGGCAATAGGCTCGCCCCCTATTACACGGGACCTAACATGGTCGGCGAAACGTGGGTATACTCAGTACACCTCTGCCAGCCCCGCTTGCGGAATATAGGCGTGACGGTGTTTATGATTTATTTTTTATTTTACGTTCAGTAGTAATCGGGATCAACAGCTTAGCGTGCCTTCCGACGCACAAAGACGCTCGAATATGAAAATTTCACAAACGGTCACCCATCTCGTTGACAGAGCTGAAGATATAGCTTTGGTAATCACTAAGATCGCCATTTCTTACATATTGATAATGCTCAGGAGTAAATGCGTTAATGAGTTATCCCAAATTTATGGTGACCCTACAAACGGCTGGAAAAAGGTTCAGGACCTTTATTATTTCGCAATTTATTAGTTGCGGGTTCGACCCCGGGCTGCTAATTCCTACAGGAGATCTCTATGCGTGTTTTATTTTCCGAACGATTTTAGAGATAGGGGTTGGTTGGGATAGCTGGGGGTTGAGAGAGAGGATATTGGCGAATTTAGGTATTATTTATTAAAAGAAATGCATAACTCCACACTTGAAATCATCCCTGTGTCCTTTGTGCGTATAAAATCATGTAATTTACATTTACGAACTCAAAAATCAAAACAAACACTTGTGATGTAGAGTCAAAATCATAAGTCGCTTAACAGTATCAATTTCAAATCAGTAATACTCTTTACTTTACTAACGTTTACAATTTTTACCGACATATTTAAATATACTCTACTTCCTATCCTCGATTATGCAGACGCCAGCTATCTTAATATAACTGAGAATCAACTTGATAAACTTGAGCGACTTCAAAATGTCTGTATAATTTCTGTACATTTGGTTTGCGGAAATATGATCATGTGTCTGAATTTCGTGCTAAACCAATTCGCTTTCGCCGGAATGCTCACAAACTATCACTTCTATACAGCATTCTGTTTGATCCTAATACTCCTTTATACCTCAAAAACCGATTCGAGTTTCTCCGTGAGTCACATTCAAGGTTCTTAAGGTCGTCGGAAAATCTCAGACTGAAAACACTAATACGTTCCAAGATATTTCTTGATAAATCCTTCTCAGTCCAAGCTGTTCGTCTATGAATGCATTGCCTGTGTCAGTAAGATGCGCAGAGTCATTGGCCATTTTTAAAAGAATGGTTAAAGACCACTTTCTTTCGTTATGCACCACTTTTATTCTGTAATAAGTCACCTACCATCATGCCGTTTCTTTATTGCTATCTTTATTATATTTATAAATTGTTATGTATCATATATATTTATAAGCATATGAATCTATACCTATTAAAGTAAAACTTAACTAATAAATGTACGCCACCTACTGCCCTCTATTTTTTGTATATCTTTTTTCTTGTTCTTTCAATTTTGGTTGTCTGGAAGAGATCGCTAATTATCGATAAGACCGCCAATTGTGCCTTTGTTTAATTGTTTTTTCTCTATGTAAATGTATTGGTGTACAATAAAGAGTAATCTATCTATCTATACGTAAATCAAGAAAATTAATGTTTGAAGGAAAACCAAAGTGTTTGCACACTTTGAAAACCTGCAAATGTAGGCCGCCTTATGATGCTCACCGTACGCAAAGATGTATCCCGTGCGTAGATCTCGTCAGCAAACCGCTAGAATTCGCAAGTTTGAGGAGCAAAAGTTTTAGGCGCCCATCTTGGGAGTACGAATTTAAACAGTAACTAAGATAGTTAGAAGTAAAATTTACACCTTTTGATGAGTATATCCATATTAATTAATAGGTATAAAAATAATCTGTTGTGGGGAGATTGTATCATAAAAAGCTTTTATAGCAAAAACACAACGAAGATATCGTGTTAAGTTGAGGAGTTCCTATGGTTTCTTTCCGGCTCCAACATCAGACTTTGGACCCCATCCGGATACAAAGTATTTGTCAAGACAAATCGAACGAGACTCAATTTTAAAGGACGAAAATGGCATTGAAGCGTGGTTTTCCACTATCCGCTCTCGCTATCACCTATACTTTGTGCCCAGTTATATCTCATGCTCCGAGCTAGGGTTGTCTACCGTGCTCTAAAATAGATTATGCTTTTTATTGTGTAGGTTATAAGTCAGAAGTATTAATATTTGTGATAAAACACTTGACTTTTTAGAACAAAATTATTTAGTGATCATAACAGAGAAAATTTACTTTTCAGCACTCTTCTTTTAAGCAACTGTAAAAATCTACAGTTTATTTAAATAGATCTATCTATCTATATCATCATGCCAGCTCCCTCGCGGGGCAGGCAGAGAGTACAGAGTTCCAACAGGTTCTTTCCTTACATACCTCTCTGGCTTTTTTAAATAGAAGTGTATTTATTTACCACTTGCCCCAATTTTTGTCCTAAATGCCATGTTTAAATATTTATATAATTAAGGAATGTGTAATTTATGTGCTTAATGAAGTATTTTAGTTTTTGAAAGTCAGTATACATTCGGTTAAAAAAATAGGAATGTTTTTTTGGTAATCGTTTTTAACCCATAGGTGAAAACACGTGGTGGCTAACTTCAGTCCAGCCAATTATAAAATAAAACTATTGTTTGGACAGTCTGAGACGTCCATCCTGTGATCATGGGTACTGCAAAACACTGGAAACTCAAAAAAAAATAAAGCAGGATGAAATCAGGAAAGTAGTTTTATTTCATGTGTAAGATTCGCGTAAATTTAAGAACTTAACCAGCCAACTCAGGCAGTTTTTTTTAAAAGATGGCAACCCTAGCTTTCGCCCGTATGTTAATACACAGTACAAACGTGTGGAGAATCGATGTCGCCCCGAGGCGTCGTTTGAAACGCCAATAAACTTTTTTGTATCCCGATTCCTTATATACGAGCTATTGTAAGTGAATTACAAAGTTCACACAAATGAGATATGGGAGTTTATCGCTTTTGTTTGTTGAATAAATTTGAGGTCTAGTGAGTAATAAAATAGGGCCTAACAGTATCAGCGAATTGGGGGGTTTACAACCTCTGTGTCTCTGTATAGGCGTGGCGGTGTTAATTGAAATGACTAATCACAAGACGCAGGGTGAGTTTTAAGGGACGGCTTGGTGGTTAAGGTCGAGGTATGCCGAGTTCGATCACCGTTCGAGACAAATCATTTTGTGACCCACAAATATTTGTGTCGGTCTGGGTGTTTGTGTACGTCAATTTCATGTTTATAAGCGCTGGGTGTATTACAGCGCTAATTTCTAATGTGGGGCTACATTTAATAAAAAGATAAAGGTTTTCACAAGTATAAAGATTTTGCACTCTGCTCTCAGGATGCTTTCACTACCTTCTTTTGTAGAATACAGATACCGCAAACAGGCTAAGATACCGAAATCGCTGGCGAGTTTTAAGAATCCCTTGCCTGCCAGCTGTTGCAGAGCATGACGGCGAAACACCTAGAATGTACCTTACCCATAATGGTAGTCCAAGTCAAGGCCGTTCTTCTTTGAAGTGTCCTTGAGCTAGCTGCCCCTTTTTCACTTTCGGCTGTAGCATGCTCACCCTCTTGCTCGGTGACGTTATAAATGCCCCTCGGTCATCAGCGTATTCATTGACACACATCGAATAAAAGAATTAATGATAAAAAATTAGCCCGCTGAATTTCTCGCCGGATCTCCTCGGCCGCCTACAGATCCGGTGATAGATATAAAAATGTAACACTTTTGATGTTTGTTTGTACATAAGTGCTTTTTATAGGCTACATAATTTTTGCATTTGACGCACACTAAATTTGTACTTTCTGCTTGTTGAGAAAACTAGCATGATGATACCCAACACTCAGCTGTAGTTGATAATTTGGCAACTGTAAAAATTAAAACCATTACAAACCTTCGCCTAAGGCACCGTACACACACATGTATCCACATTTATACATATAAGAATCGAATTAGCGACCTCCGGCCACTTTCGCGTATTTGTTCAGGCGACCGCGGACCCTCCCAGGGACAGGGACAGGGGGGTGAGGGCCATTGAAAAAACCCTTCAGAGTTAGCACCCCTTCCGGCCCCCTCGGCTCGTTTCGATTTTAGTTGTTCTAATTTTTGTACAGTACTGCTAGGTTGAAAGATGTCTTTAAAATAAATTTAACTGCCTTGTTGGTCTTGTGATTAGGCGATCAAGAGTTTCTGGGCTTTAATCCTGGGCCAACAAAATGTTCGCTTGATGATAAATTGAAGTCGATGTCAGTATGAGAAATATTAAGATTCTCTTAGTTCCGATCTGATCAGTAGTTTTCAGTCGAGATACTTTTAACGTTGTAGTACTGCGGGGTTGGTACCGATCACTAAGGTTAAACAACTTTCGGCTAGATTAGCTTCTAATGGGTGTTTTTTTTTTTATTTCCATTTTCGAAGGCCTCCGTGCTTCTCAAGATATATTAAGCCGTTGGTGCCAGATCCCACTTCAGTAGTTAAGCCGAGCTAGAAGCCGTTTAGAGGGTTGCTTGATATGTTCTAACAGCAGGTGGTCAGAAACCTGCATCTGTTAATCAGCTTTGTGTCCGCGTAGTGGTGAATGACCTAATCCCTCTCACCCCGATTTGTGAGAGTGGCTTTGACCAGCTGTGAGACAGCTAAGGCTTATTTTATTTTACTTATATAGTAATTACACCAGTCCTGTCCCGCCTGCTATAACGTTAAAGTTAACGCGTGCGTAAAATGCGCTTTAAATAACGCGTTCAAATATAAATAGTTGCACTATCTAAATTAACGCATAAAAATAATAGCTACATCTGCGTTTTAGTTAGAGTGTTGATTAATGCGTCTTTGTCTTTTCGAAATTTGTCTTTTCAAAAGCATGTTCGTATTAAAAATGAACTATCACTTGCTTTAACGATAAAGGAAAACATTGTGAAGAAACCTGCATGACTAAGAGTTTCTTGAAGCTGTGTGAAGTTCGCCAACCCGCACTGGGCTAGCGTGGTGTACTATGGCTTAAACCCTCTCAGTTTGAGAGGAGGCCCGCGCCCAACGGTGGGACAGTTTCTTAATAGGGCTAATATTATTATTATATTGATAAATACATTAAGGCCCAGATGACGAAAGAGCATTTTACCAACACAACCAAACAAAAGTTTCCATGAATTCCGTTTATCTCTTCAAAGTTGCCAATCTAAAAATCTAAATTTTCCTTTATGGAGCTTTAGTATACACGTTATAATTTTTTTGTGAAAGATTAAGGTATTACTGTATTGTATAAAACGCGTTACGCGTGTAATTACCCGACGGCAGTTTCCCTGTAAATTACTTTGAAACACTCGCAGTTACATTAGATTTAGTGTTCTTATAAACTTAATTGTGAAACGGCTAAACATGGTTTACGATTACAAGTAACAACTTGGAACTGGGGAATTATGTAGGTTTAGGCCTTAAGAGTTTTTCGTATTCGAGACATTAACACTCGTATCTTTAAACATGCTTTCATTTAAGTATTCACTTATGACATAATTTTTATTGCATAGTTCAGAAACGTAAGAAATGTGAATAGTGGACGACACTCACCACTGATTCGAATATGTAGCGAGTACAATACCGTCTGCGGAAACTCAGAAAACATTGGTAATTTTGATATTTTTCACCAATCTTTCAATAACTTTAGGAATAGTCTGATAAATTATTTTAGTATATAAATTCATTAAGCATTGTTTTGTAGTAATTTAATTATTATTTTATGTATGTCTCACTTTTATTTTATTTAAATTTTTTATTTAATTGTACCTATTTTTTCAATTTAATTATGTAATTATGTTTTTATTATTATTTAATAACTGGACATGCCAATCGTAAACCAAGGAATGTTGTGTGCATCTATAATTGATATTCGTATAAGATTATAATATTGTTCAATGTTATTTGTAAATGTGACATATGAATATTGTTGATGTGCCTCATATAAATAAATAAAGTTAGTTTTGTTAGACAAGTATATAATTTTAAGCACATGACATTATTTATACTTTATACACTAATGCCAGTCTACCTTAGGGTAGTGTGATACGAGTGGGGTAGGTGCGATTTTACACAAGTTTAAGGATAAAAACTTACAAAAATAAAATAAATAACAACATGAGTGCCTTGTTGGTCTGGTAGCAAAGCACATCGCTTTGTGATCACGAGGTCCAAGGTTCAAATCCTAGGTCGGACAAATATAGTTTTTCTAACGAAAACTTCCCAGTATGATTTCGGAGTCTGGAATTGTGCCCGGTATATAGCAATAGGCTCGTCCCCTATTACATGGGACCTAATATCGTCGGCGAAACGTGGGTGTACTCAGTACACCTCTACCACCCCCGCTTGGGGAATATAGACGTGATGGTGTTTTTATTTTTCATTATACATAAAACATACATAAGTATGTTTTATGTATACCACAAATATATACATACATATATATTTATACAATAACTAAAACTTTGTGACATCCAACATTTTATACAACTAGTCATGACATCATTACTCGGCTTAGTAAATTCTTAAAACTAAGTAACGGAATGTCTATAAATACGGGTGTTAGACTTGTCTAGACGGAGCATTGTTAACAATAATTCACCCCATAGGTTTTTAAATAAATTTAATGCCGTTTCCGCACGCGCGATGCTCCATCAGTGTTGAGCAGTTTTCAATTTTTCAATTAAATTTCCAATTGCAATTAAATTAATTGCCCTAAGGTACTCCGGAATATCAAGGACTTTTGGACGTCAAACACATCAGGTTCTCCCGTGACCACCTGTGCTGTTGAGCAATCGAAACGTTGGGAACATAAAAACTAAAAATAAGCCGCGAAAAAATTCGAAATATTTAATTGCATCTTAATTTCTTCACAGTAAATTTTTGCCCAACGCTGTGCTCCATCAAACCAAGTAATTGTCAAGGCTGGAGTTGCCGCTGCGGCCGCTGTATCCCTCAAACGGCGCAAATATAGCAACCTTGACAGGGGTTATATGTTTGAGCCGTTTGGGTAGAGACGCTTGGGCCGTGGGGTCCTGGCGCACATTACATTTTCAGCGATATTTCTAAATAGCTGATCGATGCCACTGGTGACCAGAGGGCTGGTTCTTACTTCGCATAGAGGATAAGCATTGTTATACAACGTGGCAATGCTCTGGGCACACTGCCAAGCGGCAGCGATTTAGCAAAAATATATATTTTTAGACCTAGGCGGAGTAGGCGGGACGAACTGGACAACTTTTCGAAAGACTGGCCTGACATGGCAGCGAACAGAGATGAGTGGAAAAAGTGGAGGGAGGCCTTTGCCCTGCAGTGGGACACAAATGGCTCGTAATAATAATAATCTATCTATCTATAACCTCACGCCAGATCCCTTGCAGGGTAGGCAGAGAGTACAGAGTTCCAACAGGTTCTTTCCTTACATACCTCTCTGGCTTCCTCGACTCTCATAGTTCGTCTTATACACGCTCGCCGGTTACGGAGACTCTTGACTTTTCCATCAGATAAGACTCGATTTATTTGGTCGTGGTAAGATAGTCTAGGTCTTTCCCGGTACCTGCATCCTTCCACTTTCACATTGTATATCTGTTTTGTCATTCTTTCCTCTGGCATTCTTTCTATATGCCCGAACCAACGGAGCATGCCCTTTCACATCTTTACACCGATACTATCTTTCATACCTACTCGCTGTCTTACTATGCTGTTGCTAATGCGGTCGGTCAGCTTCACTCCGCACATCTTCCGCAGAGCTCGCATTTCTACCGCATTTACTTACTTTCATTCTCCTTCTTACATACCCAACCCTCGCTACCATATAACAGCGATAATAATAATAATATTTTTTTTAAATAGTAATCTATTTGAACATTAGCAGGTATTTTGTGTATATAGATTTTTTTATCGGTGTAAATATGTAATGTTCCTATTATATTACGTTGGCAAAAAAACAGTTAATTAATCTAAGATTCATGATTACTAGACGGTGTTCCAGTCGTGGTAGGAATTTGAAATCCTTTTCTAGTTAAACATGTTACTGTTTTGTATTCTCGCGGCATTTATAGAATACATTACACAAATTCTAATTAAAATTGGTTATGTTTGTTTTTAGTCCATATTTTTTACCAATTTTCAATTTATCTATCGGACAACAGATAGGGGAAAAGGGTGCTTGAGTGGAGACCGCAAACCGGCCATAGAAATGTAAGAAGACAACCCGCAAGACGGACTGATGACCTGACGAAGGTAGCCGGAAAGAATTGGATGCGAAAAACGCAAGACCTTAGGGAATGGAGTGCTATGGAAGGGACCTACATACGGTCAGCATTGGGTGGCTACGGGTTGTTGAAAATGATCTAACTATCTATATAAATAGATGTAACATCACGCCAGATTCCTTGCGGGGTAGGCAGTACAGAGTTCCAACAGGTTCTTTCCTAACATACCTCTCTAGCTTCCTCCACTCCCATAATTCTCCTCATACACGCTCCCCGGTTACGCAGATTTTTTACTCGCCCTTCAGATAAGACACAGTATATTTGGTCATGGTAAGTTAGTCTTCCCCGGTACCTGCGCCCTTCCTTTTTTGCATTGTATATCTGTTATGTCATTCTTTCATCCGACATTCTTTCTATATGCCCGAACCAACGGAGCATACCCTTTCTTATGTTTTAACTGATACTATCTTTTATACCTACACGCTTTCTTACTACGCTGTAGCGAATACGGTCGGTAGCTTGATTTCGCCCATCTTCCGCAGAGATCGCATTTCGACCGCATTTATGCTGCTTCCATTCTGCTTCTTACATACCAATATTCATTTGGAATTGAATCAGAATAACCTTAGTTGAAGCGAAAAATATCCTACCGCGTGGTAGGTATGTCTCTGCTGTTAAAACCACCAGATAATTGAATAATAACAAATAAATAATACCGTCACGCCTATATTCCCCAGAGGGGGTGGCAGAGGTGTACTGAGTACACCCACGTTTCGCCGACCATGTTAGGTCCCATGTAATAGGGGGCGAGCCTATTGCCATATACCGGGCACAATTCCAGATTCCGGACTCAAACTGGGAATTTTTCGTTAAAAAAACTACATTTGTCCGACCTAGGATTTGAACCCAGGGCCTCGTGATCACAAAGCGATGCGCTTTGCCACCAGACCAAGGAGGCAGCCAGATAATTGACACTTATCAAACTGCTCATAAAGCTACCAACTCGACTTAACGACTACTACATGAGGTGGTAAACGGGACCAACTGCTTTTCGTGCCTTTTGAAGTACGAAGACTTTTGAATAGTGACCTATCTAAGAGAGACCGAGTTGAATGCAGCTTACCCTTAGTGATTGTAACGAACACCTTGATACCACAGCGCACCACAGCGTTACGAGAGTCTCAGGCTAGCCTTATAATACCTCACTAGATAATAAATAGGAATCTAATATTATAAATGTGAAACTTTGTATGTTTGTTACCCAATTACGCAAAAACAGCTGAACGGATTTTGATGAAATTTGGCAGACAGATATTCTATTACCTGGATTACCCCATAGGGTACTCTCTATCCCGGGAAAATGTTAGGTTCCTGTCTTAAGTCAACGCGGAAGTCGCGGTCAGAAATTAGGTAAATAATAAATAGGTATCTGTTATAAAACTGGGATAGCTTAGTTAGTAGGACACATGACCCTGTGTGCGGTTGTCTCTTGTAACCTTAGAAATTTCGATGACCGATAACTTATAAGTTTTTGATAGAGATGTGAAATGATGTGCCCAAAGATTGGTAAGATAGATTACCGAAATGCCTCGACTGTGCGTACTAAGTACACCTACCCCACCTTTCATTAATAGGTATGAGAACTATTTTATGTTAATTTATTATGGTTAAATAAAATAATTATATTAGCCACGTGGAGGTATAAAATTACAAATGTATACAAGGTATACATTTGTAATTTTATAACATAATAAACGCAAGACCTCAGACACCCCGATTAGAGAATTGCTTCATAAATACAAAACGAAAACCAAATTTCCAAAATTAAAGGTTTTCACCCCTTTTTTAATACACCGTCACGCCTATATTCCCCAGAGGGGGTGGCAGAGGTGTACTGAGTACACCCACGTTTCGCCGACGATGTTAGGTCCCATGTAATAGGGGGCGAGCCTATTGCCATATACCGGGCACAATTCCAGACTCCGGACTCATACTGGGATTTTTCGTTAGAAAAACTACATTTGTCCGACCTAGGATATGAACCCAGGACCTCGTGATCACAAAGCGATGCGCTTTGCCACCAGACCAACGAGGCAGTCAGCCCTTTTTTAAGCTCTTTTATACCCCAATTAACAATGAAACTTGTATGTGTGCATTTTAAGAAATACGGGTTAGGAATGCATTCGTAATCTCCTTATTGCTATGAATGAAGAATAAATTTAGTTTATTATAGCGCACTGAAGGAACAAAAGCATTTCTGGCAAATTTAAAAAAAAAATGTTAGATGCATTAAAAATAGTTGGACTCAATTAGGTTCGATTACCGATTCAGAACAAACTACTTACAGGTCTTGCGTTTATTATGTTACAACTTGTATGAGTTTATGGTGTATGCCGCCAACTTCTCTATATTATTCTATCTCTTACTTCTCTCTTCGTCGTTACTTCTACTTATTTCTGTCTGAAAGAGATTGTTTTTAAAAATAAAACCAAAATTTTTTTCCTAAGTCGCACTGTACCTAATTTTAGCTGGTGTACAATAATTACAAAAAGCTTCTATCTATCTCTATCTACAGGTAAAGACTATCCTAGAACTCGCGTCAGAAATTAATTCAACCGAAAAAAGGACCTTGAAAACGTTAAATATAACTCTCGGGTAGGTTACAGCACCCCTAGTTAGGTACATGTAGCCCTGCAGGGTCCGCCGAGGTCATTGTCCTAGGCAGCCGAAATTCGAAAGCACTAAAAAAACATTTCCAAAATGGCCGCCCTGAGACCTGTTACCGCGTAACATTACTCTATGGCAGGTGTTGCCAACATTCTGATGTGTTATAATGCGTTCACTAATGTGATTCCCTTGTATTTTGTAGATTTAGTAATTTAAAAATATAATTTCACAACTGGATTTGTCTGTTTTTTATGCAGAAACGGTAACACTACAAGGTTTCTTAGTTTTATGCTTTTTATACTGTTGCAATATTTTTACAGTGCGACAAGGGTATCAAAATACCCTTGTCGCACCTTGTTGTCGTCATGTCATCAACGGGCCAAAGCCCATTGATGACATGACAGGGCAGGCGTTGGTGTGAAATTAGGGTTATCATTTAATAAAATCTTCCTACTTCTAGAGTAATATTTCAACAGATGGGGACCCATCACCGTTACTAATTAAATACAACTTGGGTAAATCTCATAGCAAACGGCAACTCTGTGACTGACATGATGTGACATTTCACTTTATGACAGCGTTAGTTCCGATTTATGCCGCAGGCCAATATATCCTTGTGGGACTGTACAATCTATAGACCCATAGATTACAGGCGAACTAGGAGGTTTCTGGCTAGTTATTTTTAGTTGGTTAAAGAAAACGAATTTAGACAATTGGAGTATACCACCTCAAAGATGGCTACGACAATTGACTTGTTTGCTGCCCACATTCAGCTTTTACCTGCGACCTTCCTTATTCACTGTCATTTTTTCACTAACATTCATCACTACGATATATTTTTCCATTAAAAGCTACTAGGATAGATAAACAAAGATAAAATCTTTTGGTACGAAAGGTTAATTGCTCGATCCTTACTTACAATTGACCAGTTTTATTCTGTGCTAAAGTGTGTGTGTGTGTAAATGATCTACGCTGTTGGCCGCGGGAATGACCTACGCTCGAGCCAGAAGGGCAAGGGGGCAACTAGCTCAAGGGCGCCTCAAGGAGGAACGGCCTCGGCTTTGCTATGGGGCATATACTAGGTGTCTCGCCGTGGTGCTCTGCACCGGCCGGCGGGCAAGGGATTCTTCAACCTCGCCGGCGAGCTCGGTGTCTGATCCTGTGTGCGGTATCTGTATCCGAAAGAAGGAATGTAAGGGCATCGGGAGGGTCGGTCGGTGGATGCCGTGGACGGCGGTAGCGGCTGATAGGAGGGGAACTGTGCTAAAGTTTGTAATATGCTTAGATTACTTGTCAAGATGGAGTATTTTGCGGAAACGGGGTACATAAATTGTAGTACGTACGTCCATGCACACATTGAAAGCTTTTAGACAAATTTGATAAAACTCGAACACTGGCATCACGCACACATAGTTCGTTATTGGGACCGCTTTTAGGCGTCATTATTGTTAGCTGTGCTCCGTCTTGACAAGATTTAGTCTAAGGTGATATGTGAGACTAATGCGTTATTTAGAATAGGTAATTATATTATCCTCTAGTGTGTAATTGTCTGTTTAAAATAAAATAAAAAATAAATGTTGTTTCTACTCCCTAATGTTGTTGGCTACAGCGTTAGTTTGGTAATTTATGCGTTGTTTTTTTGTTCTACACATACTTTATTAGGGACGCTGTGTAGCGAGTTAAATATTGTACTTTTTTAGAACGTTTTGCAGTTAATTATAATTTATAACAGTACTACCGAAGATAAGAGTAACCGGCGAGCGTGTATGACACGAAGTATGAGAGTGGAAACGAGAGAGGCCTGTGAGAAAAGCACTTGTTCGAACTCTGTACTATCTACCTACTCCATAAGAGTTGGCGTGATGATTATATTGATGTTCCAAAAATATATAGGATAATAGTTTCTGCCCGTAACTTCGTCCGCGTTGACTTTAGACAGGAACCTTAAATTTGTCCGGGATAAAAAGTATCTTATATATTAATCCACGTAATCAACTATTTCTATGCCTAATTTTTTCCAAATCTGTTCAGCCGTTTTTGCGTGATAGACTAACAAACATGTAAACATACAAACTTTCATATTTATAACATTAGTAGGATTATTAATGATCCATAAGTCTAAGTTATAGTTGAAACCGCTCAGTGCCTGTAGCCAAGTGGACGTTCTACAATCTTTTACGCTAATAGAACACTAAAAATTGTCCTGGAATGACATTTTACAACGAAACTACGTGGTCCGAACAAAATGTGCTATGGATTGCGACAAGAGAATATAAACAAAATGCTTGCCATTTGTCTAGGCCCTCTGATCTCATGCACGAGAGGCGGCTGAAATGTTCTGAACCTAAGGTTCTCGGAGTCGTGGTTATTATTTTCGCGACTGGCCACTGGTTTTACGGCATCCATTTAGTATTTAAGGAGAATTGTGTAATTAGTATTATTATACCTGTTGGAACTCTGTACTCTCTGCCTACCCCGCAAGGGATCTGGCGTGAGGTTATAGATAGATAGATAGAGATAGATAGTATTATTATAGTCTGAGTTATTGATCCGTAAACATCACCCTGTCTGAGTCACCGGGCATTGGACGAAATTGGAGCATAGTGCCGTGTGTATTTTGTATACATTTTTTTAAACGTAGCTAGCACTATGAATTATTCCTGTGTCGTGGGTGCGTTTAAAAACATGAAAATTCACATGCTCAAATACACAGACCAAAACAAATAATTGTGGATCACACAAAGATTTGTCCCGTGCGGAAATCGAACCCGCGACTATTAGACACATTGGGCGGAGCGGCTTAAGCTCTTAACCACTGCGCTAAATCGTCCATCAGTAAAATTTGTACATAAATATACGTGCCCGGGGATCCCCGTGGTTTTTACCAGGTCTTAACTAGGACAGTTTAAAGCTGTATCTTTTGCTACTGCTGAAAAGCTGCTTGATGGTAAAGGAATTTTCTCCTGTAGTGGCTTTTGACGACGCATATACAAGAAGAAAAACTGACGTGGAAAGAACCTGTTGGAACTTAGTACTGTCTGCCTACCCCGCAAGGGATCTGGTGGGATGATATAGATAGAAAAACTGGCGCAATTCTACTATCCATCCGCCAACTAAAAATTTATTTGAGAAGTTTTTGGGTTTTTTCTTCTTTTTGTCTGTATCACTCAAAGGAATTTATTGTACTACAGGACTCTCAATAATCATACAGAACACTCACCGTCACGCCTATATTCCCCAGAGGGGGTGGCAGAGGTGTACTGAGTACACCTACGTTTTGCCGACGATGTTAGGTCCCATGTAATAGGGGGCGAGCCTATTGCCATATACCGGGCACAATTCCACACTCCGGACTCATACTGGGAATTTTTCGTTAGAAAAACTACATTTGTCCGACCTAGGATTTGAACCCAGGACCTCGTGATCACAAAGCGATGCCCTTTGCCACCAGACCAACGAGGCAGTCATACAGAAGCCATCTTAATCGATGCATATTCAACAAATCAAACCAAAAATGGCAATCCCCGGTTGCGATCAAAGGAAAACTGATGCTATTCTTCTATTCACCAACTACAATTTTAATTTAAAAATACCTTTTTAAAAATAATCTTTTATACCAAAACACAACATAGAACTTCCTGCCGGCTCCATCATCGACCCTGGACACCATCCAGGTCTAAAGTACTCATCAAGACAAATCTAATTATATTGAGTTGTTTGGTTCTTTTTTTGGCCATCTTTAGGCTTTATCATCAGACCCTAAATAATACCTAGTTGAATAGTACTTGATATTACCAATCCAACAAGCCTAAACACAAGGGGGTTACGTAATATAGTTTACATGTTTCTATGGCCACCTCTATCATCAGACCAGCTCCATGGTACCATATTATTGCATTGTCACTGACTTTACATACGTATGCCAAATTTAAACTCAATCGGATGCCCGCAATTGCTTGAGAAATAGATAGCAAGATTTGAACCGAAAAAGGCAGACACACGAACATTGCAAATTAAATAAAATCTTTTAAAAACCATCTTACCTTATTGACGCTGAGTGTATTCAACAAATAACACCAAAATTCGCCACCCCTGTCGCGACTACTCCTTAGAACAAGTTGCATTTCACCCGGCGACGCACACATGCGCAGACGCACTCACTCACACGCAAGAAGCCGTGTACGCATATGCTAATGTACACCTGTGTACCGGGCGAGGAACGAATTCGGGACTAGACCGGTTCAAGCCGGTTTCCGGCGCACCGAGCCGGTCGGCGCTAGCGCATTAGGGTGACACCCTAATTTCGCGTTAGGGCTATTGGGTGATTATTTTTATTTGTATTATTGATGGGACTGGAGAAAGTAGCGACGAATACTTGGAATATCACTATAATATTAACAAGTTCAAAAAGGGCCATTAATCTAAATTATGCAGTATTACAAAATTTAGAAATATATCTATGATAAAACTAATTGGGTTTGAGCAGCTCCTCATTCAGCAACTAAAAGAATTATAAACAGAAAGGCTAGTCCAATAAAACAATTAAGTTAAAAGACTAGCCCGCTGAGTTTCTCGCAGGAACTTCTTAGTGCGTGGCTGCGTACCGATTCGGTGGTAGTTGTAATTTTTTTTTATAATTTTTGGAGTTCGACGATCTGTGTGTGTGAATATGTATGTGTGTGAATGATCTACGCTGTTAGCCGCGGGGCCTTTATATGTTCACCGTTCGACGAGCTCCTTTTGGCCTATGCAATAAAACATTTTTGACTTTGACTTGACTTTGACATAGAATCCGTAATAAGACGCTAATTGTAGCACACTAGAAGTGGTATAGCCGAGTGAACTTGTCGCAAAACATGTGAGAAACTCACAAAATGCTTCAGTACAGCGTTAAGTACACTAATGTTGGTGATACAATGGCTAAAGTTGGTATTTTGCAAAATATTGAACTGCTGAAAGTCTTATAAAACTTGTAATTATACTTACAATTTATCGGAAAGTATTTTTTACAGCAATAATCAAAATCCAAATCAAAAATGTTTTGTTATTGTAAACCGTGAAGTACTTATGAATAGTCAAGAAAGAAAAAGTGAATGATGACTTAAGACTCTACCACACGTTCGGAATGTCATTCCTGTGGAGAAGAAGGGCAAGAAATTCTACGGGTAGTCTTTAAAAATGAGATTTCTACAATTCTGTTTGTGTACATTGCGTTCATAGGGTATGGGAGAACTCTCTCACTAATGGTATCAATCAATGTCTACACAGTCTTCTCTAATAACAATAATAATAATAATGCGTCTTCGCATCCGCTAAGACCTGAGAGAAGAGGACGCCCACCGCTGCCGGCATGCATAGGGCCAGCGGAACACTGTGCTCCGCCCACGGCCCCTGCTACCGGTGGTGTAGTGCGCCGCATGAGATGGACTTCAGAGCTGAATATGAGTGTCATGCGGGCCTACTATGGTGCTACGAAGGGAGAAACCATCCTCACCGCGTACCGTCCGAAATTGCTATCTCTGTTTCAGGAGCTTCACCCGACTGTCGCCGTAACTGCACAACGTCTATCGGATCAAGTGCGTGCCATCCAGCGATGCAAGTTGTTGGATGACACAGTACTTGAGCGACTACGCAGCGAAACTTGTCCTGCTCGCACTGAATCCGACCTGCGAAGTTTCGAAGAACCTATCTCTTTGGATAGCTTCGCACGATCGGAGGAGGTAAATAGCGGGCAGGTGAGTGTTGGTGACCAGCTACAGGAGCAGGTGAGGAGAGCTTTGAAGGATGCCTTTGCGGAGTATCGGTCTGCACCGATTTCTCTAAGACCATGCCTACCCCGTTTGCCCATGCATAGACATAACATTTCGCTTGTGGGTGCCCTAGACAATGTTTTAAAGTCACACTGGGAAACCAGTGTGGACTTATGTGATACCCACTCTATTTTGTACTGTGGAGCGATGGCGGTGTGTCGGGTGGCAGGTGTAAGATTTCCTAATCTACATCGAGCC
Source organism: Phalera bucephala (assembly GCA_905147815.2). Classification (NCBI taxonomy): domain Eukaryota; kingdom Metazoa; phylum Arthropoda; class Insecta; order Lepidoptera; family Notodontidae; genus Phalera; species Phalera bucephala. Next base: position 2,598,463 of record LR990621.1, on the reverse strand, counting down.
ACCCAACCTACAAATGCTAAACCATTCTGGCAGTGCAGAATAGAGCGGCGTATAAATATGGCTAGGACACTCATAGCGAAATTATTGTGCTTCCAGGCCGGAAACAACCGCCCGAGAGTTGTGCGTTTCGTGGCCCAAGCCTTTGCAGGCACAGGAGTCGCTCCTGTGGACTATATGGCACGGGTCACTGAACGCATAGACTACTGGAAGCAGAAAGTTTATGCATGGGCGAATAGGATTCGCAGGTATAGGGAAAGAGCAGACCGATACCACGTGAATCGTACCTTCGAAGTGAATCAAAGGAGTGTATACCAGGCTTGGGAGCGCCCCCAAGAGAGAGTGACTGACGTGCACTTGCCAGATGCGGCCACGATGGCTGAGTTTTGGCGTAAAATTTGGTCAGTGCCCGTCAGTCACTCCGAGGGCGAATGGTTTGATGTTGTTGGAAGATCGTGTGAGCCCATTCAGGAAATGGAGCCCGTAGTCATCACCCGTGACGATGTAGCCTGTGCGGTCAGTGCGGCGCCGAACTGGAAAAGTCCGGGGCCGGATGGACTGCACGCATTCTGGCTAAAGAGGCTCCAGGGTTCACATGCTCGTCTAGCAACTCAGTTCCAAGAAGCTCTTGAATTGGGATCACTACCTAGCCTTTTGACAACGGGTGTCACTCATTTGATTCACAAATCTGGCAGTACTTTGGAACCTAAAAATTATAGACCGATTACATGTTTACCTACGGTTTATAAACTCCTTACATCCATTCTGAGAACAAAAATCAATAATCACCTTAAGGCACAGCACATTCTATCGCCTACTCAGAATGGGTGTAAGGGGGGGTCCCGGGGTACAAAGGATTTGCTCCTCATTGATATGGCCATTTGCCAACAGGTGCGACGATCTAGAAAGAATGTCTCCATGGCCTGGATCGACTATAAGAAGGCCTATGATTCGGTGCCTCATACATGGCTAAGGAGGGTGCTAGAGCTATACAAAGTACACCCAGCGCTATGCTCTTTCCTTGGTTTGTGTATGGGGCAATGGACCACAGTTCTTCGTCATCCAGGATATGGAGGCCTTTCTGGCTCATCGGACTTGATAAAGATAAGTAGGGGTATCTTTCAGGGCGACAGTTTGAGTCCATTGTGGTTCTGCCTGGCTTTGAATCCATTAAGTGCTATACTTAAGAATTCAAAGCTAGGTTACCATTTGCGGAGAGGGAGTGAGCCTATATCTCATCTACTGTACATGGATGACCTTAAGTTGTATGCTTCGAAGAAAACAGACCTGATGGAGTTGCTCAAAATAACCGGCAATTTTAGCAACGACATCGGAATGGAGTTTGGAGTAGACAAGTGTGCAGTCATCCATGTACAAAGAGGGAGAGTTGAAGATTCTTTTAATCTACAGCTCTCTGAAGATATATCCCTCAGGTCTCTCTCTGAAATGGATTCCTACAAGTATCTTGGTATGTCACAAGCCTTAAGTATAGCTGAACAGGATATGAAACAATCATTGAAAGATCGGTTCTTTGCCCGCCTGATGAAAGTGTTAAAAAGCCTTCTATCAGGTGGAAATAGGGTCCGAGCTTTCAATGGTTGGGTCATGCCTGTTCTTACTTACTCTTTTGGCATACTAAGGTGGACTCAGTCTGAACTGGATGCCCTGGATAGAAAGGTCCGTCGATTGCTGACAGCGTATCGTATGCATCACCCGCGGTCGTCTGTTATGAGGTTGTACATCCCGCGGAGGTGCGGTGGTCGTGGGTTTTTAAACGCTAAGACACTACACAACCGCGAGGTGTGCAATCTCAGACAGTACTTTTTGAGTGTGTCCGTGGTGATGTATCGAGATGTTGCCGCAATCGATAGAGGCCTAACTCCGCTTTCCTTGGCAAACGGGAACTGGCGAAGGCCCCAGGTATTAAGTATTTCGGACCGCACAGCCATATGGAAGGGCAAGGAGCTACACGGACGGTTCTATCGGGCTCTTACAGGGCCTGATGTGGACCAGCTCGCTTCCGTGACTTGGCTACGCTTCAGCAACCTTTTTGGGGAAACTGAAGGGTTTGTATTTGCAATTATGGACGAAGTTATCATGACGAACAACTACCGGAAGCACATCCTAAAGGACGGCACGGTTGACATTTGTCGGGCATGCCACCGTCCCGGTGAGTCTATTAGACATGTAGTTTCCGGTTGTTCTCGTCTTGCTAACGGAGAGTACTTGCACAGACACAACCAAGTGGCTAAGATTATCCATCAGCAACTTGCTCCTAAATATGACCTTGTGGACTCTGAAGTACCGTACTACCAGTACCAGCCTCTTCCAGTTCTCGAAAGTGGTCATATCACGCTCTACTGGGATCGATCTATTATCACGGACAGGACTATTGTAGCCAATAAGCCTGATATCGTGATAATAGATCGATCGATGCGTCGTGTAATGCTAGTTGATGTCACCATTCCGCATGATGAGAACCTTGTGAAGGCCGAAAAAGAAAAAATATCTAAATATTTGGACCTGGCTCATGAGGTTACCGCCATGTGGAATGTTGATTCAACTATCATTATTCCGATGGTCGTATCAGTCAACGGCCTAATAGCGAAGAGCTTCGATAAACACCTCGAGAAGCTCTCGCTTGGCAGTTGGGTGAAGGGCCTGATACAGAAGGTGGTAGTATTGGACACGGCGCGCATAGTGAGGAGATTTCTCTCTTTGGAGCCCTGACCATCGGTAGCTTGGGTCGTAGACCCCGTTACCAGTGGAGCACATTTTTTGTATAATATATATAAGAATATTTGTTTTTTGTATTTTTATATATATTTTATAAGAAATTGTATTTAAATAAATGCATACATAATAATAATAATAAAAATAGCCCGCAGGGCCGCTTGTGGCAAGCTGTTGGTGAGTAACGACACCACGGACCCGAGTGCTTCAGAGAGTCCGTCAGGGCCCCCAACTCGGCGTGTCTTCGTCGGTCGAGTGGAAACCGAAGGGTGCCCGCAAGACTCTCGGCCCTGGCTAGCCTTAATTGGCCGTCCAGAGAGGAGCCGTGAAAGCTATATCGACGCAGGAAGATAATGCGGTCCTACGTCGATGTACTCCTGGGGTTGGAAGTGTTAAAGGGCATAATGCCGTGAGCAACTTCGGAGAAAGCGCAGCACACCTCTCTACACCCCTGAGCTGCTCACACCGGTGTTGCCCTCAGTTGTCCTAGGACGGCCTTTTGAGGGCCCATCTAGTAAGCGGCGAGTCACCGCCGGGCACTGGTAATTAGGTATCACTAATTATGGCCGGTGTCCGTCCCCTTTGAAATAGTAAAGTTTTTGAAGCAGCCATCACTCTCCCGACCATAGTGGAGGGAACCACAGAGCTAATATGAGCCTGTGTCTATTTTTCAGACTGTGCATGTATGACAAAGTGGAGACAATGGTTTCAAATGAAAAAGTGAGCTATTTCACTTATAGTGTTTTATAATTACTGTATATATGTGATCTCTTTTTATATCAAAAAGAAAAATAGACTCTGTCACGCCTATATTCTCTAAACAAGGTTGTCAAATGAGCGCGTACTGCTGTTAATATGTTTGTGCTAAGCACCCTGGAGGTAAATAGTGAACTTGCTATTTATAACTTGAATATTGTACCTATTGTACCAAGTCAAGAGTCTCCGTAACCGGCGAGCGTGTATGAGACGAACTATGAGAGTGGAGGAAGCCAGAGAGGTATGTAAGGAAAGAACCTATTGGAACTCTGTACTCTCTGCCTACCCTGCAAGGGATCTGAAGTGATGATATAGTAGTAGTATCAGTAGTACCTACCTATAATGAAACATGCACAATACGATGAATAAGAACAGAGGGACGTAAATAAAAAAGATAAGCCCAAAGTATGTATGTAAACTTGAAACGCCCTCACAACCTCAAGTCTCATTTCCACTTCTTACACACTATCATGCTTCTCATTCTCATGCTCGCTAGTTTCAGTGATAATAGCATACTTAGTGGAATGCTTGATTAGTAATCATAAGGTCTACGGTTCAGATCCTGGCTGCGCTTTCTAGGTTTTTCAAAAATCTGGGGGTTTTATCAATACCTAACGGATAATCGACAAGCAACCCCTATAAAATTACCAATTTCGAAAAGACATGCGAAATTGTGTCCAAAGAATAGCAATATGCGCACCCCCTGTTACATTGGACCAAAGATACTTCTGCGAACACCTCTGCCTACCCCTTCAGGGGAGCAGGAGCTCGAGAGGATTTATTATTCCTTGGTATTTAAACCTTAGGTGTCGTTCTCCAATGGTGTAAACCTGCCCCTATATCGATAACTAGTTTGTAATTAACTGCTTATCTATTCACGCCCTTATCAATTTTGGTACGAGCAGAGACAAGTGTAAGGAAATAGACTTATAATGGCCTATCGTATATTGAGCAGCTAGTCTAGTGTCGAATAATGCGCGTAGCGATCACGAGGTCTTGGGTCCGAATCCTAGGTTGAAAAAACGTAATCTTTCTAAAAATAAATTCTACAAAAATCTATTAATTTAAAAAACTAAACATCAGAGCTATATTTTCCAAGCGGAGGTGGCAGAAGTGTACTTTGTAGACCCATTTTCCGCCGACGATGTAAGGGCCTTTGTAAAAGGGAGGTTCCTATTGTCATTATAACGGGTGCAACTCCATATTTCGGACTAACACTGGATTTTTATTTTATAGAAGATTACCTACATTTCGTCAGGTCTCGAATTCGAACCCAGGACCTTGTGATCGCTACACCAACGGGGGAGTCTATGAATCTATAATTTTTTTACTATAATGTAGATATTCTCAAAAAAACAAATTTTAAGTGGTTTTTACTAAAAAAGTATTTGTTAAATATCTTTATTTCAAGGACACGAGTCAGAGCCAATTTTGTTAATATTATAAACCCAAAAGTTTGTTATAATGGATGTATGGATGTTTATTACTCTTTTACGCAAAAACTACTGAAAGGATTTTGTTGAACCTTTACAGCTTATACATCGGAATAACACATAGGCTATAATTTCTCTATCCATAAATACATACGAAGACAAAGTCGCAAAAAAGACTTCGTCCGCGTTAACTTTAGATAGGAACTTAGCATTTTTCCAGCATTAATAATAATAATAATTTTGCATTCAGCAAGTGATCTCAGCAGGTGGCTTACATAACATTAACTTCTCGCAAAGGGCCTCTACGTGTTGGACCCATGTCCCCATGCAAGCCTTTCAAAGGTCCGGGTAAAGCCCGTGAATCTCAGCGAGATACATATATAATAATTTTTATAATAATAATTTTTTCACTAATACCTTCGTGCGCAAAACCAGCACAGTTGTATGGCCTCCCAAAAATTCATAAACCGAATGCTCCCCTACGTCCAATTGTTAGCCAAATCGACACACCAACCTACAGATTGGCTCAGCACGTAGCGAAAGTGCTCTCGCCACTCAGAGGACACACAAGAGCACATGTTAAGGATTCATACAATTTTGTTAGTGAGATCAAAAATCTACATCTCACTGACAATGAAACTATGGTCAGTTTCGATGTCCAGTAACTATTCACATGCTTACCTGTACAAGACTGTGTCGAAATTGTAGAAAGGAAACTAGCGGAGAACAACATACCAGCGGAATACTCAGAACTATTGAGACACTGCCTTACATCTGGCTACCTACTGTGGAAGGAGCAGTTCTACAAGCAAGTAGATGGTGTGGCGATGGGCTCCCCTGTATCTCCCATTGTTGCCGATATATTCATGGAAGACTTTGAGGAGACAGCCCTTCGTACCTCACCTGTAAAGCCAAGTTTCTACAAGCGGTACGTAGATGATACTTTCACAATATTACCATCTTAACTCCATTAACCCTAAAATTCAGTTTACAATGGAGTTGGAGGCAAACAATTCCCTAGCTTTCCTAGATGTCTCAGTAATCCGTAACCCCAACAACACCTTAAGCCATACGGTTTATAGAAAAAAGACCCATACTGATAGGTACTTAAACGGTGAATCTCACCACCATCCATCACAGTTAGCTACTGTGGGTAAATCTTTGTTTCAGAGGGCACAAGGGATCTGTGACAATAAACATCTGGCTGCCGAGCTTCAACATGTCAAGCAAGTCCTGCACGACAATAAGCTTCGAGTCCCACGCCAACGTCACAGGGACCGAGTAAAACAAGCCACAGTCGAGCGTCTCCCTGCTGTACTACCTTACATAAGAGGAGTCACAGACAAGATTGGCTACATCTTGAAGCGTGCTTCAATTAAAACATTTTATAAGCCGCCAAAGAAGATCAGTCAGTTTTTACCATCTGTCAAGTGTCACATCCCTCTTCAAGATGCAGGAGTATACAAGCTTGATTGTAAATGTGGTCTCTCTTACATAGGACAAACAAAAAGACCAGTAAAAACTCGAGTTAAAGAACACATAGCTGACCTAAAACACCGTCGCTCAAAGAAGTCTGCAGTCTGTGAACATGTCCTTGACCGCACCTGCCATAACATCAGATTTGATAGACCACAAATCCTCGTGAAAGAACACCGATTCCTACCAAGGATGGTTCGCGAGGCTATTGAAATAAAAAAAAAATCTCCTAATTTCAATAGAGAAGATGGCTGGGTGCTTCCATCGTCTTGGGATCCAGTAATTAATATAATCAAATCTAAAACCAAGCATAACACTGCAAGACCTCAAGACACCGTGAGCTCATTCTGCGTAGATCGGACCAACAAAAACAAAAATAATTAAGAAGTTTGATGGTACCCCGGAACAACTATGCCTTTTGGACGTCTAACACCTCAGTCCTTCCCGTGACCATGGGTGCTGCAAAGCACTCGAAACGTCGGAAACTTAAAAATCAAAATAAACCGCGATAAAATCCGAAAAAATAGTTTTATTTCATGTGTAATATTCGCGTAAATCTAAGAACTCAGTAAATAATTTTTTTATTGTCATAAAATTGAATACAATATTTTGTGAAGTCCCTGACATCTGTGCTAGGTAATAACCTGTGTTACAGAAGTCAGTGCCCTCTCCCATGGTGTAAGGTGTTAAATTAATTCATATTATGAACAAAGCAAATTATTATAAAAATAAAAAGAACAACAATGAATAGAAATTTGACAAGGGAATTTAAATGTTAAAATTCTTAAACTATAAAATATAATTTCTGTGCGGTGTGTGATTAAAAGTCTGCTATTAATCCAGTTAATCAACGATCTGTGTGCCAAATTTTACTAAATACGTTCGGCCGTTTATGCCTGATTGAGTAAGAATCACAGTAGGAAGTAGTGTTGTAGGATTAGTTAGATATAGGATTTGTTGTAATGGTTTGGCAGTCTATAAATTTAAGCTGGTCTGTCGTACCAGTAGCAATGAGTCGCCTTCAGACGTATTTATAAAGTTTCTATGTTGTTGTACAATCGTATTTTATAGTGCGATAATATGTAAATGAGGCATTCGCAGCGATTACCAAGGTTAAGCAGCGTTTGGCCCGACCATTCTGAGATGGATGACATTTTGTGTATGTGTTGTCTAAGCCGTCGGCCGAGGATTCTTAACAGCTTCATCGTACAAGAGGGTGAGCCTTTTTTCCTGGGAAATATCCTGTAAAGGACTTTCGCGAGCCTCGGGGGCAGCTCGCGGGGCGTGTCGGATTCCTACCGACTAAAAACCCTAGGGTGATCGACATCAGCACTTTCGAGGGGCTCCGGGATCTCCGTATGGAACGCACCGGTACCCCTCTTGTGCCGTGCTCTGAAAAGCCCGCCATCGTGGGGCTTGATGACACGTTCCCCCCGCACCGACGCGGTGCTCACGGCGACGTGGGCCGCACCATGCCGTTGTCCTCCTCAGGGTCGCTCGTGAAGGACGCTCAGGACCCTCGCTCTTTGCGTCCGCGACCCCGAAGCCCCCCCTCCCACCTGCTGATGTTGGTGTAGGGGTGATCCCCCGCCAGATATTGCAGCGGGGGACGCGAGTTAACCCGTATTTTTAAGTCCCGGGCTATTGGGCTGGGGGGCCTGGGTGGGCTGTGCCTCCACCCCGACGCCGTCCCCTTCTACGAGCAGGATCGGCCATCTCCCGATCCCGCTCGGCCCAGAAGGAGGTTCTGGGACATCACAGTCTCTCAGAAGGAGGATACGGCCCCCACGCCGATTCCCCTACCAGTATAGCCGCTAATACTGCCGGCAGGGAGACGTCCGGTCCGATCCGATCGGCCAGGATCCGCCGCTCAGACTCTTCCGAGCGGCGGATCCTGGGCGAGCCTGCAACAACGACGCCTTAGCTGGAAAAGATGGAAGGCGTTTGTGGCGTCACAGTGCTTCAGATGTCACATTAATCCTGGTTGCCTTTTCACCGGTTAGTCATTAAGTTGGAAGCCTTGTGGGAGATTTGATAAGCCTAAAAGCAGGTGGCCACAAACTTCCCTTCACTAATCTGCTCTAGGTCCGCGTGGTGAAGGATGACCTACTCTCTCTCATTTCGATATGTAAAAGGCCTATACCCACCAGTGAGAATAGTAAGACTGATTTATTAAGATATAAGTGAACTTATGAGTATTCTATCTATTTATCTATATCATTACGCCATATTTCTCGCGGGGTAGGCAGATAGTACAGAGTTCCCACACACAACTCTCTGGCTTCCTCCACTCTCATAGTTCGTCTCATACCCGCTCGCCGGTTACGGAGGCTCTTGACTTGCCCTGATAAGACTCGGTCTATTTGGTCATAGTAAGATAGTCTAAGTCTTCCCCGGTACCTACATTCTTCCATTGTATATCTGTTTTGGCATTCTTTCTTCTGACATTCCTTCTATATGCCCGGACCAACGGAGCATACCCTTTCGTATCTTTACACCGATACTATCATTCATACCTACTCGCTTACTTACTACTTCTTACTTATGAGTATTACTTTTTATATCCCACTGCTGGGCAGCAACCTCCTTCCACACAAGGGTTCATGGTAATTTAATGTAGATTTCTTCGGGAGAATTTAAACAATTTCCAGGGGATATAAACATATTTGTGTAAATATAATCAAATCCAAAACCAAGCATAACACTGCAAGACCTCGAGAAACCGTGAGCTCATTCTGCGTAGATCGGAGCAACAAAAATATTTTTTGTTTTATACGTAGCCCCACACTAGGATTAATTCCTGTTTCGTGGATGCGTTTACAAACATGAAAATTCACAAACACAAATACCCAGACCGGTACAAATAATTGTGGATCACACAAAGATTTGTCCCGTGCGGGAATCGAACCCGCGACTATTAGACACAGTGGGCGAAGCGGCTTAAGCTCTAAACCACTGCGCTAAATCGTCCGTCAAAATTAAGAAGTTTGAGGGTACCACGAAACAACTATGCCTTTTGGACGTCTAACACCTCAGTCCCTCCCGTTACAATGGGTGCTGCAAAGCACTCGAAACGTGGGGATCTTAAAAATCAAAAATTAATCCGAAATATAGTTTTATTTTATATTTGTGTAAATCAAGATTCTCCTATTAGTTCTTTTACGTTAGTGTCAATATTCTGACATACTAATTGTAATCATACTAGGATCTTGTAGCCCGCAGCCAAAATCGGAACTAACGCTGTCATCAAGTAAAATGTCACTTTATGCCAGTCGCAGAGTTGCTGTTTGCTATGAAATTTACCCAAGTTCTTTTTTTAATTAGTAACTGGGACCCACCTGTTGAAAGATTCCCTGGAAGTAGGAAAATTTTACTAAATGATAACTGTACTAAATGATACACCAGCGCTCCCCTGTTAATGTCATCCACGGGCCGAAATACCCTTGTCGCACTTTAAAAAAAGAAGAAGCTAAGTTTCTATTCAATACATAGATATTGAAAAATTCAAAGATCAAAATTTGTTAAAAACAGTGTACATTTTGAAAATAACTGAAATTTTCAACTTGTAGAAAACCTGTTTTCAGAATCTGATTTAGCGTATCTACTGTCCGTTTCCCCCTTATTTTAGGAGAACGCTATTGCGCGCAATATAAAAACATTACCTGCCTATATGTGTAGATTTAAATGTGATACAATTCACATCTAGTCGATTTCTACGTTGCCAACATGTTATCGTGATCACTAGTTTATATTTGACTATTGCTTAAGTTTTCCTGATATAATATCGTTAAAATGTTGTATGAAACTATATATAAGTTGCATAACTGCATTATATGAGTATATCCCTAGGTCATGAACGAGACTGTCAGTTGAATATGCGTAAAAACATGCCTAAATTTCCCGAAAATAATGGGCGATGTCAGAGAATACGCTAGTTAAAAATCATACATAATTATAAGCCACCATTTTTCTACGCACTTTCGAGAACCCCAACACATGCACGCTGACCGCGTGTCTGTACGTGACCGCAACGCACACATGCCCAACAACCAATAAATAGATTGAACTAAACGGTGAAATTTAAAAAAGGAACAAAACGAAAGAATCGCTCGCGCACACAACCAAACTTAATGCAACCCAATCATTAACTGAACACTGGCAAAATTGAACTTTTATTTTAACCAAATAAGGTTAAATTTCGATCGGCAGGGAGTTGTTTGTAGAACTAGCATGTTAACACATTATCCATGCGTGGGAATGACGTTGCGCACACATACACACATTTTTGATTATAGGAACACCAAAATTTATATATGTGTGCGTGCATTCAATAAGTGTGGGTGTATAAGTGCATTCTTCTGCGTTAGTATATCGTTGAATTGTTAAATGTGTTGCTTTTTTATTGTATCGGTGTGCGTTATTTTGTTGTTCGCATGATGGATTCGCGTGTTTGTATTTGTGTCTTTTTCGTTTTTTTTTCTCGTATGTACGGCAGCGGACACACAGTGGCCCGTGTGAGCGAAAAAATAATTTTAAACTGGCACACTGCAAAGCATGTTTAATTTTCGTGCTCTCTGTCCCGCGCGAAATGGAACGTCATTACGTTTTAAATTACAAATGGCGGTTGTTTTTTTATTTATTCGGTTTTTAATTTGGATTGTTTGCTTAATTTCAGTACGAGATTGCAGTGCGTTTTAAATTTCCGTAATTTTCCTTTGAATGATAACTATTAAGTAAAGTGAGGGTTGGGTATTAAGTTTAAATGAGACGGAAAATGAGGATTTTTCCGAATCACACTATTATGGCCGTTTGCAAAAAAGATTTTGAACCCTTATTTATTTTAAAGCTGGAATTAAATGAGAATAAAATAAAAAGAAGTTTGATGCTGATATGTTTTATTTTAAGATAAACCTCAGAAATAGTCACGCTTGGATATTTTACCTTCCCTTCGTTGTTATACGGGTTACATTGATTTTGTCCAGTTTAGTAAATTTGCTTAAAAATTAAGATGGTTTTGCTACCTGTCATGAGTTGTCTCAATTATCTTTGGTGTGAAAACTTTTGTTTTAATAACCTCGTTGGTCGGGTGGTGTATAGGCTGGCAGTCATGGGGTCCCGATTTCATATTCTGGGGTGGGCAAAATCTTATTTAGGTTTTTTTATTCAAATATTCTCAGTAGAAATCCGGAGTTTGGAATTGTTATCAGTACGATAACAATGGTCTCGCTGTTCTGTTAATTAATTATAATATTATATCATAATGTGATAAGGGGATAGATTATTCCTGTGTCGTGGGTGTGTTTACAAACATGACAATTCACTAACACAAATACTCAGACCGAAACAAATAACTGTGGATCACACGAAGACTTGTCCCATGCGGGTATCGAACCCGCGACTATTCGACCCAATGGGCGGAGCGGCTTCAAGCTCTTAACCACTGCGCCAAATCGTCCGTCGATTTAACATTGTCAGCTAAGGTGTGGTTTTCACAGCACACCTTAGCCAGCGTCTGTTAGGAGATGTATACGTGACGGATTTTTTTCCTGGACTCCAAATGCAGGGGCCACCTTAACCCGAAGGCAGCGGAAACAAATGGCATCAAAAAGCATGCCGGGGGTTAAGCTAATGTTATAAAACAAGAGAATGATATAAAACAAGAGTTTTACAACATTAGCTGCACTATTTCATCAATCTACGTCACCGCCTAAACAAGACCGAACCAACTAGAGTAGGAAAACGCTCTGTCCGAAGGCCACGCGATTAGGTCATTGTCGGCTAGGCGCTTGTTGTGCCAGGTCGGGGTTCTAACGAACGTTTCAGAACTTGAGAAAAACAATATCAAATTAGTTTCATTTGTTCCAACTGCTATTTTTGTTTTTGCAATTGCTGCTAAAATCACACTTCATATAAAATCGCATATGCGACATGATGTGACGATTATATTCAAAACATTTGGAAGGGAAAGTAGAAGGAAGAGGAAGGAAGTGAATGAAGAAAGGTGTACACATCGACTGCACCAACAAGAGTATTATTCTTGAATAAGAAAGAAACATGAAATCGCGTATATTTCTGATGTCATCATTGATTCTTTATTTTATTTTTTAAAAAGCTTAGCCCCACTTTAGCCTTCAAACATGAAATTCACATATACAAACATCCAGTCCAAAACAAACATTTGTGGGTTACACAAAGATTTGTTCAGTGCAGGTGGATCCTCGACAACCCCATCCATTGATTGGAGCAGCGTACGATCAAAACCAGTTGACCAAGCCGTCGTCCAGTTAGCAGAATCATAGTTTATTCTTCATTATATTAGCAGAACAAGAGCGAGGCTACTCGATACTGGCTGTTTATCATCATCATCTCAGCCTAAACTTGTCCACTAGTGAACATAGGCCTCCCTAATAGCTCTTCAGCTTGGTAAGCGCAGCGTGGGGCGGCCGCCTACAAGATGGACGACGATCTTATGAGGATCGCAGGAAGTCGTTGGATGCAGGTGGCATCGGACCGGTTGTTAGTTAATTAAAAATCATTATCTGTGAAATTTTACATATGAAATCATGAAACAAAGAGATAGGGCAAGAAAGTTTCTTGTAGTTCAGGTTTATAGAGCTGGAAAAACGCTACATCTCTTACTCTAAAAAAAGAGGGTTGATGTTCTTTCTACAACTCTGCCCTTACCTTAGTTTCTGGCGGCATATTCTCATTGACTTTTTTCGGATGCAGATACCGCACACAGGATCAGACACTGACCTCGCTGGCGAGGTCGAAGAATCCCTTGCCCGCTAGCCGCTGCGGAGCACCACGGCGAGACACCTAGTATACGCTCTCCACCATAGCAACTGCCCAACTGGCCGATCTTCCTCGAGGCACCCTTGAGCTAATTGCCCCCTTGCCCTTCTAGTTCGAGCGTAGTGGTTGCTCGCCCTCTTATCCGATAAAGCTGTAAGGGCCCTGCGGCCAACAGCGTAGTTTATTGCACGGGCCGGCGGCAAGAGATTCTTCGACCTCGCCGGCGAGGTCGGTGTCTGATCCTGTGTGCGGTATCTGTATCCGAAAGAAGGGATGTAAGGGCATCGAGAGGGTCGGTGAGAACATGTCACACACTAAATAAAGTTGCCGAGAGAATTGATTTATTTATCTGTTCCATGAGCGTATTTCAGAAAGCAACTTTATATGTCTTATCTTATAATATAATTTAATATATAATTCAAAAATAATTAAATATAATGTACAATTTATTAAATAATAAATAAGTTAATGTTTCTAATAAAATGGACGAACTAATGTAATGAATGTATTGTAATGTATTTAAATAAGTTGACTACACTATCGTATTAGGAAAAAACCTGTAAAGATAGTTGTTGTAATTTGAGAATAAATAAATAAATGTCGCGGACGGCGATAGCGGCTAATAGGAGGGGAGTTAAGTTCGTAGTCGGCGGCGTCTACCATTAGATTCCTAGGATTGGACGCGTTTTTAATAAAGGCGCGAATAGATTTGAGACCGAGATCGGAATGGAGATCGACATTTCATATGAACCACGGGGCTCGAACGGCTTTGCGGTGGAAACGGGATTGAATCGTTTGAAGTCTATGTGAGAGCGGGTGGCCTGCCCGAAAACCTTACAAGCGTACGTCATGATAGGTCTTACACAGGTTTTGTAAAGTGTAACTTTATTCCTAATAGACATTTTACATAGCTTGCAGATCATCGGGTAAAGACGACCGAGCACAAAGGCTGCTCGATTACGGACTCGCTTCATGTGCGGTCCAAAGGTCATGGTATTGTTAAGGTTAATCACTAGATATATGACCTGTTTGACCCAGGTAAAAGGTTGGTCGAATATGGTCACTTGACCGAGATAAGATTATCAAAAGATAACCATATCATTCCTTGTTGGTTAAAACTTCTAGCTTTTTGGCGGATTCTTTGGCCATGAGTTTGGCATTAAATATCGTCGCCCTACTGACGTGGTATCGGAATTTATGGAGTGGGCAGGCTCCTTAGGAGGTGTGCCTATGACCTGGTGAATATCTGTATACCTGGTAAAGTTAGATGCATACAACACAGCTGGTCATTATGGCGATCTTTGGGAAGGTCTTCGTCCTGCAATGGAAATCTTTCGGCTGATAGAAAACCTTAGATCTGCGAAAATATTAACTTTACAGGTGCAAGAATAACTTGGCCCTGCATTTGTAAAATGTTTCTTTCCTACAGCCATTCAATTGTTGGTCTGTAATTGTGTAACTGAGTTGCGTTTTTAATGCATACGAGAAAATTTCATGAATCTTATACAAAAAAAAAAAACACCGTCACGCCTATATTCCCCAGACGGGGTGGCAGAGGTGTACTGAGTACACCCACGTTTCGCCGACGATGTTAGGTCTCATGTAATAGGGGGCGAGCCTATTGCTATATACCGGGCACAGACTCCGGAATCATACTGGGAATTTTTCTATCTATCTAAAAACTACATTTGTCCGACCTAGGATTTGAACCCAGGACCTCGTGATCACAAAGCGATGCGCTTTGCCTCCAGACCAACGAGGCAGTCAACATAGATGTAACATAATAAACGCAAGACCTGAAAGTAGTTTGTTCTAAATCGGTAACTGAATTAATTATAACTATTTTTAATGTGACTTACATTTCTTTTAAATTCACAAACAACGTTACGCCTTTAGTGCGCTATAACAAACTAATTTTATTTTTAATTCAGAGCAATACGTGGTTTATAAATCCATTTCTAAAACGTATTTCTCAATACGCACAAATACACCTACAAGGTTCATTGTTAATTGGGGTATAAAAGTGCTAAAAAAGGGGTTAAAAATTTTAAATTTGGAAAATTGGTTTTCCTATTGAATTTGTGAAGCAATTATCTAATCGGGGTGTCTGAGGTCTTGCGTTATTTACGATACACCTTGTATATACTAGCTATATTATAAACTATCAGTTCCCCGGGATTTCGTGCCCGGTCGACAACAGCGCCACCTACCGGATCTATGTTTTATATCCTATGTTAATTCTGGACAAGGTTTTAAATGATAAAAGAATTTTTGAAATCGGTCCAGTAGCTGACTGCCTCGTTGGTCTGGTGGCAAAGCGCATCTCTTTGTGATCACGAGGTCCTGGGTTCAAATCCTAGGTCGGACAGATGTAGTTTTTCTAAAGAAAAATTCCCAGTATGAGTCCGGGGTCTGGAATTGTGCCCGGTATATGGCAATAGGCTCGCCCCTATTACATGGGACGAAACATCGTCGGCGAAACGTGGGTGTACTCAGTACACCTCTGCCACCCCCTCTGGGGAATATAGGCGTGCCGGTGACGGTGACGATCCAGTAGTTTTTGAGTTTATTCGTTACAAACATACAAGAATACAAATCTTTCCTCTTTATAATATTAGTGTAGAAGTGTATCTTTGTATGTTTAGATGTTTGGATGTTTGTTACTCAATCACGCAAAAAAAGCTAAACGGATTTTGATTAAATTTGGCGCACAGATCGTTTATTACGTGTATTAACGCAAAGGATACTTCTTCTATCTATCTATCTATAACCTCACGCCAGATCCCTTGCGGGGTAGGCAGAGAGTACAGAGTTCCAACAGGTTCTTTCCTTACATACTTCTCTGGCTTCCTCGACTCTCATAGTTCGTCTCATTCTCCTTCTTACATACCCAGCTCTCGCTACCATATAACAGCGTTGGGACAAGAACTCCGTTATGTATTAAGCTGCGCCTTATGGCTTATGATACTTCTTATTCCGAAAAAATGTTAGGTGTCTGTCTAAAGTTCACGCCGTCAAAAACGCGGGCAGAAACTAGTATTAAAGAAAAACAAACACCAGCACGCCTACCAAGCGGGTACCCGGAGGCGGCTGTTAGTGGTGTGCAGTGAACACTCACATTTCGCCGACGATGTTAGCACTCATGTAATAGGGAGCGAACCTATTGGGATTATACCTGACTATAGGGATTATACCTGACTATTATCTATCTATCTATATCATCACACCAGATCCTTTACAGGGTAGGCAGAGAGTATAGAGTTCCAACAGGCTCTTTCCTTAAATACCTCTCTGGCTTCCTCTACTCTCATAGTTCGTCTCATACACGCTCGCCGGTTACGGAGACTCCCGACTTGTCCTTCAGATAAGACCCGGTCTATTGGGATTATACCTGACACAATCTTAGTACTGGATTCTTTTTTCTTGAAAAATTATATTTTGCCTGACCTATGATTCAAACCTAAGATCTCGTGATGACTGAGAGCTTTATTTGCCATTAGACCAATGTAAGGGCAAATAACAATAAAAAGTAAAATCATCAAATTATAATAATATGGCCAAAATTGTATTCCAACGTTTTCCCTTTAAGGCGATGTCTTTACAAGGTTAGCATTTAACTTGGCTGTGACAAATCAATGTGGGCTAATAAAAGGCAATGGCCTGAGTGAAGGACACGATTCATGTCGGCTAGGCGAACGTTGTGTGAGGTCAGGGATTCTCGGTATGTTATTGACGTATTGACGCCTAAAAATCACAATTTTATTGACTCACCCACCCCGACAGTGACTTAATAAAGTCCTTACCTACTAGGTTACTTCAATTTTGCCCGCCGCGTCGTCCGTGAACGAATTTTCATAAGGTTTTCACCAATAGACGGAGTAATTCAAGAGGTAGGTTCATGGGTATTATTCGCACGGGTAAGTCGGGGCGAGTCGCTTGTTTAAAAGAAAAAAAAACTAAAACACCAAGGTCATAGGATGGGTGGACGGCGTGGGCCAGTGGTTATGAGCTTAAGTCGCTCCGCCCAGTGGATCGAGTAATCGTGAGTTCGATTCCCGCACGGGACAAATCTTTGTGTAACCCACAAATATTTGTCCAGGTCTGGGTATTTATGTATGTGAATATCATGTTTGTAAAACCATCCACGACAGAAATAAATCCACGTGTGGGACTACGTTTTTTTTAAAGAAAGAAAGAACGTAATATGTTTATCCTGATCAAATTCACTTCACATATGATATACCGGCTTCAAATGTACTTATCATAGTACCAGAAGGTACTACGGCTACTATGATAAGTACATTTGAAGACGGTAGGTCACAAACTGTTATTCCAAAATCCCACGAAACCATTCTACCCTAATAACTAAATCATGTTAAACACGGATTACACGATATACTAACATCTAACCGCTTTGCTGCCTCAGTAATCCTCTGAAGACAATAACGGCACGACACAAACCGCTTACGGTAACAAGATCACTCAATGGGTATAAACTACCCTCGGAGAATAGGGTTGCTGAGGGTAGAAGTAGAGAAATAGAATTATATGAGTTTGATTTTCGGGACCTTCGCAATGACTAAATGAAAAAACCCTGAGTATCGTTTCATCAAATCTAGTGGAAGGATAGTAGGTAGGGAAGACCTGGATTGTCTCACCATGACCAAATAGACCGTGTCTTATCTGAAGGGCAAGCCTCCGGCGGGCGTGTATGAGACGAACTATGAGAGTGGAGGAAGCCAGAGAGGTCTGTAAGGAAAGAACCTGTTGGAACCCTGTACTTTCTGCCTACCCCACAAGGGAACTGGCGTCCTGATAAAGATACATTGATAGATTTAATCTCTTCGTCACGAAAGAAAAATGTATTATATTTGTATATAATTTGCAACAATAACCATCTATCTATCTATCTATAACCTCACGCCAGAACAATAACCATAATTTACAATATTAGTTTTTGTTGACACGTTTTAACCGGCGCCGTTTTTTTTTTGTAATATCTGAATAAAATATAGCCTATGTGTTATTCTGACGTATAAGCTATATTATTGTGATGTTTCATTATAATGTATTCAGTAAGTTTGGAAGCGGCGAGCGTGTATGAGACGAACTATGGAAGTGGAGGAAGCCAGATAGGTCTGTAGGAAAGAACCTGTTAGAACCCTGTGCTCTCTGCCTACCCCGCTAGAGATATGGCGTTATGATATAGATAGATAATTTATGTATGTGAATTTTCGTGTTTGTAAACGCACCCACGACACAGGAATAAATCCTAGTGGGGGGCTAGGTTTTGATAAAAAAAAAAAAAAATTACATTTATAACATTAGTAGGATAGAATAATGCATTCTAACGAAATCAATTATATATGAAACTATCCCACTGCCTTTATTCACACGAAATGGTAGAGAACACGCTATTAGGAAAATAATACTTGTATAACTATTAACGTCATTTCATTCATTTTTCTGATAAACCAAAAATTACAAATAACATCCGTGATTTCCCGTCACACTTACCTACTTTTAACCCCTCCAATGTCCTGCCCAAGGGCGTGTAGCAACCCTGCGAGTGATTTCCCGGCGGCACACGGAAGGTAACTATTTTCCTCCACACACGCACACATGCTCACGCGCCCGGTTCTCTTCTATGTGTGCGTGCATCCTTGACTAGTTTGTGTATAGCTAGTGGTGAAAGCGTTAGCAAAGAAAGCTGGTTGGGTTGGGTAAGGACGGTTGTGTGTTTTAGATTGATCGATTTAGTTGATTTAAGCAGGTCTTCGATCAGCAATTCTCAAACATACGCTGTAGATTACAATTCAGTAAAAAAAGTGTAAGACAGTAAGGGTAGTCGATTAAAAAAAATAAGTTCATAAATTCTGTACTTTTTGCCCGCCCTGTAGGGAGTATGGTGATGATATAAATAGATAGAAGTTAAGAGTTTCTTACCCTATCAGCGAAGGTCGTGTTTCAATTCAATGTATGATTTCAAAAATGTAATAATTTTGACATTCGTAAGTGCTTTTTGTATAACAATATCTAAAAATAAAATAGTTTTAATTTTGAAATTTATTGGCTTTAACTGGTGAATAATTTAAACCTATATGTGAACTGCAAATCAACGATTAATTTTTTGAGCTTCTATTTCTACGAGCATGTACTTAAGAATCTGGTTAGATATTTATTAAACATTCGTTTTCGAAGGACCACATTTTTTAAAAACATATTTAACTAAATGACTTGGTCTTTGCCGCTGGGCGAATACAATAGGGGCCATATTGCAAAAAATATGAGTATTTAAGTTAGTACTCTAATTTCAAAACTATAAAACTTAATTTCTCCTGTTTTTTCTTTTTTGATACTGAATCCTACTAACTAGGTACTTTGAATTTTTGATATACTTTAATTCTTATCAAAATAATGATGATCTAAGTGGAAATTTATTAACAAATAGCTTATTGTGCACAAACTTTCTTGCATAGTTCCGTCATCGCTCATTGAATACGTTTTTTTATTTTATTTCAGGATATAATAATTAGTGATTACTTTATGAATACAACTCAAGTTTGAAGAATACAAACCATGACTTACTTTGTATGTCGTAAACGTAATATTACAAATTTTTTTATACAATTTCGAGGAGATTATTGTATAAAAAAATTATTTAGAGCAAATAGGAACCTCTAGCCTAGTCATAAAAGAATCTTTAATAATAGAAATTATCACCAAAAATGTCCAAATCTAACGATTGAGAAAGGTCGTTAAACATTCATGTCATTCTGATAATGGGAGAATTAAGATCAAGGTTAGTTCTGTACCTACGCAAACTGAACAGCTTGTAGACACCTAATCGTGGCTGAAACAAGCTGCAAGCGTTTTCCATTTATTCTCTTTCCGTAATCGATATAGTGATTGGTCGTTGCAAAAACATTACCTTAGATTTTGCCGTTTTTATTAGCGCTTATAACTGTATAAAATCCAATTGTCTACAGGCAATATAAGCAACTAAATAGACAGCTAATTTTACAGATTTTTGTAACAAAACTAAGCTCGACCAAAGTTTCTCCCAAGATACACAACCTGATACAGTCCTATTCATTTAGTTTTTGTAGTTACCCCTTGAAGACTACACCTATATCGTCTAAGGTCATTGCCATTTTCACGAAACGTGCCACTAAGGACCTTTCGTGAGTAAATTAATTTGTACGAGCGTACGTTTAATTGCGTTGGAAGGTTACTCTTGTTAATATAAAATTAAGTTTTAGGCATTTTTTAGAACAAATCGTCAGATTCTGGTAATATTGTGTTGGTTATAAATGTGGTTTGAGAGATAAATTCACGAATTTTGGATGAATTGATTTAACTAATCGTGGCTTAAATCATATTTATCACCAAATGTTTTATAGTTTCTGCCAGAATTCCAGTGCTGGACTATAAATTATAGTGAACTATATTCTATAGACTATATAATAAGTATATCCTGAATATATCATCAAAGATAGATATAGTAAAGACTAAATAAGTACAAGTAAAAGTACCTTATTATATCATTAATATCATTTTTTGCATGTCAAAGGCAAGTAATAAGTGTTTCTTTTTCTACTCATCCTGTTCTAAATGGTTGTGGTATCTATTGTTGCGTTTCTCGGCATGAATTTTGCAACAAACTTTGATGTTATCTATGGCGGCCATTTTGGATCCTTGCTTACAGCTTGCTCGCTTAAGATGTCCGCTACACCTTTGTAAATAGTTTAGCCCCTTATAAATGCATGTAATAAAAAACTATTTACGAAACTATTGAATAGTTTTGCAGACCGTACTAACCTGCAGGCGTGTGCGTACTAGACGGAGACTAGACGAAGTGACCCACTGCCCGGCGACCTTGCGTTTCTTATGTTTTTATACCGTCTCGCTCTCTCCTCACCCGAGGCTGTCGCCGTCTCGCTCGTGCGTGGAGTCTATTGATAGTTAAGACGCCCGTTCAAGGTCCCCACCGGCCAGGGACATGGCTATTGTGAGGGGAAGGAGTTGGGATATGGGAAAAGAGTGCGTCGGGAATGTTTGCGTTGTGACGTGTTATTTATCGGGTAGTGACGTCATTATTATAGGAAATAGTGTTATTTCAAATGTTTTGTGTATAAGAAATTTCGTAGGAAAATAGTCATTTGTTAGGAATGCTTAAGTATTTCTGTTTTTTGTAGGTTGTTTGTACTATCATATATCTATATATCATCACGCCAGAGCCCTTGCGGGGTAGGCATAGAGTAAAGAGTTCTAACAGATTCTTCCCTTACAGACCTGTCTGGCTTCCTCCACCCTCAAAGATAGTCACATACACGTTCGCCGGTTACGGAGACTTGACTTGCCCTTCAGATAAGGCACGGTCTATTTGATCATGATAAGATAGTCTAGGTCTTTTGGTTTAGTTTGTACTAATTGGTAGAATAGCTTCACTCTTTACCTTTTTTTAATTCAAATTCAAATCATTTATTTGCTTCAATATGGGTTACAATATGGGATCTTATTATTATATCATTATGTTCTTAAGCCATATTCTACCAGTTAGGCATGCAAATATTATTATTTTAGAAGATGAATGTAATTATAAGATTAGTCTATGTCAATTAAAAACGTGATTAAAAATTATATTAAATTGTCATTACATTATAATATTAATACATTTTAAAGACAACTAAAGTATATTGTAGGTGCCGGGGAAGACCTAGACTGCCTTACCATGACCAAATGAACCGAGTCTTATCTGAAGGAATAGTCAAGTCCGTAGCCGGGGAGCGTGTATGCGACCAACTATGAGAGTGGAGGAAGCCAGAAAGGTTTGTAAGGAAAGAACCTATCGGAACTCTGTACTCTCTGTCTACCCTGCAAGGGATCTGGCGTGATGATTCATAGATAGATAGATAAAGTAATATGCGTTAGTAACTTTTTATTGTGATCATGTTTAAACGACCTTAAGCTGAATGAGAAAATGAACAAAATATATCCCAATAGAAGATCTATTGAGATATATTTAGCTCATTTTCTTGTATGTAATGGACTTAAAACTTCTCTAATCAACCCTTTGGGGATGTAGTTCTGATGAAATGTTTAAAGGTACAATTACACCCGATCGGAAGGTAAACTTTTTTTAATTCCCTTTCTGTTTCCCACTGCTGGGCAAAAGCTAACTTAGTGCCATAAAATTGTATGGCTGCGTCGCAGTAGAGCATTCTGCGAATGGTCATTACAAGGTCCTGGATTCAGTTCTTAGGCCTGGAATGATATCCGCAAAAACAATATCGCCGGTAAAATATGGGTGTGTGCTACTCCCGCTTGGGGAAATAGCGTCGTGTATTTTTGTTTCATTTCACATAATAATAATAATAGCCGTGTTAAGAAACTGTCCCACCGTTGGACACGGGCCTCCTCTCAAACTGAGAGGGTTTCAGGCCATAGACCACCACGCTGGCCCAATGCGGGTTGGCGAACTTCACACACCTTCGAGAAACTCGTAGGCATGCAGGTTTACTTAAGATTTTTTCCTTCACCGTTGCTCCGTTGGTTCGGGCATATAGAAAGAATGCCAGAAGAAAGAATGACAAAACGGATATACAATGCGAAAGTGGAAGGATGTAGGTGCCGGGGAAGACCTAGACTATCTTACCATGACCAAATAGACCGTGTCTTAGCTGAAGGGCAAGTCAAGAGTCTCCGTAACCGGCGAGTGTGTATGAGACGAACTATGAGAGTGGAGGAAGCCAGAGAGGTATGTAAGGAAAGAACCTGTTGGAACTCTGTACTCTCTACCTACCCCGCGAGGGAGCTGGCGTAGTGATATAGATAGATAGATCGTTAAAGCAAGTGATACGTTAATTTTTAAAACGCACATACATTCGAAAAGACAGAGGTGCGTGCCTGGGTTCGAACTTAAGACCTCTGACTTTGCAGTCCAAAGGTCTAACCAACTAGGCTATCACTGCTTGTTCATTTTACATGATTGATATTAAATAGTTTTCACATTCTGCTTTGTAAATCCACAGAAAATTGGATTAATAAACACATCGTAATATCACGAATTCACCTCTATTAAAAGTATACTTAGCACCGACATAACCTCCATAAAAACCTATACTTAACAACCATGACACACAATAACTAATAGAAACTTTACGACCAAAAGGGTCAAAACACACACAAAATTAAGGTCCCGAATATAACAATAACATAGTTTGTCCGCCCGTCTAACCGTACTTGACCTTTTCAACCCCCGGTTTGACCCCGAATTGATCCCCAAGGGACAGACAATCGTCTAGACACCGGAACCGGAAGTGGCTAGAAAATAGTTTTATACATATTGTGAAAGGGTGATAGTTGTTAAGGGGTGAAGATAAGGGTGATTTGGGATGTAAGGAACGTCCGAATTTGTTGAGCTGTAGTTTGCAGGAAAATGTGGGAAGTTAGCGGTTAGTTGTATCGGTATGTTCGTAGTTTCAGTGCAGAATAATCTATTAAGAGTGATTTGGGATGCTTGAACGACCGGATTTGTTGAGCTGCGGTTTTTAGGAAAATGTGTATAGTTAGAGGTTATGTTATATTTGTCAAACAAATTTAGAATTCTTTTACCTTTTTTTTTAAATCATTGCTCCATACTAGGAACTAAATTTCTGTATGGTGGGTGTATTTACGAACGTAAAATTTGTATACAAAAACATTCAGAAGCAAACATTTGTTGGTCATACAATGATTTGTTCTGTAGATAAAATCAAACTCTTGACTAGTCGATCGAGGGAGTGAAGCGGCCTTCGATTTAACCACTACAGCAAGTCGTCAATCGTCGTTGGTATTACTATCACGTTTAGGATCTTAAAGAAATATATTTAAGCACAGATTTTTTCAAGAAATATTTCATATTTAATTCAAAGATGTGTAAAGAGCGTAGATTAGTAGTTATATGTAAAATTTAAGTTATAATCTATCGTTCTATATCACCACGCCAGATCCCTTGCGGAGTAGGCAAAGAGTACAGGGTTCCAACAGGTTCTTTCCTTACATACCTCTCTGGCTTCCTCCACTCTCATAGTTCGTCTCATACACGCTCGCCGGTTACGGAGACTCTTGACTTGTCCTTCAGATAAGACTCAGTCTATTTGGTCATAGTAAGCTAGATCTTCCCCGGTACCTAGATCCTTCATCTTTCGCATTGTATATCTGTTTTGTCATTCTTTCTTCCTACATTCTTTTGATATGTCCGAACCAACGGAGCATACCCTTTCTCATTTTTACACCGATACTATCTTTCATTATGTTTTTTTCATTTCATTTTGTTTTTTACTAACAAAAATATCGTACTAATTTTTTAGAGAAACAAAAAACAATATTAAAATCAGAAAAACAGAACCAATCCCACACCTCATTAGACTGTGACGTCACCTATGTATCTGTGTCTAAAAAAATACCAGGCGGGACATAAAAATCCGCACACACTAACATTGCAATATGGCGTGCGAACATTCGTTGCACACAGGCATGCGCGGGCGCCGATCTAAAACACTCGTCCGGCCGGCCCGATAATGGCCGCCGGGGTTAACGAACCGCCGGTTACATATTTAGAAAAAAATATTTGGCAAATGTTCAGTGTAGTGCGTGCCATGATAATTGGACGCGGGTTTTTTTGGGGCTGTTTGCAGAAAAAAAAAATACTGCCATAGAGTATGTAACTGCTTGTGAGGCGTTCGAAGCGCTGTGCAATCGCGGTGTCTTTAGCGATCACCAGGTTAAACAACGGTTCTGATAGGCTGAGATGGGTGACCGTTTTTGGTATTTTCATATTCGAGTAGTTTTTGGCATTTTCATTTTCAAGCGTTTTTCCAAGTGGCGGTGGTAGAGGTATGTGTACACCAAAATTTTGCTAAAGATTTCTCAATTTAATAGAGATTATATATATTCCCCAAGCGGGGGTGGCAGAGGTGTACTGAATACACCCACTTTTCGCCGCCGTTTTTAGGTCCCATGTAATAAGGGGTGAGCCTATTGACATACCTAACCGGGCACACTTCCGGACTCTGGACTCATAACGGGAATTTTTCGTTAGAAAATCTACATTTGCCTGACCTAGGATTAGAACCCAGGACTACGTGATCACAAAGCGATGCGCTTTGCCACTAAACCAACGAGGCAGTCATGCTATAATACGGGTCACAAGTCCAAACTCCAGACTCTACTGAGGATTAAATGATAGAAAAATATCGATATCTTAGAATTTAAACTCAGACCAACACAACCAACTTCATAGAAGGGTGGAACCATAATCTAAGAAGGGTTGTACAAAGGCATTCTGAAGACGTACATATATTAAAATGCATTAATTAATGCGGTGATGACCTAGTTGAATGACGTTCGCCATGTATTAGCGACGTCAGGGGTCCAAAAGAGTGCCTCTCGGTTTTTTGGAACTTATTTGCGATGATTACTTGATAATAGTCAAGAAATCTATACAAAATTGATAGACATGTAAAATGTTATACTTAAAATTGGCTAAATGCTCACCTTCCGCGACATTAGAACTAAAAATACCTCTTTGAATTGAAGCACAGAGACGTTCAAAAATGGAGTTGCCACAAACGGTCACCCATCTCGAACTTACCGAGTCGAATGCTGCTTTACCTTGGCTAAAGCTACGAACACCGTGATACCAGTGCTGCAATTGCCTATATTATTTATTTAGCAAATATTGACCTATCATTTTCGTTGGCCTGCAGTGTACGAACGCGTGGTAGAGATGACTCCAAGCTCTACACAACTGCGCTCTACGTACTCTACATGCAGTTTATTGAACTAATGTACTCTGTGTACTCACGAGTAGATGTAGAGTTGCTTTATTAATAACATTATGACTATATGCTTTGGTTTCCGGCCAAAAAATTTAGCTATAGGAAGGAATAGTGCTGTCACTTGATTCCATTATAGGAATAGATTGTAATTCGTCCTTGTTCACAGAAGTCACAATATCATACTGCTAAATTAGAATCTTCTTTTTATGGCAATAAATAAATGTGTATGATCCCAATGCAATTGAGGGCGAGAAAATTGTTAGTTTACTGGACAGATTTTTATTCTATACTAAACTGCTTTTGAGAAATTTTCGACAGAAAACTCAAATAATACTCTGCCTAACCCAGGATTCGAACCATTGAACCCAGGATTCATGATCGCTAACCACATTCCATCCGTTTCTCTTTAAATTTTCTCATTTTATTTTCCGTTAATCCAGTGGCGCGCTTTTGGAGCAACGAGAAACTATCTATTTACAACTCTATTAGAATTCAATAAGCTTGATATTTAAGTATCAATGCTTGAGTATGTCTGAAGATACGATATATTTGAGGGTTTGAGCAGTTCTCTGCCTAATTTGCACTGACCCTAAGTCGACGATATTGTGCTAATACTAAACACAAATTAACATAACACCCATCTTGCCCTTGGCGGTGCGGAGCGTTGCCCCATGACTCTCGTATTTTATTATAATGCTTTTAAAAATTCTTAATAGCAGTCCAAATTGTAGAAATATGGCCGGTAAAGGCAATAGATTCGCACCTTATTAAATTGGGACCTAAACGTCCCATGTAATAGGGGGCAAGCCTTTTGCCATATACCGGGCACAATTCCAGACTCCGGTCTCATAATGTGAATTTTTCGTTAGAAATCTACATTTTCCGACCTAGGATTTGGACCCAGGACCTCGTAGTCACAAAGCGATACGCTTTGCCACTCAACCAACGAGGCAGTCAATCTAAAAAAAAATTAAAACCCTTGAAAATATCATGTTACTCATACTATTTTTATTTTTATCTTTTAACTGTATTAAATATTAGTAAAATCAAATGAAAGACATGCAAAATTAATTTATGCCTTCTCTTAATTACGTGGGGTCCTGATATTTGCAGGATTTCTTCCGTAGATTGCGCGGGATTCAATATTTCATACTCTGTGGCTAATACACGCGAACTCAGCGCGCTGCGCCGGCGCAGCCGCCAGTCAAGGCGAGAGTTCGAGGGACGCACAAGGTTGCCGCTATACCTACCGTCTGCCTCACTTGTCTGTTTGTGATGTTTGATCTAGTGGCCTTTGTGACGTATATTACACATATAAGTATGTAGTTACGTGGGAAAACCGACAATGGACCCTACTTACCACGCTTTTTTATATATACACAGCTGAACACGCAACTTTGTTCACGTTAGTTTCAGACATGGATTTCACACCTTTAAGCTTTTCTTTGGAGACATAAGGTAGCCTATATAATAGAGTGCCGAATTTGAAAAATCAAGTTAAAAATCGTTGGTCTGGTGGCAAAGCGCTTGGCTTTGTGATCACGAGGTCCTGGTCACGGTCATCACGAGGTCGGACAAATGTAGTTTTTCTAACGAAAAATTCCCAGTATGAGTCCGGAGTCTGGAATTGTGCGCAGTATATGGCAATAGGCTCTCCCCCTATTACATGGGACCTAACATCGTCACCCCCTTTGGGGAATATAGGCGTGACGGTGGTGGTGTTAAAAATCAAAATCAGTTCAGCTGAACAGCTGTTTGAGCGTAAAAAATACTAGACACACAGACAGAGTTACTTTCGAATTTTTAATACATATTAGGTTGAATTTTCACGAATTGTACGAGTACTTGTGGGAACTCTGTACTCTCTGACTACTCCGCAAGGCATCTGGCGTGATGATAGAGATAGATAAAATATTTTATAGTAAGTACTTTTCATATGCATTTTACCAAGAGTTGGGCAAAAATTGATAATAATAATATTAGCCCTGTTAAGAAACTGTCCTACCGTTGGGGACGGGCTTTCTCTCAAACTAAGAGGGTTTAGGCCATAGTCCACCACGCTGGCCCAGTGCGGGTTGCTGAACTTCACACCCCTTCGAGAAACTCTTAGGCATGCAGGTTTCCTCACGATGTTTTTCTTCACCGTTAAAGCAAGTGATAGTTAACTTTTAATACGCACATGCTTTCAAAAAGACAGAGGTGAGTGCCTGAGTTCAAACCCGAGACCTCTGACTTTGCAGTCCAACGGTCTAACCACTAGGCTATCACTGTTTGGGCAAAAATTAATTGCGAAAAAATTAGAATGCAAGGATAAATATCGCTCGCTAAATGCCTTAAAATTTATGGACCAGTCCATCCGTGACTACGTTTCCGCTCCATAAGTCATAACGGGCAGGACGCACTGATTGAAGGCTTTTGTCTTTAGGCTTTGTGGAATAGGCGATGTTAATACTCGACGTAATTTCGATTCGTTTCGTGACAGAGTGGTGGCCCAAAAAGGGACGCAGGTCTAGAGCCATCAACCAGATGGAGTGATGGCATCGTGAAGATGGCTGAAAAATTGTAGAGGAGGCTAGCACAGGACCGGAACGGATGGCGTAATAGAGGAGAGGCCTACACTTAGCGGCGTGTAGATACAGGCCGATTGATAATGATGATAAGGAAGGATGTAGGTACCGGGAAAAACCTAGACTATCTTACCACGGACCAAATAGACCGAGTCTTATCTGAAGGACAAGTCAAGAGTCTCCGTATCCGGCGAGCGTGTATGAGACTAACTATGAGAGTGGAGAAGCGGAGTGAACTATGTACTCTCTGCCTACCTGGGATCTGGCGTGATGATGAGGTGCTATGTACACCCTTATATCTCTAACAATGTTAAGTCCCTATGCAATAGGGGGCGAGAGCCATTATATCAGGCACAATTCCAAACTATTACAGAGATTATTTCTATAGAAAAATCTTCTTACATTTGACCTAGGATCCGAACCCAGCACCCTGTGATCACCAGTACTATACACTAGTCACTAGACCAGCAAAACAATTTCTAGTGGCTAACATAGCACACACATTTACTAGCGTCGTAAAAAGTCTCCCTCACAGTAAACAAGCGTAATGGTGCCTATTTGAAACGTACAAAAAAAGAACCTAAAACCGGATCTATTAAATACAAGGAAAATGTGACGTGAAACGAACAGACTAAGACCGATGAATCAGAATAGAACCCCGACCTGCTACAAGGCTAGACGCGTGATCTAACCGCGCGACCCTGACGTCTAGCGGTTATTGACTTCTAAGCGATGATATTAAATACTTCATACTATGACATTTTTCACGATACTTTACATAATTTTAAAATATCTTAACATTTTATTTCTTCATATCTTAGTATACATTAAAATTCTCCGTATTGTTTTCATTTCTGGGTGATTAATTTTTATTAATTAACTAGCTGTTTCCCGCGGCTTCGCACGCGTTTATTTTGTAATTTGACATAAGGTAGGACTTTTTGGGATAGCATTATTCCAAGACTTAAGAGACACCTTCATATTGAGTTTCTTTTAAATCCATCCAGCCGTGTTAATATCGAGAAATAAAAACAACTATCCCCCATGGATCCTGCATTTCCCGAGCTAAAAAGTAGTTTTAAACAATCTCTGAGAAATCCTCCATTTTCCAGTGATAGTGTATTTAATCGGTTCCGCCATTCTGGACATTAACACGGACCAACATATCTTTTATTTTGCCCGCATGCGCATAAAATATCTTCTTTATTTCAAAATCACAAATCCCAAATGAATATTCCCATGCGCTGTGCGGGGATCGTACCTGCGACTATTTGACAAAGTAAGTTAAGCAGTCTACCTGTTTTCGCTTAAATCAAGTCGTCTTTGTTTTGCAAAATTATTTATACAGTCAACTTAAATATTACTCAATTTTCGTTGTAGAACCATCGCAGCATGAGCCAAGGTTTCTAGTAACCTGTGAAGAGGAAGAGGGAAATCGAAAGATGATTGAGATGATTAATATCTTCGGGCCTTCATGCAGGCCGGTAAAAACCCACCAAATGCATATTGGTGTGATTTTATATACCACTTAGATGGATAATATCGGCATGATCTAGTGTGCAAATAAAGTTACCTATTTTAAATTATTATTTCACGACTTAAGATACTTTAATACTATCTAATAATCTATATCATCATGTCAGATCCCTTGTGGGGTAGGCAGAGGGTACAGAGTTCCAACAGGTTCTTTCCATCATTTTAATACGAAGAACTAACAGGGAGACTAACTATTCCGGTAGAACCGTGTAGTAAATATATATTATATACTTTGTCAACTTCCACCAGACTTATTCTCTATCAATTAACTCTATCACCGGTGGTTTATACCCTTGGACAGACAGACAAACAGACACGAAAGCCAAAAATTGTAGAATTGGCTTCTAAATTAATAGAATGATATCCCTGGGTTGTTATTTCCTAAAAATATTCCATGTACAGACATGATTTCCTTACAGTTTATTTATTATGTGTAGTATGTATATATATAAATGCTTTACTTTTCCATAGAAACTTTTTGATTTCCTGAAAATTTAAATATTAACTATATTATCTGTCATATGAAATAACTCCGTGCTAAGTTTCACTGACTTCAAAAAAGTAGTTTTGGAACAATGAACGATTTATCAAAATCGACTTTTTTGTACCTTCCTCGGAAACTGTTTTTCGAAAATATTAGTATACAGAGTTGTGATATTTTGTACAGGCTACAATTACACAAAATTTCATTGAAATCCATCAAATAGATTTAAAGTACAGTGTCCTTTTAGAAATCCAATGTTTTGCTTATTTTCGTCTTTTCTGGAGTAACCTTTTAATTTTCCGAAATAAATACTATACAATATGTTAGCCAACATTATAAGGTATCCGCATGCAAAGTTTCATCAAAATCCGCCTGGTAGTTTTTGCGTGATGCTGGTTCATACCCTCCGACAGACAGACAGACGAACAGACACGAAAGCCAAAAATTGCAGAATTAACTTCTACATCGATAGTATGATGCCCCTGGGTTGTTATTTCCTAAAAATATTCCATGTACAGACACGACTTCCTTACAGTTTTATTATATGTATGTATAGAAGATTCATATTTCTTTTTCTTATTATTTTAAAAATTATCAATAACTATTTATGTTAATTAAGTAAGGAAGATCAGACAACTAACTGATGTGGACACCGCGAGGATAGTCTATTTCAGCTACTTTCATAGTGTCATGTCTTACGGTATATTATTGTGGGGTAGGGCAGCTGACATTGAGTCTGTTTTTACCTTGCAAAAAAGGGCTATTAGGGCCATCTATAACTTGAGTAGTCGCGACTCTTTAAGAGAACTGTTCAAAGAAGCTAATATCATGATGGTCCCATGTCAATATATTTTTGAAAACATTATGTATACTAGAAAAAATTAGATCCTTTTAATCAGCTAGGTGATAGGCATTGCTATAACACACGGCATAGAAATAAATTAGATCAACCGCAGTTTCGTCTGTCAAAAATTCACACGTCTTTCATGGGGCACTGTGTTAGAATTAATGACAAAATTCCAATTGACGTCACTAAACTTACTGAAAATAAGATCAAAGCTTATGTAAAACGAACACTTTGTAAGCAAGCTTATTATTCAATAGAAGATTATTTAAAAGATAAAAATGCTTAGATAGATGCTATTCCAGCTCTACTTGAGTCACTTGAGACAACATATTCAACTGTTGTTAGTTAACATTCACAAGATTAGAACCGGAAATATAGATAGACATACGAACATCGCAAGTTAAATAATAACTTGTAAAGATACAAGCCTGTTAACTGGAATTTGGTCAGCCAGCCCCGAAGTCCCTTATAATAACGTTTTGGACTAAAATTTGTTATCATACCATTAAGTGAAATTAACTAGTGATCCAAACGTAGGCTACTTAGCGGATACAGTTGCCGAGGGTTAGATCTCCGCACGAGTAAAATCATTGTATAACCGTTTGCATTTTTTTGTTGGTGAACCTTTGTTTCTTACTACACTGACAATACTAGAATAAATTCTAGTCTGTTCGTCTTTTAATGTTGTTAACATTGCCCTAGACTAGTCATCATTATGGAACAACTAAGCACGTTTATGCTAACACGAGTCAAAACATTTCTGAACTTGCCCCCAATTTTCATAAAACTAGTATTACTAACACGGCGTCGAACCCTGACCTGCCGCAACGTCCGTCCTAGTCGCTCGCCTAATCTCGCAACCTTGGCTAGTTCGTTGACTCTGACTGAGTCACTAACAAATTTGTTTGCTCACACTATTTGATAGAGTTCTTACTTATTATTTTGATCTGATGATGTTGACTTATGATTCTGTCGAGTGTCGCAAACGGTGCGAATACAGCAATCTGGATAAAGGATGCTTACTTGAGCCCTCTGGTGTGGAGGCTTTGGGTCCATGGGGTTCAAGTGCCCATCACATCTTTGAGGAACTCTCTAAAGGACTGGTCGACAGGACACGTGACGCGGGGGAACGCTACCAGCCTTCTGGGCACCCTGCCGCACGCCAGCGATTTGGCATAGTTGTAAATAGTGTATTGCTACTTTTTAATGTTTTTTTTTTCTATCTATATCATCACGCCAGATCCCTTGCAGGGTAGGCAGAGAGTACATTTAATGTATTTTTATTTATTAAAAATAGATTCATCAGTTAGGTTTTTTTTAAATATTTTACATTATATTGTAAATATATCATGTACGTATAAATTTATTATGAAATTAAACTATTTTGGTGAAGGTAAATACTAGATATACAAGCTGTAACATAATAAACGCAAGACCTGAAAGTAGTTTGTTCTAAATCGGTAACTGAATCGATTCCAACAATTTTTAATGTATTTTACATTTTTTTTAAATTTGCAAATAAAATGCTTTTTCTCCTTCAGGGCGCTATAAAAAATTAAATTTATTCTTGATTCATAGCAAGAAGAAGATTCCAAACGCATTCCTAAAACGTATTTCTCAAAACGCACACATACACGCACAAGTTTCATTGTAAATTGGGGTATAAAAGTGCTTTAAAAAGGGGTTTAAATTTGCCTCGATGGTCTGGTGGCAAAGCGCATCGCTTTGTGATCACAAGGTCCTGGGTTCAAATCCTAGGTCGGACAAATGTAGTTTTTCTAACGAAAAATTCCCAATATAAGTCCGGAGTCTGAAATTGTGCCCGGCATATGGCAATAGGCTCGCCCCCTATTACATGGGACCTTACATCGTCGGCGAAACGTGGGTGTACTCAGTACACCTCTGCCACCCCCTCTGGGGAATATAGGCGTGACGGTGTGTTTAAATTTGAAAATTTGGTTTTCGTTTTGACTTTATGAAGCAATTCTCTAATCAGGGTGTCTGAGGTCTTGCGTTTATTATATTACACTTTCTATACACAAAGCCGGTTGCCTTTGGGAGGAGGGCTTTGTCCAGCAGTGGACTAAGAAAGCGGTCACTTGGCTAAGAATTTTCGAAAAATCTGTAGTGCTTACTTACAACGTAGTTGTATAAAGAACTTTAGTACAAGATTTCATGCATCTAGTTGTACGTTGCTTTAGTGTTACAGTTTTAGTCATTTTTATGCTTTAATTCAATAATAAACTAGACAAAATTGTCATAAAAATCACATTTTAAAGCAAACCTTCCGTTTCAAACGTACATTAGTACCTACTGCATACTTGTTTTCGATGTATGTTGACTAATTTTACATAAATAATGATCTCGGAGCGTCTAGCCTTGGTCGCGGCCGTTGGCTTCACAAACACTTAGTATTTCGTGAATGGCTCCAGACATATTCGGTTTGAACCGGTTGTGTGTTTACCTATACTTTTAGTATGTGTGCAAGCTGCAAATTATGCCTACCTACTGCGCACTAGAATAAAAATATCCTGTTTATACAAAAAATAATGTTTTTTACTCCAACGAGAACAATAAATTTAAGAATTTTCATTTAGTTGTCTGTCTATACCTGTTGGAACTCTATACTCTCTACCTTGCGGGATAGCAACGGATATAGCGTGAAGATATCGATTTATCTATATCGTCAAGGACACTCACAATATAGGCAGAGAGTATAGAGTTCGATCAGGTTCTTTCCTTACATACCTCTCTGGCTTTCTCCACTCTCATAGTTCGTCTCATACACGCTTGCCAGTAATTCTTGACTTGTTTTTCAGATAAAACAAGGTCTATTTAATCATGGCAAGATCTAGGTTTTTCCCGGTATCTACATTTATTTAGTAATATATATTAACAAGAAAAAATACAACGATTAAATTAAAATCTAGCGAAAAATTTCCTCAAGGTTGCTGCTGGCGTCATAGCGTAGTACCTAGTTGACAATTTTCCTGCTATTACCTATGTATCCGTATCATCTAGGTAGATCTTTAGGGGGGTAGACAGTTTGTAACAGATTATTTCTCAATAAATCTCTGTCACCTCTTCTCCTCTCCAAAGTATTTTTGCCTCCTACTGAGTAAAATCTAAGAAGATTTACGCGAATATTACACATAAAATAAAACTATTTTTCGGATTTCATCGCGGTTTATTTTTGATTTTTAAGTTTGTTTGGTGCGTCCATCGACTTGGGATCCGGTAATTAATATAATCAAATCCAAAACCAAGCATAACTCTGCAAGGCCTCAAGACACCGTGAGCTCATTCTGCGTAGATCGGACCAACAAAAATAATTAAGAAGTTTGAGGGTACCCTGGAACAATGCCTTTTGGACGTCTAATAACTTCCCGTGACCGGGGGTGCAGCAAAGCACTCGAAACGTCGGGAACTTAAAAATCAAAAATAAACCGCGATAAAATCCGAAAAAAAGTTTTATTTTTTGCCTCTTTTTAATGAATTATGGTCTATTTCAGGAAAACCAAACAAAGAAGGAACTGTCTCACTGTGGTACAGTCACCTGGTGGTTAAAGTGGAATAAACTCATTGCTCTGCCCTCGTTTTTAATTGTTTACACTCTATATTGATCTCGCTTGGGTAGAAGTGTGATTTTTCTACCAGAAAAATTCTCAATAGCATTTTGAAGTCTGGATCATTTTTATTGTTAACGTATTACGCTGCTACGCAAAGGTACCTGATAATCTTCTACATGCACTTGTGATTGGTCATCTCTGGCCAATCTTTTTGAAATGCATCTGGATCATTATACTATGCTTTTTTGTTGTCTTTACGAGTGTTTTGAAATTACATATTTTCATCGATTTTAAAAATATGATTTATGTAACAAACTATGAAAGAAGAGGAAGCTGGAATGAGACTGGAGGAAGGTTGGTAAGAAAACAACCTATTGAAACTCTGCCTACCCCGCAAGGAATTTGGCGAGATAATGTAGCTCGTAGAAAGAGATACTTCAAAAACGAAGGTGAATCTTAATCTAAAAGGTTGACTCTAAATTTTTGTGTCTCCGTTTTCCTTAGTAGTCCTTTTCACCAACGTGCCCTGAGACACAATAAATTTGTTTTGTGGTTTTTGTTACGAATACTATTTTTGAGTGTTTTGAAAACGTATTATTATTGTATAAATAAACATCTTGTGACTACGTTTCGGTAAATGTGTTTCCATTATTTTTAGACATAAACCGTTCCTTCTATCGTTGCCTAATTATATATTTGTAACGACTGTAGGTGGGTAGTAATTGATGGGTGTTCGTTGTTTTTACGACTATAAATAGTTTCCTCGTATGTTTTGGTGCATAAACCGGATGCATTCAGTCTTATCCGCTAAGATCTGCTTTTAGGTGGTTTGATGTTGATGTTTTTGCAGATCTATAAATTAATTGGCGGTTTCACACGCGTGCATTTTATATTTTAAAAGCGGACGCAGTCGACATATACATACCTTTCGGGTCTAAAACATCGTGACGACTATATTCACCAAGCGGGGGTGACAAAGATGCACTGTGTATACCCACTTTTCGCCAGCGATGTTCGGTTCCATGTAATAGGGGGTCCAATCATAGCTAAGAACTCTACAGTTCATAGATACTCGTATGTGTCCATATTTACTGAGTACTTGGAGGAGCAGAATTGCAACACACACACACCGGAATGTTATATTATACATAGCATTTGGAAGACTTCGTCTAGTCTTCGCATCGCCCATACCCCAATGCGGAAAAACGAAAGTTTTAATCAGTGCAACCGTGCGATTTGTCCACATGTTCAAGGTTGTTCAGCGAGCTATGGAGAGAGCTATGCTCGGAGTTTCTCTTAGGGATCGAATCCGGAACGGAGATATTCGTCAGAGAACCAAGGTTACCGACATAGCTCAGCGAATTAGCAAGCTACAGTGGCAGTGGGCAGGCCGCAGAACCGATATCCGTTGGAGCAGACTGGTTCATGAGTGGAGACCGCGTGTCGAAAAACGTAGTGTAGGGCGCCCTGAAGCTAGGTGGGGAGACGATATTCTTAAGGCAGCGGGTAGGGATTGGAGAAGGAGAGCTGAAGATCGAGCTAAGTGGCATGCCATGGGAGAGGCCTACTTCCAGCAGTGCACTGACACGGGCTGATGATGATGATGATAATATATATAGGTCTATCTATCTATATCTATCTATATCATCACGCCAGATCCCTTACGGGGTAGGCAGAGAGTACAGAGTTCAAACAGGTTCTTTCCTTACATACCTCTCTGGCTTCCTCAACTGTCATAGTTCGTCTTATACACGCTCGCCGGTTACGGAGACTCCTGACTTGTCCTTCAGATAAGACCCGGTCTATTTGGTCATGGTAAGATAGTCTAGGTCTTCCCCGGTACATCCTTCCACTTCCTCATTGTATATCAGTTTTGTCATTCTTTCTTCAGACATTCTTCCTATATGCCCGAACCAACGGAGCATACCCTTTCTCATCTTTACACCGATACTATCTTTCATACCTATTCGCTTTCTTACTACGCTGTTGCGAATACGGTCGGTCAGCGAGACTTCGCACATCTTCCGCAGAGCTCGCATTTCCATCGCATTTATCCTACTTTCATTCTCCTTCTTACATACCCAGCTCTCGCTGCCATATAACAGCATTGGGACAAGCACTTTATTATATATGGCCAGCTGCACCTTTTGGCTTAAGTGCTGGCTCCCAAGTAGCTTTCCCATCGCGCCATTCACTCTGTTCCCTGCACTCACTCTTCTCTCTATGTAAGCGGTGTATTTCCCATCCTTACTGAATGCGCATCCAAGATATACAAACTCATTCACTTGCTCCAGCACATCGTTACCAACCACAACCCTTGCATTCGTTCTGGTTTCTTCCCGTTCAAAAAATATATATAGGTATATTATACTAGGCATGCCTTTTAAGTTCTGTCGTTTCCATATTTCCCGGCAATTTTGAATTTGGAACTGTTCTATATTCGAATGTGTTTAAATTTTGAATCTCAAAACAGTTGAAAGTATTAGGATTAATGCTATTGTTTACTCACAGCGTCGGTTGGAATCTGTCAGGTTACGTACGAAAATGAATCTTTCTAAGGAAAATGTTAAAAGGCATGCCTCGTATATAGATAAGACGAACTTTGTTTTTTTTTTATAATTATGTTTTTATTTAACCCCTGCTTGGGGAATATAGGCGTGATGGTGTATTTAACTTGCTTTATTCATATGCCTGCCAGTCCGTATGTCTGTCTTTCCGATTAAAGTTTTGTGATCCATTTTTCAAGCACTTCTTGACTCATTCTGATAATGAGGTGAAATCTGGCATACCTAAAATAGTTATACCAAATTTCAATGCAATGACACTTCGATGACAATGCATAAATATCAAGCTGGTCTGATGATGGAGCCGGAAGGAGGCCATAGGAACTTTTTAACTAAGCACGATATCTCCGTTGTATTTTCGCTATAAAAGCTCGTTCTTAAAAACATATTTTTATATAATAATTTATTTTTATTATGCTTTATTTTGATGCTTGTCTTTTCGGTTCAAATTCTATGGCATTTGAGTAAGATGAAATTTGGCATACCTATGTAACATCAAAACCAGTGATAGCCTAGTGGTTAGACCGTTGGACTGCGAAGTCAGAGGTCTCGATTTCAAACCCAGGCACGCACCTCTGTCGTTTCGAAAACATGTGCGTAATAAAAATTAACTATCACTTGCTTTAACGGTGAAGGAAAACATTGTGAAGAAAGAGAGTTTCTCGAAGGTGTGTGAAGTTCGTCAACCGGCATTGGGCCAGTGTGGTGGACTATGGCCTAAGCTCTCTCAGTTTGAGAGGAGGCCCGTACCCAACGGTGGGACAGTTTCGTAACATAGCTAATATTATTATTATGTAACTTCGGTGACAATGCAATAATATGGTCCCATGAAGCTGCTCTGATAATGGAGACAGAAGTTTGCCATATATTCTTAAGTAAACAATATAGCTTAGTCGTGTTTGGGCTCCTTTGATAGTCATGTACCTTTTATTTAAGGACTTTTAAAATAAATTTTGCTTTTTTAAAATATTTTTACCTTCATTTAAATTGATATAGGTAATTGCCAAATAAGGCACATTTCTAGTGATATATAAATTGTATGCTATTTTCTTTTTAAATAGGTTTGCTTTTTGCTTTGTCATTTAACTAGGATTCATTTATTTTTTATCTGAGTTATAAGTAAAGATTTAACGTCTTTAGTAGATATCTTCATGACCGTTTTTTATACTGATATTCAAAGAGATATTTGAAACACTGTACTAAATATAAATTAATTGTACTGCTGCGTTCGTTTTATGGCCCATGGAACAGCTAGTGGTCCTCGGTTCGAATCCTGGGTTGAAAAAAATGCTTTAGTTTTTTAACGAATCTTGTCTAGTATAATGCCCTTTATTTCACTAGGACTGGAAACTGAAGGCTGAATATGTACATATCTATTTACATATTCAGCCTATCCTAATGTAACTTCAAACTTTCTATGTACCTACATAGAACACCTCTGCTGTCCCCACTTGGGGAATATCGGCGTGACAGTGTTTTTCAGTTATATTATTTTATCTTCAAGAAAATCTAAGTCTAGTCCTTTAACAATACAATTTCGAAGGTTTATATTTATACAAATACACATACTTTTTTGGGTCTTACAAACAATCGGCCATTGTAAAATACAGTTTTTTCTCATATTAAAATGCAAATATCATGTTGACTATATCAATTAAAACGACTCAAGACGTGTGCACAGCGTTTAGAATAACAACTTTGACATAACAAGCGAAAACATATCACACTCATATCTTCATACAATTAAAGTTAAACTCTAACTTTAAAATGATTAAGTTCAAATCACAGTGGATTATTAAAAAGGTTAGTAGGCTATTGGTTATTTGTATTCAGGTATTGTAAACAGTTTTTGAGTCATTGTTCGAGCTAAACGGTCAGTGATCTAACCTTGAATCTTCTATGTCTGTTAGTTAACCTTGCCTCGATTTAGGTCTATGTTTTAATGGACGTGATTTTACGGGTTGACGTGTTTTTTTTTTGATTCGGACATGTTTTGAGTGATTTATTGTAATTAGTGGGGCTGAGGTGTGTATTTTTATGGTGTCGTTTTATGGTTCAATCTATCTTAATCACGCCAGATCCCTTGCGGGGTAGGCAGAAAGTACAGAGTTCCAACAGGTCCTTTCCTTACATGCCTCTCTGGCTTCCTCCACTCTCATAGTTCGTCTCATACACGCTCGCCGGTTACTGAGACTCTATTTGGTTCAAATTTTTTTTTATGTTTTTTTATTTGAATCAAACTTCTATTCCGTACTCTGTGGGTCCTAATATTTATATACCTCTACATACGCTTATGAAAACTCGTGTAGATTGATCAGTGGAATATTTGCTTAAGAGAAAAAGAGTACGCTGTGAAAAAATAATGGCAAAAGATGCATACATTAGTTGCATCTAGAGTATCTGCTACTCTTAAATTAGAATGAAAAATAATACTTTTACTTATTTTGTTTGCTTAGTGGCCGAAAATGCTGCAAAACATGCTTTCCTTACACACCTCTCTGGATTTCTCCACTCTCATAGCCTAACAACTAGTGAGCTATTATTTTTCCTTTTTGTTTTAACCTATATATCTCTCTATATTATCAGGTAAGATCCCTTGCGAGTAGGCAGAAAGTACAGAAATCCAACAGGTTCTTTCTTTTCAGACCTCTCTAGCTTTACCTAACTCTCATAGTTCATCTCATACACACTCGTCGGTTACGGAGACTCGATTTGCTTTCATCATTGCTCTAACCTCATAAATCAAATTTCAGTTTAGCTCTTCTTACACTGTTAAATAGTTGCTAGTTAATATCACATAATTAACCACACAGTAATATTTTCAATCAAAAGTATTTGCAAAACAATCCACTCGGCCAAGTTCATGATGGGTACACTTAACCTTGGCCTATGCGGGACCTTGGCCGTGCGACGGTCATCCACGCAGCACCTACGTCTTTCCTATTAGACATTGTTCGAAATATAGTCTATTTATACACTAGTATTGGTCTAGTGCATAAATAGACTGTGTCTACTGCAGCTGGAAATCACGAGGTCTTGACTTTGAATCCTATGTCAGGGAAACTGTGCTTATTCTATCAGAAAATATTTAATAGCAGTCCGGACTTGCATAATTTTTGGGTTCTTGGTAATAATGGCTTTAAATGTTTGGCATATTATTATTTTGTATCATAACTTGTCATTTGGTACTGTTTTGTGAGACAACTACTTGCT
The DNA here is from genome assembly GCA_905147815.2 of Phalera bucephala. Lineage (NCBI taxonomy): Eukaryota > Metazoa > Arthropoda > Insecta > Lepidoptera > Notodontidae > Phalera > Phalera bucephala. The sequence goes on along the minus strand of LR990621.1, from coordinate 2,557,669 downwards.
TCATAAAATCCAGTCAGCCAATTTCGTGATGGGTACAATTAACCTTGGCCTATGCGCGACCTTGGCCGTGCGGCGGTCGTTCGCACTGCGCCTACGCCTATCCGGTCAACTATTGTCCGTCGTAGAGTCAATTTATGCGCAGTGTCATATCGGCGCGTGCGCCGACGCGATGATAAGTTGCCGATGGTTAGAGGAATAATATTATTATTAATACTAATGATTATACAATGAAGCATTTTGTTTCATGTTATTTTGAAATAAGAAAATAATTTCAGGGATGTTTCGGCATTTTATAGACGACGTCATTTTTAATACAAGATAGAGAATGAAAACATGACAAATTCGGTTAAAATGCTATGCGGAGGATGTGCAGAGTCTCACGTTTGCAACAGCGTAGTAAGAAGGCATGTATGTATGTATGAGAGATATGATATTATGAGATGAGAAATGGTATCCTTGGTTCGGATTTATAGAAATAATGTCGGAATAACGGGTGAAAAAACAGATATACAATGCGAAATTGGAAGGATATATCCTATATAATATATATGTGCCGGGGGAAAGCTTAAACCGTGTTTTATATGATGGGCAACCGGCGAGCGTGTATGAGTCGAAACTAGGAGAATGGAGAGGGTGAGAAAGGTCGGTATTGAAAGGATTTGTTAGGCATGTATATAAATCCAAGATAATCGTCTGTTGAACTTATCAAGCCACTACCTTGGCTTAACGACTACTACATTAAGCCGAAACCAACGACTCAGCATATCTTCAGAAGCACGGTAGCATAAAACACGGTTCAGCAAAATAAATTCCAAACCAAAATAACCTACAGAAGACTATTCATATAAATACTAAAATGTAGAGTCGTGTTCTACATAAACAGAATGCAAAATAAACACGGCATTTACTATTCAAAGTGTGCATTACTCAACGCTACGTGACTAGTTAGGTGACGTCACGGCTATTAGCGGTAGAGTCGCCGACCGGTAGAGTCAAGGTCGAAGCCAATAGCCGAATAGAGAACACGTTGGTATAGGTCGCACTTTGTAGACTAACTTTTAAATGTATAGAAAATGTATAGCTATCTTTTTGATAATTGTAGAGTTAAATGCACACTTCACTTTGACAGGTCAGAATGATTGAATACATCATATGCATCTACAATGTAAAAGTGAATGTATGTTGCTATTGATAGAGACCCAAACTGTCTAACGGAAATGGATCGCCTTTATCTACCGAATCTAGAATCTCTTGTAAATAAGATGAATTTGAAATGCAGTAGACAAGAGATGTTAAGATAGAATTTGTTGGCGCCTCTGCCTTCCCTGCAAGTGATCTGGCGTGGTAGCAGTATTCATCACTCAACACTTCGTGACTATACTGGACAACGTCACGGCTATTAGTGGTAGAGTTGCTGACTAGTAGAGTCGCTGACTGCGACAGTCAAGGTCACAGCGAATAGAGAACATGTTGGTTTAGGTCGCACTTCGTCGTAGAGCAACTATTTTAGCTATGAAAATATGTAGAGAAATGTAGAGCTATATACCTATTGATAATTATAGAATTAGGTTCATACTATAACAGATAAGAATGACGTAACACATCATACGTAACTACAAAAGGAAAATGGAAAAGTTGAGGTCTCTATTGAATAATTTTATTACATTTTAATAAATTATAGTAATAAATAAAAAGAGACAAGCCATATTGAGGTAGAGACTCCTAACTCCTTGTGCTCTCTGATAAAGCGTGTATACATTCCAAACCAAAATAACCTATACCAAACTATTCATATAAATACTAAACTGTAGAATCGTATTCTACATAAACAAAATTCAAAATAAACACGGCATTTCCTATTCAAAGTGTGCATTACTCAACGCTACGTGACTAGTTATGTGACGTCACAGCCATTAGTGGTAGAGTCATCGACCGGTAGAGTCAAGATCACAACGAATAGCTGAATAGAGAACACCTTGGTATAGGTCATACTCTGTAGAGAAACTTAAATGTGTAGAGAAATGTAGAGCTATATATAATTTGAAAATTGTATATTAACTATACATGCAGACTTTGATAGATAAGAATAAATGGACAAGTCATACGTAACTGCAATGCGAACGTGAAAGGATGGTACTACATTTATTTTATACTAATAGTACATACAGTCAATATAATACTTTAACAGATATGGAAGAGCGAACAGATTTATGTAACTACAAAAGAAAGTAGAAAAATGCAGTTTTCGATCACTACCGACGACCGTATTTTAATAAAACAGTTCAGATCTCTATCCGAAAAATTTTACTATATCTTAATAAATTGTAAAATGAGAATGGAGGAGACAAGAGACATCGAGGTAGAGCTTACTATCTCCTAGTGCTCTCTGCTTAACTTACTAGTGATCTAGCGTGTTACGAGACGTGACTACTTATGACGTCTTAGCTATTAGCGGTAGAGTCGCCGACCGATAGAATCAAGGTCGCAGTCAATAGCCGAATAGAGAACATGTTGGTATGGATCGCATTTTCTAGAGTAACTATTAAAATATGTAGAGCTATAAATATTTTGTGTTATTAAAGAGAATGTATTTAGATAAATAGACAACTCTTTTCTGTACATACATAAAAATACAGGAAAGAAATAAAAAATATTATCTTAAGATAAAGCTTCAATTAGCGGTCTTATTGCTAAGAGCAATCTCTTCTTGTATGTCTGTATTTAGTGAAAAGTCATTGGAAAGATGTTGATCTAGCATTAAAACAAAATATGTTACTGAAAATTGTAGAGTTATATGCATAATTTGAGGGTCAGAGTAAGGAATGACAGAACAGATATACAAAATATCCGAAAATGGAAGGATTCAGCTATTTGTAGAGATCTGGGGTAGCTACCACATTATTATTTAGCAGTATTATTGTAATAATACTATGGTGAAAGAAAGAGACATACGTGATAGAGACGTCTCTTGTGAATATAATATTAGCCCTGTTAAGAAACTGTCCCACTGCTGGGCACGGGCCTCCTCACAAACTCAGAGGGTTTAGGCCATAGTCCACCACGCTGGCCCAGTGCGGATTGGCGAACTTCACACACCTTCGAGAAACTCTTAGGCATGCAGGTTTCCTCACGATGTTTCTGTCACGATGTGGCATTCTAAGTTTTTCTTTCGCTCCCAGCCCAGTAAGGAAGTAAGTTCACCGTTAAAGCAAGTGATAATTATTTTATAAATACGTGCGAAAGCATGTGCTTTCGAAAAGACAGAGGTGCGTGCCTGGGTTTGAACCCGAGACCTCTGACTTTGCAGTCCAACGGTCTAACCACTAGGCTATCACTGCTACTACTACTCTTGTGAATAAGATGTAAATATAGGAGATACAGATATCGATATCTTACTGTTAGTAGTATGCATTACTCTACGGTATGTGACTAGTAGCACAACGGCATGACCATTAGAAGTTACTGACCAGTAGAGTCAAGGTCGAAGCCATTAACCGAATAGAGAACACGTTAGAGTAAGTTGCACTGTGTCCTAGAGTTATTATTTATAAATATAAAGTCGTATAGTTACTAAACTGTGACTCAGTTATTTCCAAGGATCACTTAAATAGCAATTTAGAAAAATTAAACAAATCTCTAACAGACCCCCCTGTGCTCGGAAACGTATGAATTCATACGTAGGCGGAGTCGCTTTTTTTGTGGGAAAACACTTAATACAAGCTATAGAATTTTTTTTACAAAATGTAGAGGGTAGTATGCCAAAGGTTTTCTGACAATTCATTATTAATGGTATAGTCAAATAAAAAGTTTCCTGATTCATATTTACAAAAATCCAAACAATAAATTTCTTAAATGTAATACAGGCAGATTGATTAGGCTGTATGCATCGATATCGTTGCCAATAAAATTACATATGATGACGGAAAATCTGCCAACGAAAGTCCAACGAGAAGTTTTAGCGGATTAATTAGGTAGGTTTTGGCGGGAAATCGAAGAGTGATGCTGTTAATTTGTTTTAATTTACAAAACTTGTGTTATTTCGAATTATAATATGCAATGTTGGTGGAATATTAACCATTATGTATTCCTATATGTGCATGAGTGAAGGTAATTGTAACAAAGTGATAAAACGTGTCTTTTCGATTTCCCTCAAAACGGCCGTCGCAATTGGTATGTAAAGTATCCATCGCTTTACTATCCAGGTTGGGGCACTTCATCAATCTCATAATCATCCTTGTCATCAAGTTCATCGGGGGTGTTGAATTAATTTTGAAATGAATATTCGTAATACTTGACATTGGCAACATACGCGTCGTCGTGATGCCATAAACACAAAAAAAAATCTAAGTTTTAGCGGAAATAGAGCTGCGATATTATTTAATTTTGTTTCAATTCCCAAAACTTATATTGCTTTTAATAGTAATTTATAATATTTGAGTAATATATACCGTTATGTTTATTTGTGTGAATGAATAAAGTTAATGGAAAACTATATAAATAGTGAAAAGTGAATTTTCAATTTTTATCAAGACGCTTGTCGTGATTAGTCTGTGAATAAAATAAACCACTACTTTACTGATTAGTGAGAGGTAGAATATTTATGTTATTTATTTATTTATAATCACTACGGAGCTAAATTAATAGAAAAATATAACCTAATATTATGCTACTCAACACTGGAAATATAGTCGTACTTTCGTTACCAATCCTAATTTAAGAATAAGTTAGAAAAGTTTAATGGAGGAAACATTACATTGTCTCGTTAGTCCTGGATTTATATCCTGGCACGGACAGTGATGTTGACGTTTTCCTGTCGAAAAAGTCTCAAAAGCATTCCGAAGTCTGAAATTGTTCCCGGTATAACAGCAATAGCTCGCCCGCTATAACGTTGGGATCTCACATCATTAGTATAATGTGGGTGTTGATACACCTCTGCCAACCTTACTTAGGGAATATAGGCGTAATGGTATTTATTTTAATTTCTTTTTAAAATCATTATACATAATTATCACACTACTGTGTTGCCATAATAACATTAGAAAAAGATTTTCATACATGAGTATATTATCTTCGAAGTTATCTTTAAATAATGTTGTACTTAAAGAGAGGTTAAAATGCAAAAGTTATATTTAAATGGATGATTTTATAGAGTCATCAACCGGTAAAGGTAAAACCGGTCATCTTGTAACAACTAGAATCAGATGACATTGGTGTAGGTCATGCTCTATCATAGAGTGGTGTTTTTCCAACGTTTAATTAAATTATATACGAGTACCTACTGGATGGAATGAATCACAAGTATGTTTTCGTGACTTGTGACTTTTTGTCCTCAAATTATATTATAAAGTTAATTTGCGTCGTTGGTCTAGAGTTGCATAGCGTGGCTGGTAATCACAAGGTCCCGAGTTAGGTCGGTCAAAGTGTAATTTCCCTATCCAAAAATTCCCAATAGCATTCAGTATTCTAAAATGTAACACACAGTAAATCTCTGCTATCTCTGCTTAGGAAATAAAGGCATGAAGGTGACTTTTCTTTTTTAATACATAGACAATGTATTTTATTTTATAAAGTTTCACATGATAAACACGTGACTATTTTAAAATAAGTCATTGACCGGGTTTAATAGAGATGATATTGGCAAAAGTCAGATATTCACGGTTATTAGATGCGGTCGTAATGAAACTCTGTACTTGCCTACCCCGCAAGGGATGGCATGGCATGATGATCTAGGTTGAGTAAGTCTACGTCTTTCCTAGTACCTACGTCCTTTCCCTTACGGAATATTATATCTTTTTTGTCATTCTTCCTTCCGCTACTCTTTCTATGCCTGAACCATCGGAGCATTCCTTTTAGGGCAAGTCAAGAGTCCATCGAGTATGTATGAGCCGCACTATGAGAGTGGAGGAAGCAGGAGAGGTCTGTTAATAATGAACCTGTTAAAACTCTGTACTCTCTACCTAGGCCGCAATAAAGCGTGATGATATAGATCGATTCAAGGTGATATCTAAATCACATAAACAACAAATTAACCTAAATTTAAAGATTAGATAGTAGAGTAAAACACACAAATTCAAGGTTATGGATATTAAGTCACAAAACAAAATGTCGGCTCTATTTTAGCATAGAGCAAATATACACTCATTATTTATTAAACATACACTTATATTATGTTTTGGGAGTTTATTGACTCAACGTTGTAGGCAGCGACTTCAATCTATCCTTATCATCACGTCGGATACCTTGCGGAGAATGCAGAGAGAACAGAGTTCCAACAGATTCTTTCCTTACAGACCTCTCTCGCGTCTTTCACTCTCATAGTTCGTCTCATACCCGCTCACTGGTTAAGGAGATTTTACTTGTACATCAGTGAGACGAAATCTATTTGCTCATGGTAAGATAGTTTAGATCTTACAAACGTAAATTAAGATTGAGGAAATTAAAGATAAATAATATATTAAAATATTAAATAGATAGAGAAATAATAGACTGCCTCGTTGCTCTAGTGCCGTATTTGCTTAGTAATCACAAAGTCCTGAATTCAAATAAGAGGTCGGACGAATTTACTTTTTAAAATTTGCAGTATCAGCCAGGAATTGTGCCCGGTTACTTTAGGCTCACCCTCTATGATTTCGCCATTTATTTGAAAGTAGAGTTTATTTTTCCAAAACAATTATACTTTGACTTTTCTAATACCACTGCCCACCATATCAAAAGTTTAGTCGTGAAGATATGTTACCATGTATCTAAAATAAAGTGTGACACAAGTTTTGTAATACAGCGATAGATATACGACCTACAAACATTTGTTCTAACATTAACCTTGATTCGCGGTCGATGACTCTAGAACTATTAGATAGCTATGACCTAGGACAACTGGGAATTTGTTTCAATAGCGAATCATTTTCGGCTAGTTTATTCTGTTAAACATGATGAAAAAAATAGTAGTATCAAGCTATATTCTTTAAACGGGGATGGCAGAAGTGTAAACTCACAATACACAACTTTTTTTATAAATATGCGTGCGTCACTAGGATTTATTCCTTTGTCGTGTCCACGAAATTCACACACACACATAGGTACACCCAGATCGGAACAAATATTATTGTGTCACACAGAGATTGGTCCCGTACAGGGACAGGTTCTGATATTGGCTCCCTTAAAAACTATCTTAAAGAGTCCCGACTACCCAAGTTATAGATGGCCCTAAAAACCCTTTTTGCAAGATAAAAATAGACTCAATGTTTGCTGTCCCACCCCACAATAATATACCGTAAGACATGACACTATGAATGTAGTTAAAATATAATAACTTCGCGGTTTGTAGACTGCGAGGATAGTATATATTCGATTTTAGTATGTTTTTAAAATAAAAAACGTAGCCTCACACTAGGAGATTTTCCTATGTCGTGGGTGTGTTGACAAAAAATTCAGAAGCACAAACATGCAGACCGAAAGAAATATTTGTGGATCACACAAAGATTTGTTCAGTGCGGGGCTCGTACCCGCGACTAGACAATCCAATGGGTCGAACGACTCAAGCTCTCAACCACTGGAGCAAGCCGTCCACACATGTCCATGTTGACACATAGACATGTGTGGATATCAGTTAACTGTCTGAATCTCCGCACGGCATAGCAGCGGAACTGATCCGTTTACTTAGTCCCAATACGAGGGCTCCATTGTATTTTCGAGTCAAGTGTTTATAAGAAAGATGTATCATTAACTTCTAAATCAAACTACTTGTAAGTAACCATTTTCCGATGAATACCCTCCCTTAAAGATCAATGCCCTGCACTAGAAATAATTCCTGTATCGTGAATGAGTTTACGAATAAATCAAAATAAATTTTACATGCACAAACAGACTAAACCGTCATTGTATAGCTAAAACTAGCATTTATAACGCCATACAGAGTCATTGACACGCATTTTGAGGCGCTCATAGCGCTGTGCGAATGTGTTCTTAGCGATCACCAAAGTTAAGCAGCGTTTAAGTCGGTTGGTGTGAGATGGGTGACCGTCTGTGACATTTTTATATTTGAGCGTCTCCGTGCTTCGGAAGGCATAGTTAGGTCGTTGATATCAGTTACCACTTAATGCCAACTTGGAAGCCTAATAGGCGGCTTGATAAGTTAAGTTCAGCAGATGATCACAAACCTGCCTCCACCAATCCGCACTGGGTCTGTCATGGAGTATGACGGAATTTATCTCTCCTCGGTCTGTGAGAGAAGGCCTTTGCCTAACAATGGGACGTTGTAGACTGATTTATTATAAAAACAAAAGTTCTGGACAATTTCTAACCACACTCTTTGAGGTTCTGGATTGGTCATGCTCACTGAAATGTCTCTGCTTGTGGTATCTATGTGGTGCGGGTCACTTCCTTCCCTCCAATATATCTGAAGGAAGTGATGGCTGCTCTAGTAGTCTTACTCGTAAACGGGTGCTGTTTGAGGTGACTGGTGTAATCGGAATTCTTTAAACACTTATTCTTTAGAAATAATGTTATTAGTGATATTATAGAGCATAATTAGTCATCAATTAGAGGCATTATACTGGAGCTAGACCGGCTAAGGTAGATAGGCGTAAATGTATTTCTTACTAGCTTTACACGCAACTTCATTCGCGTTATTTTCAGGCGTATATTTTACAGCCTTTTTTGCTGCAAAAGGTACCCTATGTCCTTTCCCTGGAGAAAAACTTTCCTTGCTGAGTTGGATCAAAATCTGTTTAGTGGTTTGGACGTGAAAAAGTAACAGACAGACAGAGTTACTTTCGCATTTATAATATCAGTTTTGATAACCTACCTACCTACCTAACTATGAGACCTACGACTACCCTACTAACAACTAATTAAATTTAAAAGCTAAAATTGACAAATGTGTATTTGGATGAGCAATTCAAGAGTCTCCGTAACTCCGGATCGTGTATGCGACAATCTTAGAGAGCGGGGGATGCGAGAGAGGTCTGTAAGAAAAAATCATGTTGAAAGTGTATTTAAGATTAAAATAAAAATGTAAATTGACAATTTGTAAGTGCCCTGCAGGGTCAAAATAAATTATTTGATTTTGAGTTCAAATAGGGCATGAAATATCGATCACTAGAGTCACATGTTATACAATGTGTTTTAAGGTCTTACTAGTCACTAATTTATTAAGCAAATAAATACCTTATTTATTTATTGACAGTCAATTTGCAGTCAATACTGGTAAAAAATATAACAGTTCCAAAATAACTTAGTAAAATGTAGTACCTACCTTATGTGTATCTTACTAAAATGACTGCCTTCTTAGTCTAGGGGCGCATAGTGCGACGGATGCTTATGAGGTCTTGGGTTCGAATTCTAGGTCAGACAAAGTGTTATTGTGGTTTTTCTACAGAAAACAAAATGGTAGCAATCCGAAATCTAGAATTGTGCCCGGTATGTGGCAATACGCTTGCCTTCTTGCATCGTCGGCGAAAAGTGGGTGTACACAGTACACCTGTGCCACTCGCGCTTGGGGAATATAGGCGTGACGGTGTTTATATAAGCAATAGATTCGATCGTTAAATAAAGTAATATATATTTCTTTAAATATCCGTTCTTAAAATTTAAATCATTAAATAATAGACCGGTCCTATATTACATTGGGATATGTCAACGGCAGCGAAATATGAGCGTACGTTGTACACCCCTGCTCTGCCACCGCTTGGGAAATAAAGACAACGGTGTTCATGATAACTGTAAAAACTGTCGCTAAGGGCATGTTTTAATCGATAAAAACGATTGGTACTGGTATATAATACCACAGTCAGAGAAATATGAAACTCATGCGCATATCAAATGTTCATTGATCTCAAACAAACTAAATAACATAAAGCGAGTATGTGACTCGGTAAAATATTTCAGTTGCTTAGGGTATCTGAGAGAGTAACATTATTATTGCAACTCGCTGGGATTCACGGGCTTTACCCGGACCATTGAAAGGCTTGCATGGAGACATGGGTCTAACACGTAGAGGCCCTTTGTGAGAAGTTAATGCTGTCAAGTCACCTGCTGAGATTAATTGCTGAAAATAAAGAAACATAAACAGCGAACTGACCCCGGCAGGTGCAAGCACTATTGTAAATTATGGCAAGAAAACAAGGACTATGCGGGTGAGATTTGAAGGACAACTCAAGTGTCTCCGTAACTGGCGAGCGTGTATAAGACGAACTATGAAAGTGAAGGAAGCCAGAGGTATGTAAGGAAAGAACCTGTTGGAACTCTGTACTCTCTGCCTACCCAGGAAGGGAACTGGCGTGATGATCTAGATATATATTGATAGATTTGATGGACCATAACTGGACTATTTCAAAGGGGACGGACACCGGTCTTAATTAGTGATACATAACTACCCGTGGCCGGCGGTGACTCGCCGCTCACTAGATGGGCCCTCAAACGGTCGTCATAAGATAACTGAGGGCAACACCCGTTATGAGCGGCTCAGGGGTGTCGTGGGGTGTGCTGCGCTTTCTCCGAGGTTAGAGTAACATTATTATTGTTATAACACCGTCACGCCTATATTCCCCAAGCGGGGGTGGCAGAGGTGTACTGAGTACACCCACTTTTCGCCGACGATGTCAGGTGCCATGTAATAGGGGGCAAAGTTATTATTTATCATTATAAACAAAAAATATAGTTTTCGTACAAAAGAATGTCATTCATGTATTTTAAAATAAAATTAAAACAAAGATTACTAATTATAACAATATAACAAATTGAATCAGTAACAATAACAAATACACAAATTATTACAGTACCCCAAAGTAACTTTTAGTTAAATAAAAAATATATATTCTGACTAAGTTTCTTGCTCACCGCGTTCCGATGGCAGATTAGTATTTAAGTGGACCAGTTTAAAAAAAATAACAATTTGTGAGTAGGTATGGTTTCTATAAAATATCTTATCTGAAGGGCCAATCAAGAGTTTCCGTAACCGGCGAGCGTGTTTGAGACAAACTTTGAGGGTGGAGGAAGCGAAAGAGGTCTGTTAGAAAAGAATTTGTTGGAACTCTGTACTCTCTATATCACCCGTAAGGGAACTAGCGTGATGATATAGATATACAGGGGTAACATTATAAACGTAAGGCCTGACAGTAGTTTGTTCTAAATAACTGAATTGATTCCAACTATTTCTAAAGTATATTAATTTTTTTTTGAAAATGGTTTATTAAATAAAAAATATTTTGCAAACAATGCTGTTACTCCCTTAGTACGCTATAATAAACTAAATTTATTCTTGAATGAAAGCAATATGAAGATATCCAATGCATTTCTAAAACGTATTTCTTAATTTGCACACATACATGTTTAAGTGTTATTGTTTTGTTTATTGTGTCTGAGGTCTTGGGTTAATTATGATACGTCTTGTGTATTATGTACGTTAGCAAAAATAGATCTCATAAAGGACAAGTATTAATTTTCACGATGTTGCTAACAAAAAATGTCGCATAAAATTCGCAATAAAAAGAAGTTAAGGTTGAAAAATTAACGTTTTATGGCAACAAAAAAGCTAATCCCTTGCGGAGTGGCCAAAACGAAGGGCATCTACGACCGGCGCGGGCGCAGCGCCCGTGTGTGCGCAGACATATACGGAGCTTTGACTTGCGTAGAAGCGATTTTGATATTTTAATCACAATTTATTTACACAGAAAAGCATACAATATTTTTTGCCAAACTCATTTTTTCATAGACACACCGTCATGATTAATTAAACAGAAGTAATAATTTTTTATAGAACTAGAGTCTCATTGATCTCTCAATAGATATCGCTGTCCCGCTGGGATCACTTGATTCGCCCTTTGCTTAAAATGAGTGCCCCAGCGACAAGCTGCTTCGAAGCCAGGACATCGAGATACGCTAAAAATAATTGAAGGACTACTCAATTATTATAAAATCAAAGTCAAGACACAAATGTCTTTCTGAAATTTGTTTTTAGCGTCACTGATAATGTAATGCCTTCTAGTAATAATGTAATACCAACTTGAAATAAATTTATTTTTATTATTAAAGTCTCATGAGCTCTCAACAGATTTTAGCGGACCAATCAGCGGAACAATCCGCTCGCATCATTAGATTCGTCTTTTGTTTAACAATAACGGGTGGCAATCTGCTTTGAAGGCAGGACCTAATGACTGTATCGCCCAAGCGTGGGTGGCAGAGGTGTACTGCGTACACCCATTTTTCGTCGACGATATTAGGTCCCAATGTATAGGTTGCGAGTCCATTGCTATTATATTGAGCATGATTCAAGACTGCAGACTGATAACGGGATTTTTTCGATAGAAAAACCACATTTGTCGGACCTAGGATTCGAACCGAGGACCTTGTGCTCGCCACGCGCATTGTACGCTACTAGACCAACGAGGCAGCAGGTAACGGAGCAGTGCTAAATAATTATAGAAGCAAAGTCTCATTGACCTCTCAACAGATTTCATTGCTCCGCTCGCATCACTCGATTCGTCCTTTGTCTAACAAGGGCGGCCGGGCGACAACCTGCGCTATCGATCTAATGCGCGCGCGCATGTGTGCGCGGCTGTTTATCGACATAGGATGATGCTTCAGGAAGTAGGTATACTTTTGACCCTTTGGGTCGATGGTAAAAGTGTTTTATGTTAGTTCTATAGGAAAAATATAAAGTCTAGCGATCATGAGGTCATGGGTTCAAATCCAAGGTCGACAAAATACATATTTTTTTTAAAAACACTTCATTAGTCAGTCCAGAATTATGCCCGGTACGATGACAATAGGCTTTCCACTATAACATGGGACCTAACATCGTCGGCGAAAAGTAGGTGTACTCAGTAAACCTCCGCCACCCCCACTTGGGGAATATAGACGTGACGTTTTTTTTTTTAAGAGCATAAGTCGTTTAGGCTGGCGTATAAATGCTACCACTTCTGAACCATCCACTATTATGAAGATTAAAAAATATATATAAATGCCTCTCAAGTTTATTATTCTAAGGTGTACATTATACACCTATATTACGCTGAACACTTCTTTCGTTAGTCTAGTGGTGTAAAATACAGCTGGCGCACTCGGAATCCTGAGCTTAAGTTCGGAAACAGTTAGGTAAATTGGGGATTTTCTATTGACGAACTCTCAGCAAGTCTGGAATCTGGAATCATACCTAGTGTAATGGCTCTAGGATCACCCACAACTGGGATATGACATTGTCTGTGAAATATGGGTGTACAATGTACTTCTTAGTTACCCTCGCCTTGGGAATGTAGGGTTTTGATTATATTTTCATCATGTTGCGGCCTGGTCATTTGACATAACGTCATTTGCATGTCTCTATTAAGAGAAAATGGAAGAGTCCCCTGAGTTTTCTCCCGGATCTTCTCTTATCTAGTGGCAGATTCAAAAAAGTTTAATAATTTTGAAAACAGTAAATGCTTTGTGACTGCCTCAATGGTCTGGTGGCAAAGCACATCGCTTTGTGATCACGAGGTCCTGGGGTCAAATCGTAGGTCAGACAAATGTAGTTTTTGTAACGATAAATTCCCAGTATGAGTCCGGAGTCTGGAATCGTGCCCGGTATATGGCAATAGGCTCGCCCCCTATTACATGGGCCCTAACATCGTCGGCGAAACGTGGATGTACTCAGTTCCCCAGTACTCTGTATATATATCTATCATCTATATATCTATCTATCTCTCCATATCTGTCTATCAAAATCCAGCTTTTTTTAACAGGGAATTCTAAGCATAATCACAAACCTGTCTCGTCGCGTTCTAAATCACTTTCGATCGGGTCGTCTCGGACCCAGTGAATAGTTTCAAAGGGCTTTTTACTATTTTTGAGGCACCTGCGTTTGCCCCGACGACCTTTATGGGCCGTGCTTGAATGCCCTTTGATTTAAGGTTCCATGGACAGACGATATTATTTTTGGCGATAGATTTTTATACTAAACTAGCTTTTGCCGAAACGAAAACGAAGCCGCGCCTTCGTTTGCGTTGACTTTAGACAGAAACCTAACATTTTCCGGAATAAAAGGTATCCTATAGTATCCTATTTCGGGTAATAAACTATCTGTGTGCCGAATTTCATCTAAATTCGTTCAACCGTTTTTGCGTGATCGATTAACAAACATCCAAACATCTAAACACCGTCACCGTCACGCCTATATTCCCCAGAGGGGGTGGCAGAGGTGTACTGAGTACACCCACGTTTCGCCGACGATGTGAGGTCCCATGTAATAGGGGGCGAGCCTATTGCCATATATCAGGCACAATTCCAGACTCCGGACTCATACTCGGAATTTTTCGTTCGAAAAACTACATTTGTCCGACCTAGTATTTGAACCCAGGACATCGTGATCACAAAGCGATGTGCTTTGCCACCAGACCAACGAGGCAGTCATACATACAAACATACAAAATTTTACATTTTTAATATTAGTAAGATAATATGATTTGGTGCGATTATTATTAGTTATTAGTAATTTGTAATCCTCTTTCTGAATTTGTATAAATAAGCAATAAATATATGGTGTTCTTAACCATTATTGAAAATACAAGTTTTAACAGCTCCAGCAAAATCCTGTTTATCTACGACGCACGAATGTTTGGCACAACCAGTCGTGCTATAGGATTTTTTCATTCAACTCCCATTCTTCTTTTTACCGTAGTTACGATTTGTCTCTCTCTATCCCGTTTTTATAATAATATCTTGTGCTTGCAAATAATTGGTTTCCACATATACGAGTATTTAGTAAAACCATACTGACAGACGACTTAGTCCAGTGGTCAAGAGTCGACATCGAGTAGTCGCGTTTCGATTCCCGCACAAGACAAATCTTTGTGTGATCCACAAATATTCATTTCGATCTGGGTTTGTGCTTGTGAAATTCATGTTTGTAAATGCACTCGCAGTAATTAGTCCTAGTATGGTGCTACGTTTTTATAAAAAAGAAAATAGAAGATGAAAAACAACACAACTTTGATTTGCAAGGGAATTCGCTTGTTTAGTATTAGAGCCACCGTCAGATTTTAATCTGTACTAAAGATCACAGCTTGAGATCATTTTGGTAAATGTAGGGAGACTGAGTATTCAAAATTTCACTGAAAAAGATTCTTTGAAAAGTGTAAGAAAAGTAATATCGAGAAGATAATTTTAAGTATAAGAAATGAATAAATTTACAAAAAATTCCAGTAACAGTCTGTGGATCATGATATGGTGCTCAGTATGATGGCAATAGCCTCGGTTACACTCGGACTTAACATCGTCGGCGAAATGTGGGTGTACAAACTGCACCTCTGCCACCCCCATTTGGAAAAGTAAATGCATGAAAAAATCCCAATTATTTCATAGAAAACTTCTGGCTCATATAAAATTCCTATGACTATTTAATAAGTTATTTTTAGATGTCCGTTTTGTCTAGCCAGTGACTTAATCGTCTCTTTTGATTTAGACCAATTCTTAGTATTTGTATAGATGCATTCGTAAAACGACGTGGCTTGTGCATTTTATATTTATTTGCCATTGGA
Organism: Phalera bucephala; assembly: GCA_905147815.2. NCBI lineage: Eukaryota > Metazoa > Arthropoda > Insecta > Lepidoptera > Notodontidae > Phalera > Phalera bucephala. Next base: position 2,542,157 of record LR990621.1, on the reverse strand, counting down.
AGTGTATAAGTGATAATAATATATTTTGTACATAAAAAGTATCAATTTTGATTCGTTAAATGGTGTTTTTTTATGTTTAAAAAAGGAACTCGGTTTAGGAAGCGTAATACAGCGATGTGATTGGCCGCAAAAAATCAACCTTTTGGAATTCGAACGTTAAAACGTCTGCAACCAACCAGTCATAACAATCCGTTAAAAAATACGGAAAATGTAAAAATAAATTCGATTTTCGTACAAAAGTTCGACGTTTAAAATGCGTTCGCGCCGAAACGATGATGCACGAGCATCGGCGAACCGAACCACGCAGCTTGGAGCCTCCGCTACCGGCTTGTACGAAACCGATCCTTTTAGCGAAATTAGTCAGACTTCCCGAAAAACGCGGCCGTCGACCCCTCCAGCAACACCTAAGCATTTTAGTCTCTAAAAAAATCCCGTGTTTACATAACACTCCGATTTTTTTAAATAAACTCCTCGACGAAGGGCTCGGTACGCGCACAGACAAAAATTTCGTCTGTCGCCCTGGTGTGTGTGCCGCACACACTGAGACGACATAAAAATGCCCAATCGGTACATGTCGCACCACTACAATGAAGGGACGACGTAAGTCGCATACAAGTGCATAATTCGGCCGAGATGCAAAAAAAAAATATTTGGCAATGCGGCCCCTACGCGCCCGCCAGTCGCCCGCCCGCCAGGGTTAGGTTAGGTTAGATTTTTTGGCTCAAAACGCTCGTTGGCGATTTTTGAAAAGAATATTTGTATCTACATCACTAGGAAAAGGCGTGCTTCCTGCAACTTTATTGCCGCGCCAGTCCGTCGCGATTTTTTGAATAAAGAACTCGAACGCGTGCCCCACGGACCACTTGGAATCTTATTCGAAATTTATAGATTTCATAGAGAATAGATTTTATTTTATCTACTTTTTAACGAGCGTTTTGATCGAAATTGCGCGGGAGTCGGGCGCTGTGTGTTCACAAAATATTTCATTATTTTTACAGAAGTCGCCGATAATGACTTAATATTTTTACAAATAAAAACCAAGATTTTTCACCGTTTTGAGAAGACTGTAGTGCCTTGTGTCGTGTTGTGTTTTTCTTTAATTATTTAGATTTAATTATTTTTAATTTTTGAATTTGGACTATTGTGTTGACCGTTTTCGTTTATTGGTAAGTACATTTTCTTTTATTTATTTGTCTAATTTCATTTATTTCGCATTTTCTCATAAAAGCTGTGTTATTTTTTTATTGTTTCCTTTTTTTGTTATAATTATTTTTGTATTTAATCATGACGAAATTTTGACAGCATTGACATTTTTTTTACTGAAACTTAATCTAACACACAAAGAAATGAACTATTATTTGTACTTTAAGATCGTCATATCACAATATTGTATAGACCAAATGGATCAAAACACTTTCGAACTGTTTTAAATCGTATATTTTCTATCAATACCGGGATAAGTCCCTAGACAAAATCACAAGGACACGTCGTGTAGTGACGTCAGCAGCACTAGGCACTGGCGAGAAAGTCAGCCATCTTGATCGCGTGTTCTTTTTTTGAAGCCTACGAAGTGCGCGGGCGCGGGCCCGCCATGTTGTTTTGTGTTCGAATTTCCATTTTTTTTAGAAAAAAAAGTCAAATTAGAACCTAATTCGTTGGCAGATTATTTTTTAAATTCTAGATTAAGTTTCATTTCCAGGGAATAAATTGTTGTTAATATTCTAGGCCTATTTATAAATATGATAATGCTATTTGTGTAACAGTTTTTGCATATGAGAAATGTGTAATTTAGTATATTGGCGTAGTTTATTCATTTGTTTAGTTCTTTTATCATTTAGAGGTTGTCCGTAACTATAAATAATATTAATCTTTAACAATATCATCTTAATACTGTTCCGAAGAATAACTCAATTATTTTCTTTGGCAGTAACGGAAGATTTGTGAACGCACTTATAATTTTTATTTTTAGTTTAAATACTTTATTAAATATGTACACTGATTTCTATTTAGATTTAGGCTTTGTGTACAACGTACTTAGCTATTTAAGAATTTAGTGATACGTGCTTCAGAAAAAAGTACCTATTTGTTTTATAGCTACATACTTAAGCCTAAGTAATATATAAATGAAAATAAAACAATATAAGCTTAAATACGGCTTTGACTAAATCTAATTAAACATTATATTATTATTAAAAATTAATATTTTCTGAAGTTGTAACATTTTTCATATTTAAAATATTCATAAACTTGCAGTTCTCATTATAACTTTTTTCTATCAATAATACGCTTTATTTGCAGTAGCTAGTGCATTTGCTCCCCCATATCAGACGAGGTGGAAACAATTCTATTCAGAAAAAATATTTCTTCCTATTAGCAATCACTATTCAGGTTGCCTGAATATCACGAGGTCCTGGGTTCAAATCCTAGGTCGGACAAATGTTATTTCTCTAACGAAAAATTCCTGGTATCAGTCCAGAGTCTGGAACTGTGTTCGGTTAATGGCGATGGGCTCGCTCCCTATTGCATGGGGCCTAACATCGTTGGTAAAAACTGGGTGTACTCAGTACACCTCTGCCACCCCACTTGGGGAATATAGGCGTAACGGTGTTTAGTATTCAGTATATTCATTATGAGTCCACACCAGTCCACGGCTGGGCATAGGCCTCTCTCAAGACAGGCCACTAAGTCCGGTCTGCGGCTCTTCTGTTCCAAGCGCTGCCAGTCTTACTTATATCGTGGCTTCACTTACCTGCAGGGCGTCCTGGACAATGTTTATGGAGCTGTGGTTTCCACTCAAAAGCATGATTACCCAAATCATATTACTAATAATATATTTTCATCGAAAAATATGAATATACAATTTGATTTATAGATAAAAATATCAAAAAAATAGCCACCTCAGGATTCTGGATTCGAATCCTAGGTCGGAAAGAGTGTTTTTGGGGTTTATCTATCGAAAATCAGTTGCAGTTCGGATGCTGGAAATTATATCCGTATAATAGCAATCGTTTCCCTTTTACATCGGCACCTAACAGCTTCGGCAATATGTCCAAAAAATCAAAATTTCATTCATTAACAAGCGAAAAGGTTACAATAACATGACCAGTGGCCCCACACTAGGTAAGCCTGTCCTTCGGGTGCCGAAGTAGGTGTAAGCAGTTGACATCTGCTTCTACCTCTTGGAAAATATAGGCGTGATAGTGTTTTTATAATGTACAGCAGCCTTCAATCCTACTACTATTATGTTTGGATGTTCGTTACTCAATCACCGAAAAACGGCTAAACGGATTTGGATGAAATTTAACACACAGATAGTTTATGACCTGGATTGAAACATAGGATACTTTTTATCCCGTAAAAATGTTAGGTTTCGGTCTAAAGTCCACGCGTACAAAATTGCGGAACAAAACTGGTATAATATGATTGTGTTTTGTGCGTGTATATGATCTACGCTGTTGATCGACGGGCCTTTAAATCGGGTTAGAGAAATGATATGATTTTAAACTATGCTACTCCGTCACGCCTATATTCCCCAAGCGGGGGTAGCAGAGGTACACCCTATTGCCATATACCGGGCACAATTCCAGACTTCAGACTCGTACTGGGAAGTTTTCGTTAGAAAACCTACACTTGTCCGTCCTAGGATTTGAACCCAGGACCTCGTGATCACAAAGCGATGAGCTTTGCCACTAGACCAACGAGGCAGGCGAATACTGATAATATATTACTCAAACGACATTTGCTATGCGGATAAATTGATGTAAACAATGCGAAAAAGTCTAAGCTCGAAAAATATATCTATTGGAACAAGCCATCTATAACCTATGTCTTATAAGAGCCGAGATTCGAACCAAACCCAAGTAGAATTGGGGATTATTCTACTAAAAATACTGACAACCGCATCTTAGCCGCCTACCTATCACACCAGATTTCTTGTGGGTTAGGCAGAGAGTACAGAGTACCAACAGGATCTTTCCTTATATACCTCTCTAGCTTCCTCCACTCTCATGGTTCGTCTCATGCACGCTAGCCGGTTACGTACACACGTACTAGCTACACTAGCTTTTTTAACTTACTAATCTATCACCGGATCGGACCGGCTTACACTGAGAAGATCCGGCGAGAAGTGGGCTTGTCTTTATGTCTAATTCTCATCATTTTCTGTATAGATACACACATTTTTATATTATAAAAAATTAAGAATGCGATCCAGCTCCAGTGTGTTGCCTTACTGAGTTATAAGACTAATGATTATATTTTTAATGAATGATAAACTAAAGGCTTCTGGGTTGACCAGTCTCCACAAGTAGCACCCGTTCACGAGTATGACTACTTGAGCAGCCATCACCTTCCTTGACCATATTAGAGGGAATGAAGTAAGCCCCACGAAAAAGCCACTGCAAGCATAGACTTTTTGGTGAACATGACCAACCCCAGACCCCAGAGAGCAGTCAGAAAAAGTGTACAAAATGATCTCAAATCTGGACCTCGTGATCGCCAGAGGTACTATATCCTTCAAGATCTACGGTTATTGAGTTATAATGTTAAAACCATAGAATTCTAAACCGTACACCATGTCATTTAACTTTGATTTTCAAATGACTTTAGTTTGTTTTGATCGGATGCTCTGCGCTGTCATAGAATGATTCACTGCGGTTTTATTATAGGAATCATAATGGATGCACTCTGAATAAATTTGTTATTAAATCATAGATCTGTAGTTCAATTATACTAGTATTTACAGACTGGTTTGGATCTTCGCTGTATTTACAAGAGATTTACTGCTTATTAACAGATTTTTGGAACAAATAAGAATAAAAATAAGCGCCATCACGCGTGTACTCCAAGCAGGGGTGGCAGAGATGTACTATATACACCCACATATAACTGACAATGTTAATTTTCAATAGAAGACGAGTCCATTGCCACTTTACCAGGTATAATTTTTGATTGATTTTGAGAATTTTTAGATGGAAAAACGTGGGATTTAAACCTGAGACCAATGAGGCACAATTTATATATTAAAAAAAATATTAGTGCCCTGTATGTGTAACGTTAGTTAACTAAGGCCCTACATCGGAATTGATTACGCAAAAACTTAAAAACAAAATACGCTTCGATTGGGAATCAAACCTGCTACAGCCCTTTGTGGTTGTCCGAGCGGCCCATGTATAGACAATACACTACACATACGTAAAGGACTTTTTTGTAAAACCTATTTAATATAATTTTGTATGAAAGCTGGTTTTAGTCAATCGGAAAATAAGGTATGCCAACTCGTTAAATTAAAACTCAAATTAGTAAGCGAGCTTATTATTCCCTAGATGATTATTTAAAAGACAAAAACACTAGGACAGATGCTGTTCCAGCACCACTTGAAAATTGAATATGTATAACTTGTTCAGCTATTACTATTTAATATTCCATCTCTTCCTTCTATTAATGTAGTATTTTTTTCTCTTTTCTTTCTCTGTAAATGAGGGAACCTTGTAGCCATTCACATGAATAGTATAATTTGTATAATTTAACTTAGACCCACCTAATAGACCAGCCTACATCGTTCTCCCATATCCCACAACAAAATGTAGATGGAAAAAGAAAATGTAAAATATTATTTTAAAATAGTAACCGTCGAGTTTCTTGCCCTTCTTCTCCACAGGAACGACATTCCGAAGTGGTGGTAGAGTCTTTGTTACTTTTCTAACGATTCATAAATACTGTAATGGTATACATGAAAAAAAAAATGTCGCACCTATATTCCCCAAGCGGGGGTGGCAGAGGTGTACTAAGTACTTCCACTTTTAGCTGACGATGTTAGGTCCCATGTAATAGGGCGCGAGCCTATTGCCATACACCAGGCACAATTCCAGATTTCCGGACTCATTAGAAGTTTTTCTAGAAAAACTTAATTTGTCCGACCTAGGATTTGAACTCTCGTGATCACCAAGCGATGCGCTTTGCCACTAGACCAACGAGGCAGAGGCAGTGGTTTACATTAATAAAAATATTCTGATTCTGATTCAAATCATTTATCTTCACAAATGTTCTAAAGTCGAAAGTAATTTTGTCTGTCTGTTCGCCTGTTACCTTATCACGCCCAAACCTATGAACAGACTTTGAAGGACAAGATTTCATCCAAGGGATATCCCTTTGACTAAAAAAAAAAACGTAAAGGTGTGAAATACACTCCTGAAAATAATTGTATAAACCCTGCGACGGGCACTTATAATTTGTCGTTTTACATATTTTTTTATTAAAAATTAACTGCATCTTCATCTAAATGACTTGCTTTAACGATGAGGGAAAACATCGTGAGGAAACCTGCATGCCTAAGAGTTTCTCGAAGGTGTGTGTAGTTCGCCAACCCGCACTGGGCCAGCGTGGTGGACTATGGCCCGTGCCCAACGGTGGGACAGTTTCTTAACAGGGCTAATATTATGTCATATACATTTTTTAACTTACTTAGTAATCTATCACCGGATTGGAACACATACAGAATACCTTTAGGTACACGACGATTTCACGAAGATATTGTAACACACCGCGTTTTGCTATAGCGAATAAGGGACCTTTGTAAATTTCTTTGTCGTCTTTTTTTTATCATACTAATATTAGACAAAAATATAGAAGAAAGACGGAATATGATACTTAATACGCCCATCATAATAGGTTCCTTACTATACATGTGAAATCTGAAAATATTTTTCCAAAATGGCGATCATGCCACCTAATTATAATTTAAATATCTACATGAATCATGAACACACTTCGCATGAATATCTTTTATTTATTGCTTGTAATGTTATTTTGAGAAATATATCGAACTATATAATCATGTCCACAGTACAGAGTTCCAACAGGTTCTTTCCGTACAGACCTCTCTGGCTTCCTCCACTCTCATAGTTCGTCATATACCCGCTCGCCGGTTACGGACACTCTTGAGCTACTTCATCCCGAGTCACCCTGCGCAGTGACACGCTTATTGTATAGGGAAATCTAAATGCCACCTCCTCTTCCCGTTACAATCTCTCACTTTCGCATCGTATATCTGTTCCATCGTCTATTTAATAAATCTTTTATTTAATCATTATAATGTTATATTCGAGCGTTAAATCGCCATTAAGCATTATCCTATATATCTCAACAAAAAATAACTTACAAAATAACATAGGAAACAAAAGACTGAGCTACATAAAAGAACTCAAGTTTGCCAGTCAATTGACATCAACCATTTTACCTTCACCCCTGTTCCAACACAAAACGTACTAATGCGCGTACTAACATACACTGGACATTTGATACATTTGTAACCACTGTTTTCCAACTACTATACAGAGTAAGTTAGGTCAAAGGAATATTGAACACAGAATCGCACAGTGCGACACAGTGTCTCCGTGTGAATAGTTTTGCGGTTGTTAGAGCGAGATGGAGCGATTGAGCGTCGAGATGACTTTATCTTCGCAAATTATGATAATTTTGTTTGAATGATTTCAATTATATTGTGAAATATCTTCACGGAGAGGTTTGAGGTGAGTAGACAGGTAATAAATCAAATTATGTGTTGTTTCATACTATGTTGCAGTGGTAGAGTAACTATTGTGAACATGTAAGGTAGAAGTCGTCAACATTTTCACATCTAGGAAAAAAAATAAGATTGACTTCATATTTTCTGTCCATCGACTAAAATATTTGTTGTAACTAATACACATCAACTTAGACTAATTAAAAATTTAGATATGTGCATATTATCATCTTTATGACGATATTCCAAAAGGGGCAGTCAAAAACGTCTGACACACCACATATTCAGATTATTCACGTTTTGTGTAAGTTTCTGGTAACAAGCCACTATATTTTCCTTTAACTTAATTTAGGGGAAATAAAATTGATGGATTATTTATTTGACATTATATTTATGACCTCCCAGAAAAAAAAGAGGTTATGTGTTAAATATACCTATTATGGCATTTTTTTTTTGTTTTTGGAACTTTAACGGATATAAGTAAAGTGCATTACAGACTCTTCGTACTTATAAACTCAATAACTACCGAAGGGATTTTCACCAATGGACGGAGTGATTCAAGAGGAAGGGTTATGTGTATTATAGCCGGGCCGGGTCTCTGGTATTAATATATGACAATGGATTTTTACCGATTATGGAAAGAATATTTATATAGCGATATCATCACCAGTTGAAAAACGTCCACTGCAGAAGTAAAGCCTTCCCCAAATATCTCCATAATGTACGGCTTGGTGTTGTTAGCGTCCAGCTTTTTTAATCAAATACATTTATCAAAATGTTTTAAATATATTTTATTTTGGTATAGTGATTGTAGAAATGAAACAGTACGAGTTATTTTATTTTCTATCTATATCATCACGCCAGATTAAATTTAATGTCACAGAAAACAGGATAGTCAAAATAAGCGAAAGGAAATGACATAATTTTTGCTTCGACTTCGAACGGAATTGGTTACAAAATTTCTCTCCGCTTTGAAACATACCAAAGGTTTATCACGCCTTATATGCTAAGGTCTATTAAATTCTAAAAATAGTAAAGGGATGCTTTTTCACTGTAAAAGACTGAACGTGCGGTCGGGCAAATTGTGCTTGAAATCAATAACTATACAAAAAAAAAAGAAAATATGTATTTTCTCATACAATTCCTGTGGGATAGATATTGTATGAGGAAACACTTGTACAATTCCTTTAAGGGAATGCCTCCTTGATTTAGTGACGCTTCATTATGCGATATTATACGATATGCGGCTGGCGATGTCAAGGTCCGAGGTTCGAAAAGCCTTAGAACTTCAGATTTTCCAAAACATTCTTTACTACCATTTACTACCATGACCAAATATACTGTGTCTTATCTGACGGGTCAGTCAAGAATCTCCGTAACTGGCGAGCATGTTTGAGACGAAGTATGAGAGTGGGGTAACCAGAGAGGTTTGTAACTCTCTGTCTACACCGCAATGAATCCGGCGTAATGATATAGATAGATACAGATATCTTACTTGCACTTGAAATAATGTGTTTAAATGACTTCCGATGTTTTCCTTCTGAACTGAAAACTAATATGGCCGCCAGATGATTTTTCTCAAATTGCGACGCAAGAATATCTAAATATAGGTGGAAGTGTCTGCTGATAGTAAGATAAGAGTTCTCTAGAATCGAGGCTAGAACCCTGACCTTTTATCAGATGTCTAGTTGCAAATCAGTGCATATAAAAAAAAAAACTATTCAAAAATAGTTTTCCTCTGTCTGCCGCTAGGTGGCGATCTACGAAAAGATGATTTGGAATCAGATTAGCAAACCTTTATTATATTTTCATTGAAAATTCAATTTTAAAACGTCTTTAAATAGATCTCTAATTCAAATGTGGTATTGGATGAGGTTGAAACCTTTTCGCTTGTTGTATCTCATTTTTCCGAAGATACGCGAAGGTGATTGGTTTTCATTAAAAATTGCGTTGTAATACACGTTATATTAAATATCAAATTCAAATGTAGCATTGAATAAGGTTGAAACATTTCCAACGATCGATTGGTTAAACTTTAAGGATTTTCTTTGATATTTAAAACGCTATAAATTTGCCTAGTCATAAGTATTTATAGTTCAGTAGTTAAATACTGCTTACATTGACACATTTCTTAAGCGGGGGTGGCAGGTGTAGTGTGTACACCAAATTATAGCCGACGATGTTAGCTTCCAATGTGCGTCTTTTGTCATAATACCGGCCGTAATTCCAGGCTTCGGAATTATACAAAGAATTTTTCGATTGCAACAGCGTAGTAAGAAAGCCTGTAGGTATGAAAGATAGTGTCTGTGTAAAGATGAGAAAGGGTATGCTCCGTTGGTTCGGGCATATAGAAAGAATTTCAGGAGAAAGAATGAGAAAACAGATATAGGTACCGGGGAAGACCTAGACTGTCTTACCATGACCAAATAGACCGAATCTTATCTGAAGGACAAGACAAGATTCTCCGTAACCGGCGAGTGTGTATGAGACGAACTATGAGAGTGAAGGAAGCCAGAGAGGTATGTAATGAAAGAACCTGTTGGAACTCCGTACTCTCTGCCTACCCTGCAAGGGATCTGGCGTGATGATATAGATATATAGTATTTTTGATTGAAAAAAACTACAACAAAAGTTTGTGCGATCTGGGATTCGTACCTAGGACCCAGTTATCTCCAGTCGTCCTATGCGTCGCTAAACCAAAGAAATAGTTTATTAGATTTAAGACTCGTACCTAGGATCTCTAGTAGGTACCACAAAGGACGGAAGTGAAATTTTATTTTTCTGTTTTTCTTACTAATTAAATTTGTTGCGGGTTCCAAGATAATAGGCAGACGACTAAGTCTAGTGGTTAAGACCTTGAACCGTTCGCCCACTGGATAGAGTGGTCGCGGGTTCGATTCCCGCACGGGAAAAATCTTTGCGTGACCCACAAATATTTGTCATATGTCTCGGTGTTTGTGTGTGTGTGGATTTAATGATTGTAAATTGTGACGGACGATTTAGCGCAGTGGTTAAGAGCTTGAGCTGCTCCGCCCACTGTGTCGAATAGTCGCGGGTTCGATTCCCGCACGGGACAAATCTTTGTATGATCCACAATTATTTGTTCCGGTTTGGGTATTTGTTTGTGAATTTTCATGTCTGTAAACGCACCCACGCTACATGAATGAATCCTAGTGTGGAGCTATGTTAAAAGAAGCGCTTCCCGGGACACTCTAAGGTTCAAACCTTGGTACCATCTAAGGAGACCATTGTGGATCCTGGTTTACAGGAGTGACAATGGCGGGTTTAGTTCCACAAAATAAAGTTATACCTTATTTTAGTGCAGTTTTAATTAGAAAATGATAAAGGGCATTGTCGAAAATTGCCCCACAACCAACAAAAAATTGACCTATGCCATCATTATTTATATATTTTAATAAAATAATGGCAAATATACCACGTCACTACCTTTTTGACTGACGATTTAGCGCAGTGGTAGAGCTTCAGCCGCTCCACCCACTGTGTCTAATAGTCGCGGGTACGATTCCCGCACGGAACAAATCTTCGTGTGACCCAAAATTATTTGTTTCGGTCTGGGTATTTGTGTATGTGAATTTTTATATTTGTATACGCACCCACGACACAGGAATAAATCCTAGTGTGTATTTATAAAAAAAAGACCAAACTAACAAGATAGTTTATTAAATGAGTAATCCGTCACGCCTATATTCCTGGAGCAGGGGTTGCAGAAGCGTACGTACCTCGTACGTGTGTACCTTATTTTCGCCTACGATGTTCCTGATATGAAAGGGGGCTATTTATTAAATGACTCATACTTAATTGCAGATTCGAGTGCCAGTAGTTATAAGTAGGTACCTAATTTGCACACTTTATAATGCACAAATTAATTTATTCTGTGCACCAAGGTTACCGTGTGTATGCTGGTTAAAATGGTGGTTAAAGTTGATGTTATTAAATTAGTGTTATAATTTTCAAGGAAATTAAAACGTTTTTTATGAGAACTATGCGAGTGGAAGAAGCCGGAGATATCTGCAACCTGTTGGAACTCTGTACTCTCTGCCTACCCCGCAAGGGTTTTGGGACAACATAGATAAATAGATATACATTTTTTTAACTTACTTAGTAATCTATCACCATCTACATACAGGTAAACCCTTAGGTACACGACGATTTCACGAAGATATCGTAACACACCTCGTTTTGTCATAGCGAATAAGGGTCTTGAATGTATTTTTGTTTAATGACCTTTATGAATAATTTTTTGATCATATCAATATTAGACAAAAATATAGAAGAAAATATAGAAATCTATATTTCTTTAAATAATATATATATAAATAAATGCGCACATTTATTCAAAATGTTTTGAAACAAAATACATGTGCGAGTGCCAAACAAAATAGAATGCCTGCTAACTTTATTTTTAGACACATTTCTGAAAAATAAATATGTCTGTTTAATTTAATGCCAGTCGAAAAAAAAGAATTAAAGTAATTGGTTTCGTGCATATAATTTGTGGACTTTTAGAATTTAAATTTAAAAAAAGAACATGTACTAAATTTTTTTATTAACGGCAAAATGCACGATGGAAACGGCGATAAACACATTATAATAAAGTCAAAACTGGTTTAGTTTACATTATAATTGCCATACTATTTAATAAACAACAAAAAAAGAAAAATATATGTACTTAAATAGTTATTGTTTTTATAATTGCAAAATGCAACGTAGATCTAAGAAAAGCTTGCCGCCTATAGAGTGAGCTTCCGTAATGAAATACGCCGAGCGAGGTCGCCCGGTGCACACGCCACTGCAACTTGCTGCTTTTATTTTTCGTAGCTGCGCTTAGTAAAATCGTTCCATTTTTAGAATTTTCTGACGCATTAGTGTTTTGTTATTCTTGAATATCCTCACAGTTAGGTTGGAATGGGATAGACAGAGGAGTGCATTGTACGCCCACGTTGAAATAAAACGATAAGATAACAATAGGGATAACTCCTTACTCAACTAGTTCATTCAATATTAGCTTGGTATACTTTAGGATGCTAAGCCACAAAATCTATTAAATACAAACTTAGTTTACTCAGTTTACACTAGATTTCGTTGAATAAATTTTGACATTATTAATTCACTCAATCCACACTAGATGTCGCTGATCAATGTAATCTGGGAGGTTTATACACACAGACAAACAACATCGATGTTTTCTTTTCGATATTGATCGTAAATCGATATTTTCTTTTCGATATTTTTGAACTGATGTACGGTACGAAATCGATGTTTTTCTAATATTGACCATCCCTAGATAACAGATCAACACTGTCTTGCCTACAAACACCAAGTCAGGTTGGTAGGGGTAATATGTAGGGCCAAATTTCACCGACGCTGTTAGGTCCATCGTAATTATTGATGTATGTTTTCTTAGACTCAGTGATGTCTAGACAAAGCTATGCGAAAAAACACGACGGTTAAAGCGGCCTCAAATATCAAAATTATTATTCGTGTTTTTTTAAAAAAAAAATCTCTAACCGATGGAACTTAATCTTTGTTTTATTATTTAGTTTATTTTTAAGTTTTTATTATAAAGTTTTCCTGCATGATTATGAGACAATGTGACAGCAAGAATCGATATATTTTGTTTTTTTTTTACGAGATCATTTCCATGAGGGTCAAGTGACTGACGTGGGTAAGAAGCGTATCTACCAGAGTTAGTAGATATAGTCTCATAAGGATCTTTCGGCCCGCAGCCAAAATCGGAAGTAACGCTGTGATCAAGTGAAATTTCACTACATGAAAGTCGAAGAGTTGCCGTTTGCTATGAAATTTACCCAAGTTCTATCTATATCATCACGCCAGCTCACTCGCGGGGTAGGCAGAGAGTACAGAGTTCCAACAGGTTCTTTCCTTACATACCTCTCTGGCTTCCTCCACTCTCGTAGTTCGTCTCATACACACTCGCCGGTTACAGAGACTCTTGACTTGCCCTTCAGATAATTTACCCAAGTTCTTTTTTATTAAATAGTACTTCCAAGGAGAGTTTTCAAAAGGGGTGTCCCCTGTTGGAATATTCTTTTGGAAATAGGAAAATTTTACTAAAGGTTTACCGTAATTTTTATCAACGCTCCCCTGTCATCGTCCACGCTGTAAATGTCATCCACGTGCCAAAAGATCCTTGTCGCACTGTACATTTTATGCTGCTGATAGCTGTACTAAATAAATAATTTCGTCAAGTTATAGGGTAGTAGCACTAAAACCCATCCTCATTATACACAGTAGGGTATCTACACCAGCAGTCGTCCTAACACAAAGCGGCGCGCGCGCACGATGCGCGTCAAGGCTGTCTCGGTGAGTAAGCGCCGGCTGCGGCTGCGCAGCTTTTCCTTGTCGCATTTGCGCGCTAATGCACTTTTAAAAAAGTTAAATTTAGCTAGCGTTCGATAGGGAGATTATATTTAGATACATTTTGAGTTTGTTTACTTGAAGCTATATTTTTAACTTGAGCGAGTTCGGCAATGAAGGTCAGGATACCTATCTATCACGTCATATCTCTTGCGGGGTAGGCAGAGAGTACAAAGTTCTAACAAGTTCTTTTTTTGTTCTCTCGCTTCTTCTATGTCTTTCTTCAAATTAGGTTTAGTTAGTTGCTAGGTTTTTCATGGGGTTTCCTAGTCTATTTAATACAAAACTTATTTGGAGGAGGTGGTATTGTAAATATACAGGTGAGTTTTTGAGATGGGTAAGGGTAGCTACTCCAACCGTTGTAGATGCAGGAAAACGGTCTTAGGAGAATGTCCTTAACTTTATGCGACATATTAAGCTGCATTTACAGATTTTGAAAAAAATATTACACTCAGCAAGAAAAAAAAAGAGAAAAAATTTACCCAAGAACTTTTTTCTTGCCAATCGATTCTGTTCCTCATAAGGATTAAAAACTTCGTTTAGATCACCTGCGGTTCAAGTAGTAGAAAAAGTCAGAAATTGCAAAAAAACTATTGCCATACATTTTGTAGGAGATCGCCGTCGCAAATGAAACAAAGAACTTTTATTTACATCAAACGATCCTGTTTCTTATAAGGATCAAAAACTTCCACTTACCTTTATCATTTTTATCGTATATATCACTATGATTGATTCCGGTGTCGTAGGTACGTTTACAAACATTAAAATTCACATACACAAATACCCAGACCGCAACCAATAATTGTGGGTCACACAAAGATTTGTCCTGTGCGGGAATCGAACCCGCGACTATTAGACGCAGTGGGCGGAGTGGCTGAAGTTGAATGAGTGGCTGATCTATCTATCTATATCATCACCTTGCGGGGTAGGCAGAGAGGACAGAGTTCCAACAGGTTCTTTCCTTACATACCTCTCTGGCTTCCTCCACTCTCATAGTTCGTCTCATACACGCTCGCCGGTTATGGAGACTTGACTTGTCCTTCAGATAAGACTCGGTCTATTTGGTCGTGGTAAGATAGTCTAGGTCTTCCCCGGTACCTATCTCCTTCCACTTTCGCATTGTATATCTGTTTTGTCATTCTTTTTTCTGACATTCTTTTTATATGCCTGAACCAACGGAGCATACCCAGCGTAGTTGGAGTACTATAAAAGTTAGAAACCAAAAAAACGGTCAGATTAATGTAGATTTTTTATAGACTCATTTCCAGTATCAGTCCGGAGTCTCAAAACGTGCCCGGTATATGTCAATAGGCTCGTTCCCCATTACATAAGACCTCAAATCGTCGGCGAAAAGTGGGTGTACTCAGTACACTTCCACCCCACTTGGGGAATATAGGCGTGACGGTGTTCTTTTTTTGCTGTTTGTTAGTCGATCTATTAGTCATCTTCATGTGACCCACAAATGTTTGCTCCGGTCTAGGTGTTTGTGTATGCGAGTTTCATATTTGGAAACGCATTCACGACACAGAAATAATTTACAGAGCGAGGCTACTTTTTTAATAACTATAAATGTTAATGAAGTCATTATGTGCAAGTTTTGCTTGTTTCTGTTCACTTTTAAATTTCTTTTTTAACGCAATATTAATCAAACTGTATGAATGTGGTATATGTTAAAATATATAAGATGTATCAATAATAACGCAATACCTCAGACACCCCGATTAGATAATTGCTTTACAAATTCCATACGAAACTTTTTTAAGTTTAAAATTTTTAACCCCCTTTTTAGTGGTTTAAGACATTTATTTCTCAAAAGAATTTACACATTCATTTTCCTGCGAAACACAAGATACATTGGTATAGGTAAATCTGAACTTACAAGTTCCGGAGCGTGAGCGTGAGCGTGAGCGGAGAGCGGACTTACGTGTTCGGACGGTTACTTACATTATACTAAGTAAATAAATTAAATAACTATAGTGCTTGAACATCTTTTTACGCACTTTTATACCCCAATTAACAATGAAACTTGTACGTGTATGGGTGCAAATTAAGAAATACGTTTTAAAAATGCATTTAAAATCTCCGTATTGCTTTGAATCAAGAATAAATTTAGTTTATTATAGCGCACTGTGTAACAGCATTTTTTGCAAATTAAAAAAAAAATGTATATTAAAAATAGTTAGAATCAATTCAGTTATCAATTTAGAACATACTACTTTCAGGTCTTGCGTTTATTATGTTACACCTTTTAGATAGAATGAGAAATATAAACTACCTACTACCCTACTAAGATCTAGGTGTAGGTCAGGTACATAAAACACTTCAGTCACACGTGCTTGAAAAATAAAGGCGTGACAGCGTTTTATTTTCTTTAAAAATTTAATAATATATATTCAAAAACATCCTCTTTCTCACTTACTCTTTAACCTTAACTCTTAAAGCAACACACAACCTTAACAAAAGAGGACAACATTAATCTATCAACTAAATCCTCACTCTTTCCGCGGTCATAAAAAAATCAACGCATGCAAAGAAAACGACTTGATACTTATAAATAAGGTACCTATATACTACGAAGAGGAGCGGCGGGGCGGGGGCTGCGGGGTGCGGGGGAAGGGGCGAAGGTTTCGAAAGTTGCACAAAGGCGTCACCTTGACCCCCATATGCGCACGCGCAAGTACAGTCAGCTGCATCAATGTATCAACACTACAAAGTTGGAACCTTTTCTTGGGTGATTTATAACTTTAGTTACACGAATCAAGTGTTTTTAAGTATACAGATCTTTATCGGGAAATATATCTTTCTGTATCATCACGTGGGATACCTTATGGGGTAGGCAGAGAGTAACACTTTGCAAAGTGCAGACGCTTTTTTTAAGGTAAATAGTGATTAATGTATTATAGTTTCACAGATAAAGTACAATATATCTATCTATATCGTTACGCCAGATACTTCGTAGGATAGGCAGATAGTTCAAAGTTCCAATCTTTCCTTACTAATCTCGCTCGGTTCCTCCACTGCAAAAGTTCGTCACATATAAGCTCGCTGGTTATGGAGACTCTTGACTTGCCCTCTTATCTGTCTATTTAATCATGGTATGATAGTTTGGTACTTCCGTTTACCTTCATACTTCCACTATCGCATAGCATAGGTATCTGCTGTCACTCTTACTTCTGACATTCTTTTTGTAAGTTATACCCCTTCTCATCTTAAACTAATGCAATATACACATATTTAAATCACTTATATCTATTTTTATTACAACGCCAAATCTGTTGCAGGATAGGCAGGAAGTATAGAGTTACAAAAAGTTTGTTTACCATACAATTCCTATTTGATTTTTTGCAAAGTGTTTATATATTTTTGTACGTGACTGTACTATCACTCGCTGGGAAACGATCGGTCTGTCCAACCGTTTTGGGCGGGGATGAGTTTTATTGGTTTAAGGGTCAGCAAGATGGTATGAGAGGAATATTAACTAAGATATAATGATTAAATTTGAGATTAAGAATAGCATAAACTATTTTTGAATTTATTTTAATGATTTTTTTCAGCCAAGCAGGTTTTTAGTTTATTATTATGTTTTTTTTTCATATATTAACATGATTGCCTTGTTTATCTAGTGTCGCATAGTGTAGTCAATCACAAGGTCCTGGATTCGAATCTTAGGTTTGATAATGGGTACTTATTGCAAAATTCTCAGTCGCTGTCCAGAACCTGGATTCGAACCCAATATTACTTACTCCCTATTGCATTGGGAGTTTCTATTATCGGCCGGCGAAATGTGGGTGTACACAGCACACCTCTGGCTCCACCACTTGGCAAACATAACAGGCAGAGGTTCAGGTCTAAAACTGGAAAGTCTGTGTGTAGCAGATGCTATGTCATACGGTCACGCGCGCCGCGCTGACGTCACACGCACGGTTTACGCACGTACTATTATTGGTTATAGTACTACCACGATGTATGTGGAGTTGGGATATAAATTAAGTTATTCCTTTAAAGTCGACCGAGTCTTATCTGAAGGACAAGTCAAGAGTCTCCGTAACCGGCGAGCGTGTATGAGACGAACGATGAGAGTGGAGGAAGCCGGAGAGGTATGTAAGGAAAGAACCTGTTGGAACTCTGTACTCTCTGCCTATCCCGCAAGGGATCTGGCGTGATGATATAGATAGAGAGATTCCTTTAAATGGCATTATTACACTTTCTAATTGACCGTACTGTGTACTGAATGGGTTCCTAAACAAGTTTATGCTTAGAATCACGATTTTCAGGGTTCGTATGTCATATTGAATTTGTAAACATTCAATTACTCACTTGTCACTTAGTATAGAACAATAAATTTAAAATCGGTTTCTCTAGTTTGAAAGAAAGACACAACATAATATTATCTAAACCACATGGTTTTTGTTATATATTAGTATATAATATAGTTTATTAGTAATAAAACATATTTTTAGTTAGTACACAGACCATTTTTATGTGGAGAAAAATCTTAATATATTTTTTTGCTAACCGTCTACGGTAAATCTAATAGCTACGCTTCTAACATTTCCCTCGTAGATTAGATCGTAGTCTATGCTACGATATAGCGTAGAAGTCTACAGTTTTCGTAGCATAGTTACGTCTACGAGCTACGCTAACCCATTCGAAGAAATGCTCGCAATTTCGCTAAAGCGAAGATGAAGCTAGGCGCTATATCTCTTAATGATAAAATTATTTACATTACAATGTCTTATTAATCTAATATACTAATATAGTAATCGATAAATAGTTAGCTGAACATATAATTTATAAATAATAAATTTATTGCATGATACACGTTACGTGAATGTAAATCAGAAGACACAAAGAAAATCTCTCTCATAGAAATAAAAAAACACCGTCCACTGTACACCCCAAATAGGGATAACAGATATGTATTTTTTTTAAAGTAACGTATAGCTTCACACTTGGAATTATTCCTGTACCGTAGGTGCGTTTACAAATATGAAAGTCATATACACAAATGCCCAGACCGAAACAAATATGTGTGGATCACACAAAGATTTGTCCCGTGCGGGAATCGAGACCGCGACTGCTAAATCCAGTGGTTGGAGCGACTGCAGTTCTTACCTACAGAACCAAGCCGTCTAAGCTGTCTGTCACTATATATACTAACATTTCGTCGACAATATTTGATCCAAATATAATAGGATACCAGCGTATTACCAGTACCCTGGGCACAGTTTGAGACTCCGGATGTTACGTACTGATATTTTTTTTAATTAGAAAAGTCTCAATAACTCTTAGACCTACGATTTCATTTCCTCGCGACCAGCTACACTCTACATCACTGGACCAATCAGGCAGTTATCCGCTGTATCTTTAAAAATCTTAAAATAATGTATACATGAGATAATATCATGAGAGGTATGTAAGGAAAGAACCTGTTGGAACTCTGTACTCTCTGCCTACCCCTCAAGGGATCTGGCGTGAGGTTTTAGATAGATTGATACAATATCATATACTTTCTTAATTACTCGCTTGCAATATCTTCGCTTCGCGTTCCCCATTGCACACACTACCCATTTCACGTTTTTGCACACAAACAAAACGTACGTAAAAATATTTTGTTTTATTTTTTATTACACATATGGAATAGATTAACCGCTTTGCGTCAATGGACTAAAAATAGCACAACTTGTTACGCGACGTGGATTAAAAATATGTTTTTCAACGGAAAAAATAAGTGGCAAACATGTTTTATATTTGTTTTATAACGGAATAATACCTCGGATTGGTGGATGGATATGGGTATTCTAAAATTGGAATTTGTGACGATTAATATTGGAATGACTGAAATAGTTGGTGTATTTTATTTGCAACTTGTTGACGTTAGCAGATAAAAAATATATGTAGACCTGGTTGGCAGGATTGAAGTGGTAATTAGGCGGTTATATCTACGTGGTATTGTTATTAGATGTATGTGAGATGTACCGTCGTATTTCTATATTCAAGAGTGTCCATGCTTCGAAAGGCAGGTACGGAAAACCATTGGTCCCGGGTACTATATCACAAGTAATCTTTAAATAAAGTTGGAAAGCTTATGGGCTCCTCATAAGATCCAACAGTAGATCTCAAACGTGTCTCCAATTATCCGCCCTGGGTCCGAGTAATAGAGTATGACTATTCACTGTAATTTCGATTTGTGAGGGAAGGAACTTCGCTCAGCATTGGGACCATAAAAGGTGAAGGAAAACTTCGTAAGGAAACTGTTATGTCTAAGGCAACCAAAACGTCGTCAGAACACAATTTCAGACGTCTTCCGTTTTAGAAATTATGTTTCGGATGGAAACCTTCATATTTGAGAAAAGCTTAAAAAAATCGGAAGACATAACCGATACTTGATGTTCCCGTAACAATCCCGACTTAAAAAATGATTAAAATAGTTTTCGTCAGATGACGGTTAAGTGATATCTCTAATGTATTTTAATAAACCAAATCTTCTGAAGTCATCACCAAAGTCTCCAATGAAATTCGGAGCCCAATACCGTTGCAACATTTGATGCAAATATATAGAAAGTTGCGTCCATGAGTCTATCGACATTGCCATTACCTAAGCACGACTGATCACGCGCCACGATGCATAGCAATCAATTG
Source organism: Phalera bucephala (assembly GCA_905147815.2). Lineage (NCBI taxonomy): Eukaryota > Metazoa > Arthropoda > Insecta > Lepidoptera > Notodontidae > Phalera > Phalera bucephala. Next base: position 2,521,594 of record LR990621.1, on the reverse strand, counting down.
CGACGCAATCGCAGGAAGATTTGAGAAAATGCCTTTGGAACCTTTACTGTAAGTTGAAATATAATAATACCCCCAGAAGATGGATTGACTGCTTTATTGGTCAGTGGCGCATAGCGCGGCAGCGATCATGAGCTCCTGGATTCAAATCCTAGATCGGACAAGGTGTCGTTTTTGAATCGAAAAATCTAAAAGAATAGTCCAGAGTCTGGAATTGTGGCCGGTATAATATCAATAGGCTCGCCCCCTATCACATTAGAGCCAAATATTGTCAGCGAATAGTGGGTCGACAGTACATATCTGCCACCCCGGCTTGGGTAATATAGGTGTGACTGTGGTTGTTTTTTTATGTCAAACCAGTCAAAACTTCAAATTCGTACTCTTGGCTATAAATTTAGTAAGTACCTCACCTTTACTTAACACAAATCAGGCATTTCCACAAAATCTCATAATGAAACAAAAGGACTTCTAACAACAAACACAGAAAAAGCATTTTTATATAATAAAATCCTATAACGAGGCTTGCCACGTTAAATCTCGTTACCGGCTCCCTAATTACGCCGAAATAATACGTGGAACCCGCCATTGTTGCCCCAAAAAAATGTTTCAAAAACAAAAGTCAAAAATTGGAAGCCATTAAACGAATTCCCGCGCAATGACGACAAGATGGCGGGCCTATTTAGATCGAGCCTTCTATTGGCGCGCTAGGTTTAAAAATGGAATGCACTGTCCTTGGCTGGCGGAGTTCGTTGACCTTCCGATGCATTTTGGCGGTTTTGCATTAGTATCGGAATGTTCTAAATCAATGATTTACTACCAAACGAATTTCAGCTTTGTACGTTAGAGTTTAAAGCAGTGTTTAGTTTGTACGTTTTTAATGCAACGTAGAAACCAATGGTTTTTGTTAATTCAAATGACTTTAAGCTCTTGTGCATTGAATTAAGAACGGAATTATAATGTGGCGCGATGTTTTATCTCTTTTCTTAAGGTTGATGTATTTTAAATGTTAGCAGTATAATGTTAAGGTTGAAGATCCTTTGTGTGCACTAATGGACGGATGAAGTATTTCGAAGGTGACGCTAGGCAGGCACTGGCGGTTGCATTTAAATTTTGAAAAAAGAATTGCAAGGCTACCAAATGTTAAACAAAATAAAATACTGCAAGAATTATTCGTGTCACACAGAGTATTTTATGTCCACAATTCTATTAGTTCATTCAGTATTATTAAATAAAATGAATTCACAAGGACTTTATCTACTGTTTTGAGTGTAGGCCGCTCGGATCACTGAATCGAGTAGTCGCAGGTTAGTTCCCCGAAAAGACATCTTTTTGTGTTATCTATCTATCTATATATGGCACAATGATTTATAGAGGGAGGCAACATTTCTATAAGAAAGAAGGAAATCCCCTAAAGGAAATCTAGACGAGAGGTGTAGATAGTAGGTACACTTAAATTTAACCAAACATGAATCATGGTGTGCTTGTTTGGGTTTGGCAAACGATTGTTTGGGTTGATTATTTTTTGTCTTATGAACACTGAAGATATCTAATGCTTCACTATGGTTCCCTACCAGGTAGTAAGTGACAATGGTACATACATTCAACAAATCCATAAACGGAGAAAGCGAGCCGGAGTTAAATTTTAAAATGGCTAACGTAAAATATTGTTATAAATATGATTTTTTATAGCCCCGATGCCATTTCCTTAACCAGTTTAACAGATTAAAACCACTTTAAACAACACATATATTGCATAGTAATAAAATATCAATTTTATGATCACAAAAATGTTCGAAAATATAACTCGATTACCTTCAATACTGGCCATAAAGATTTGAAAATGACTAACACTTCTATAAACTTTGTTGAAGAAAAACAGGATATTGCCGCCATAATAACTTTCGTCCTCACTTATATTCTAGTGACATCTATCTGATTTCTTGCATTGGAGGTAAGTTGGGTTTGGACTCGCTAAGAGCTTAGGAGTCATTTGGTTTTTGGCACGTCGAGATTTCTCATTAAACATAGCTAGTTAATAATACGTGAAGCAAAAACTTTGTACCCCTTTTTAACGAAAATTGCGCGGACGGAGGAGTATGAAATTTCCCACACTTATAGTTTATATAGAGAAGGAGTGAAGAATGCTAATATTTTATTTTAATTATCATTAACAACACTTTAAATCAATAAAAGAAACATTACACACACTACCACGTATTTGACACAATACACTTCAAATTGAGAATAGATTAATATTGTTTGTCTTTAATATTGTTTGTCTATAGTCTTACTGAATGTCAAACATAACCAGCAAACGATGAAAGAGTTTTTTCAAAAAACATCGCTTACAAATAAGTTTTGTAACATTAATTAAATTATCAAAATATTTATGTCAAGTTATGGAAAGCATGTTCTTTAACGCATGGTTTTTTCTTACAATAAAAAAAATATTTTTTTTAAAAAAGGTATTCATTCATTAATCATTTTTTGTATTTTTTTTTTATTTTAATTTCATTTAATTTGTTTGAAAAAAATAGGCAAATTAACAGTGTACCCTTGGCAAAATCTGTGATTATAGAAGTATAGTCTTTGACAATAGAACCTTAATAATGTTCAAACTTATGATTAAAATTAATTATGGTCGAATTTCGACCAATGTGCGACCACTAGTATACTTTATTGTACATAAAACAATTATGACAAAAACAAAACAACATCGTTATGATGGTACAGCAAGGCGATCTTATCGCTCATAGCGATTTCTTCCAGGCAACCTTTAGGTATAGGACAGAGATGTTTAACATAAAATAAGTAGAGAATAAAAACTAAAAAAGGACCAAAAGGAATAAATATAGAGGTAAGGAAAGACAAATAAGATAAATGCAAAGGTAAAATTTAAAAGGGAATATGCTAGACGTGTTATATTTTCAGGAAATGTGCTTTAAGATCACGTTTAATGATTTCCCGGGACTTAGCACGTCTTATAGACTCAGGTAAGGAGTTCCAAAGACGAATACTTTGAACAGTGAAGGAATTAGTAAGGAAGTTAGAAGAATGGGTAGGAATTCTAAGGCGAAGTGTCCCAGAGGAACAAAGGCTACGCGATTGAGTAGAGGCGAGAAAGGAGAAACGCCCCTTTAGATATATTGGAGTGCACGGGTTAAATAAGACAGAGTAGAGTAGTGATAGTACATGTATATTCCTACGATGATGGACAGGGAGCCACCTAAGTTGAGAATGGAATTCGGATACGTGGTCATATTTACGTAAGCCGACGATAAATGTAATGCAATAACTTTAAAGTCTTTCAAGTTTATTAATAAGCTCCACTGACAAGTCAAGGTAGCAAGAATCAGCGTAGTCAAGAATGGGCAAAAGAAGGGATTGGGCAAGTGAAATTTTAGTACTAACAGGCAAGAAATTACGTAGACGTCTAATTGAGGCTCCTGAAGTAAAAACCTTTCTGCTAACCTCAGCAGCCTGCTGTCTCCATGACAAAGTGTTGGCAAAGATAACACCAAGATATTTCACCTTGTCGCAGTATGGAATACGGATTCCGTCAAAAGTAATCGCAGGGAGCTGATCAAAGTTGATTCTAGAGATATACCAAGGATTGCCTATCACAATAACCTGAGTTTTGCTCGGGTTAACTGTTAGTTAACTGCTACTCACAAACGATTCTACTTAAATATGTATACCATTATACATAACCATCACAACGGGATCACAATATAAATAGGTCAGAACCAACTTCTGTGGAGTTATTTATTCATTATTTATGATCAGTACATGGGTTTCACGTAGATTTTTTTTTAAAACAGCTGGAATTTGTTCTTCATCCATATTTAATCGCACATTGTGACAAAAAATATATTTGTTTACTTTGCAACACACTCTGCGACTAGAAAAGGCGCCAAGCGCAGTGCGAACGGTCCCAAAGTTCTTAAGCGTTTGTTTCACTTCGCTAAACGCTAATTGACTCGATAGGCTCTAGATGCTAAGCAAGCCGCACATCAGTGTCATGAAGGCTAAGCAAATCACTCAAGTGCGTAGGTTACATGTTCAGGGCACCAATTTCAGCAGCAAAATTCCGATAAAACCGAATCCTAACCGCCGCCAATCAAGTTTTCGTGTTCTAGTAGTATACGAGCACAACTAAACTTCGTAAGCGGCGAGCGTGTATGAGCCGAACTATGAGAGTGGAGTACGCGAAAGGGGTCTGTTAGAAAAAAAAACTGTTGCACCTCTGTACTCTCTGCCAACCGCGCAAGGGATCTAACGCGATGATATAGATATATAGATTGTTAATATATTTGAGGCCTAGGCTAGGTCTGCACTATGGCGCAAGCTAGATCTAGAAATTCTATTTATGATTTTAAACAGCAATCATAGTTACATCTATCTTTATGAGTTCTTAATATTTTAACGCAAAGAAGGAAGAAAAGAACTGGCATGTTTGAAAGGAAAGAACCTGTTGGAACTCTGTATTCTTTTTACCCTGCGGGGAATCAGACGTGGTGATATAGACAGAGAGATATATAGATTTTCACGCGATGAAAACTATATTTCTCATCATGATCGGAATAGATATAGCAAAAGCTAAATCCGCATGTTTACGTTTAAAATTCCCGACCTAGCCAACGTAAATACGACTAGCCTATCGGACAGAACATCTCCGGAATTCCCGGCCAGATGTCGCAGGTCAATGAACTAGAGTTGCTATCTTTTTTTAGAATAAACAAAGTATATTAGTAAAAATACCTCTGTTCTATTTCTTAAAGCAATAACTAGTTTTTTTATAGTGCCGTAAAAACCCAAATTGTTACGACCACCTTTGTATAAAAACGTCAAAGTTATATATTAAAGACAAAACTAAGTTTCTCTCGGCTTTGTAGCCTGTCGAACAATAATTAAAAAACATCCATGTCATTAATCCCATAAGTAAAAACAAAATATTAATATCGGTCAAACCCTTAGGGAGAACTCACATCGGAATTTTATAAATAATGATAAAATACAGAATGTGCACTGCACATACATAAAATGAATAATAAAGAATAAAATACTCACTTCGGCTGTTTATGAGTATGGTTGGCCACCCTACCTGCAAGGGATATAGGGCCGACGCGATATTTCTAAAAATCGTTCAATTCATGAAAACGCTCACGAACGAACTTACCCTGTCTCCTAATCGCTAAAATACACGTGTAAAATGTTCTAATAGTGTGGTAGTTCTATCGTTACACACATTGTTCCATTATCGTTACACGTGTATCGAGAGAACTATCCGCACGCTTGCACTACAAGAGATTGGTAAGGGCGAGGCGCGTCTTTGCGGATTACTCGATATATAATATTGGTTACCAGCGATTATGCAACTACATCGCCAATTGGAAACTTTCTGAATCCAATCGCAGTAAAAATGGTGCGTGGTACAGACCACGCACCATTTTTACCATTTTACAGTTTGCAGTCGCAGCCTCGCTTCTGACTGACAAACATAAGTGCAGCGATCAAATTGTAGTTCGCCGCTGTTAAAAGTAGCATATGGTCGACCTAATATGTTGCTTAAAGCCTATACAGTATTAAATTTTTATTATTAGTTTCACATCTCAGTCGAAAGGCAGCACATTAAAGCTAGAAGAGAGGAAGGAGGGAGAGAGAGAAAGAAAAAAAACTTTATTTTGTGCTCACATCAAGACAGGGAGAAAAAATAGAGAGATAAATAAGTAAAACAAGTCTGCTCAGTTTCTTGCAGTATCTTCTCAGTGGATGCAGCGTTCTAAATTGACGATAGATTAGATGAAAAAATGATAATTTGTAAGCGCAGTGCTTATATAAAATAAAGGATTCATGTTGAGATAACTGCACGAAGAACCTTTTCTCACAGTCCATCTTCCTATGTACCTACTACTATGCACATATATGCATACATATACCTAAATGCACAAAGTCAAGGGTTGCAAGCCGTCGGGGTGAACGACCGCCGAAACGCAGCGTGCGGCAAAGTCACACACACTAGCGCACACGCACGCGCACGACCGTGAAATTAGAAATACTAGTGTTGGGGCACTGTGGGATCGTGTACTCCTATCGATATTAGTAATTGGAACTTGGAAGATACGTGTTTCAAAAGATACTATATCTAACTAGATATATATATTTTAACTATAATCAAATAGATTTGACCAGTATTGCTTTGAAAGAATTTTTAGTTTTCTCATTATCAAAAGTCATTAAAAGTCATTGTTGTTCTACTGTTGGGTACTTTCTTCCACTCTCCTCTGCTATGCTATTTTTGTCAGTGGAATATAGAAAATACATTTTTAAACCATGTTAAAATTAAAATTGGCTTTTCCTGAATATGTAGTTATTTATACGGGACCTTTACGACGCAAATATGCCACGACTGATGAATGAAATTTGATACTGAGTTTACACCCCATAGAGAAGTGGGTTCTAAAAAAAGACGAAAAATAATAAAAAAAAATTGTATTCTTTTGCGCAGAATTCTTCTCACCAAAAGATCAATAACCAAATAATTAATAGGTATAGTCATACGTGTGAAACCACTCACAAAGGCCACGAAGTTTTATTAAAATGTAAGTAGCCAATTAATTAATCAGGTAAACGACATCCACAAAAATGCAACAATGTACTTTTAAATAACAAATTTTGACAGTTCACTGCACGATAAATAAAACGTGACTAGCTTTATTAAGTCAGTGGAATAATATAACGTAATACATAAGTACATTTTTATCGATAAAATTGTATCTCTTTTGAATTTATAATATATATTTTGGAACAAAACCTACTTTATTACCATAAATCATGTAATTTAATTGTAAATAGTAAACCTATTACTATTTTATCCAAATACAATACTGGGATTCAATTTTCTGTGCGTACTTCTGCGAATATTACAAAATATAAGTCTAGTTACACACCTAATTTGTATTTATACTTTTGACACCACATCTTAATAAAATCTTTGCCCAGGAAACTTAGGGAACATCCCCTGACTAAAATATTTAACAAAACTTAAACTAAGACAAAATTAGTTTTAATTTATTAGATTAAATTTTGTTATCTCGATTCCATTTCAATCATAGACAAAAACTATTTCTTTCTTCCGATCTCTGATCACAATTTGCTAGTGAAGAAATCTAAAAGCGATTGTAGATTTAAAGTTAAAAACATATTAGCAGATATACAGAGAAAATGCATAACACAATAATAAAAAGTAAGACGCCATACTATAGACGTCGACACATAAATATGTTTGCCTCAAATACTATTCAAATCCAGCGGCCGTTGAATTAGCGTTGGCACGCAGCAGAATACTAATAGCAGCAAGAATGTACGACGGGTTAGCATGAAAAAACAATCATTTCCTGGCTACACACACTATGCTACACATGCTAATGCGCAGCTAACTGCCGATGTAGATAAGGTTTATGTTAATATGCTGTCTCAGATCTGCGGTACTGATAAGTGTGAGTTCTGAGATGGTCCTGGGCGCAAAGATTGTTTAACAATAACATAATAAGTACGGTTTTTATTGTAATTTTATTAGTTTACTTTAAAAGGATAATATACTATCTATGTATGGTTCTTATTGTGGCTTTGTATCAATATTTTATTTGGATATGTGTTGGAGTTGGTATACACAATGGTAGGAAAAGAGAACAGTGCATTATGTTGCATTACAAGTGCTGTTACATCCTCAAAATTTGAGCTATATTGCTGATATGCTATTTATACTTCCAATATAACAATGAAGTGCCAATCAGCGATATATTCTTTTATAAAGTCCGACCTTTAACAATGGAATAATCATTTTGGTACTTAGTCGAAAAGCTGACTGACGCGGTTTCTGCATGTAGTGGTGACTAGTAGAATTTAAAGTACTGCGGCTAATATTTTTGTTACAATAGCCGTAGAAAGGATGGCACTGTTCTACTTAAAGTTTCTAAAGCTAAAAGAGTGAAAGTTTCTCGTTGGATCTCTAAAGTGGAAGCCCATTCCGAATCCGGGGTAAATGTAAAAAGTAGTAATGATGGCGTTTGGCAGCTTTTAAGGCTTAGATACAAATAAAAAAGTCGTGGCATGACCGTATTTTTACGGAGGTACCTGCAATACAGACAAAATAACGTTATCAAGTGTTTTCTTAGCGTTTAGACAAATAAGCTATATTTATATGGAAGCGGCCCAGAATGCAGCTACATTGACTGCAGTGTCGGAGGCTGGCATTAAGTCCTACTGCGTGCAGGTATTAAGGCATGCGTAGCACGATTTGAGGTCGGACATCGTTTGGGTTGCGCCGCATAATAAATATTTAAATATATTTCACTATTTGATATTTACATCGATGTTAGACACGCACATCACTATTAAGTCGATGCACTACACCGACTAATTTCAGTTTCACTAGAGGCGTGCCGTTCGCGGTTTATTTTCGTAATGTTAACCTACGACTGCCGGTAACGCTTACTGTAAATACGCACATACATACACAGAATATCACATACATAAACATACAAACACACCCATACAGATACATATAAACTTACATACATTCTTGTATATAGCAACACGCCGTCACACTAATGCAGAACGGTTAGATAATAGATTGTGTTATCTTAAGATGATGATCGTTTATAAAATTAGATACTTACGAACTTTCATAACTGCATACATATGTAGGTAGTGAAGTATATTTTACACCCACTTTCAGCTCAAACCATCCAGGTGACCCCAGAATTACGAACACACTTACATCAGAATCTATACTAATATTACAAAGAGGTAAAGTTTGTGAGTTTGGATATTTTCGGTAATCTCCGGTACTACTGATCCGATTTTAATGTTTCTTTCATCATTGGAAAGCTACCTTATCCAGAAGTAACATAGGCTATATAACATATTCCCGATAGGTGGCGCTGTTATCGACCGGGTACGAATCGCAGGAAACTGCTATTTTGTATACAAGGCGTAACATAATTAATGCAAGATGAAAGTAGTTTGTTCTAAATCAGTAACTGAATTGATTCCAACAATTTTTAATATATCTAACATTTTCTTAAAATTTGCAATACATGCTGTTACTCCTTTAGCGCGTTATAATAAACTAAATTTATTATTGATTCAAAGCAATATGGACATTTCTAAAACGCATTTCTCAATAAGCACACATACACATACAAGTTTCTTTGTTAGCTGGAGCTTAAAAAGGGGTAAAAAATGTTAAATTTGGAAAACTGGTTTTCGTATGGAATTTGTGAAGCAGATATCTAATCGGGGTGTCTGAGGTCTTGCGTTATTTACGATACACCTTGTATAAAGATGTTAAAACGCCACTATACATAAAGTTAGGTAGATTGATAGTATAGGAAATATCTCGCCTATATTGTAGCTCCCAACGGTAGTGGCACGGGTGTACTGAATTCACCCACAAATCCGACGACATTAGATCCCAATCTAAATGGACGCGGGTCTATTGCCATTACAAAGGGCACGATTCCAGATTTTCTAAAAATAACTGCAATTAAGACTTTGAAAGAAAAAGCTCGCTTTGTTCGACCTATGATTTAAACCGTGGGCCTCGTAATCGCCAGTATAGTATAGCTACTAGATCAACGAGGCTTTCTTTAGCTTATGATCATTTACGAAATTGCACGCTTTTACGAGGTTTTACAACTGCAAAACTAATATTTAGACATACCTAAGTGTAATTTAAATATTCCTACTCCTCCCGGTATTCTTTTCTTTCGAATTAAATTTGTTGCGGGTACCAAGACAAGTAAAGCACTCCCTGGGATAGCCCGAAGTTCAAACCTTGGTATTATCTATGAAAACCATAATGGATCCTGACTAATTGGAGGTACAGTGGCGGTAATGTGTCAGCTTTATTATGAAAAATATGACTTACTAGTATGTGCCAGGACTTCGTCCGCGTGGCTTTAGACCGAAAACTAAAATTTTTCTGAATTAAAAACATCCTATGTTATTCCTGAATTAATGGAAATAACTATCTGCGTGCCAAATTTAATCCAAATCCGTTTAGCCGTTTTTGCGTGATTAAGTAACAAACATACAAAGTTTCACATTTATTATATTAGTAGAACTATTCGCCGAAATATTATCGTAAAATGCATTAAAACGACATCTACGCTAATATAATAAATAGGAAAATATAGTTTTTTGTATGTTTGTAACGAATAAACTCAAAAACTACTAGACCGATTTTAACGATTCTTTCACCATTAGTAAGCTACATTATCCAGAAGTAGCATAGGCTATAAAACATAGACCCGGTAGTCAGCGCTGTTGTCGACTGGGTACGACGTCGCGGGAAACTGCTAGTGATAAATTTAAATAGGTTAAATAAAACAAATACTATCTACCCCGCCAGACTATGGCGTGATGATAAATACAGAAAGATTATAAATGCATCTTTTTAGATTGATAGTAGGTAGAGTCCAATAATGCGTCGATTTGTACTCGTTCGCGCCTTATTGAGTGACGTCTGCGCATGCGCACTTGCGAGCAACAGTTGTTTTTTATCGCATATTATGGCTTACTATGTTCTTTTTAGACTACTTTTTTCGACTAGTGCTGTCTGTCAAGGATTTTATGTCTATATGTATATGATGGATCAGCTAATTCGTGATTCTTATTTTAGTTTGATTACCGCGTTGAATAATTCTTAGATATAATGAAAATATCGGTACTACAGTATAAGATTAGCAGGAAACTATCATTTACCTCGTAATTTCTTACAGGTAGGCATTTGGTATCTTGTAAGTAGGCAAAATGGGTAGCCATTTTAGGTGTGTGACTGACGATAGGTAAATTTACAACATTTTAACAGCTAAAGTCTTAAAATATTTACACACTTAAGTATTTTTTATTTATTTAGTTCCTTATGATTGCAAGAGAGGAAGGAAAGAAACTTGTACCCTGCAAAAGATCTAGCGTAATTATATAAATCGATAGATAAAAAGCCGTGTATCAATAGATGTAATCCATTTTAAAGAGGGTAACAATATCAGTTTTATTTTTAAAGACAATAAAATATGCTAAAGAGAACTATTAATTAAAAAAGTAAATACAAAATGCAAATGTCCCACATCAAAGGCTAGTAGGTAACCCTTTTAACCCAAAGACAATAGCGAAACAATTTAAATTAATTCACCCGTATAACGCTGGCAACCCGCAAAACCGCTAAACAACCTCACATCACTAATTAAAACTAAATCCAAAATTCAAATTACGAATGAAGATCCTACACGTTCCCGCCAACCGCATTCCGTCTACAACTCGTCTAGTCATGTGACCAGAATAGTTAGAACCGGGGGGAGCTATTCAGATGCATCGCAGGCGTCTGATACACTAGTGCAACGGGGGAGGGGGCAGCTCATCAAATGCTGGACGTCCCGTGTAGTGTGTAGTGGTCCTGACCTAGAGGCGATAGTCGCCGTCTCTAGGTCAAGGAAGGATAGACGCACACACACGCAACCCCGCACGTGTTGCTTGTGTAGAGCGTTTGATATCTGCTATTGGTTAGTTCGCCCGCACACATTGATAGTTTGAATGATATATTTGTTTATCGGTAACACACACACACATTGAAGATTGTTTTCGTTCGGAAAGTTTCCGTGTTTGAATATGGTTTGAATTTAGAGAATTCTGTTTTTGTATTCTGTGGATTTCTGACGTTTAAGGTTTATGGTTTGGATTTTAATTAAAAAGTTATTATACTATTTATGTATGGTTTATTATCTGAGTTGAGAGACTCAAGCTATTATTTTTTATGGGAAATACCCTCTACAATATACTTCCATTACGTTGGAATTCTAGAATTCAGTGCTTTAAAAGTTTAAAAATGACAGAGCGGCAGTGACAATCTCAAATTATGCATTTTTTATCTATTCTTTAAATGAATAACGCTTAGTCTAAGGACTTTTCATAAGCACCTATAGTGTGACAAGGATATTTTATCCCGTGGATGACATTGACAGGGGGCTTTGGTGTGAAATTAGGGTTATCATTTAGTCGTTCCTACTTCCAGGGAAATATTTTAACAGGTGGGTCCGGACGGTTACTAATTAAAAAAAGAGCTTGGGTAAATTTTATAGCAAACAGCAACTCTGCGACTGACATGATGACTATGATGACAGCGTTAGTTTCAATTTCCAAAACGAGATCCTTGTATGACTGTACTGTAATGGTCTACACATAGACACGGATCTATATGATTAAAAGATTTCGATAAAGAAGGTTTTGATTTTGAATGAGAAAGTTATTATGAGAATAGAGAAATAAATACAGAATAGGTTATATTCCATCACTCGTATTTGGGAGAGGCAAGTTTGTGGCTGTTGTTGAAACTTATAATACCTATAAGGCTTCCAACTTCGCTTAATAGTTATTATTACTATGAAGTAGTTACTTCATGAAGTGATAACCGGAGCCATCAGCTAAGTGAACCCTCTGAAGCACAAATGCGGTAAAATATGGGAATGTTACAAACGATCGCCCATCTTAGACGGAACCAAACGCTGCTTAACCTAGATAATAGCTGTGAAGACCTCTGCTATGGAGGTAGCAACAGCTAGCTAGATTTAGCTGACGAAATCCAGTTTTTTCGACCCTTCGCCCTCTCAAGACTCTTATTAGCTAGGAACAACTTAATACGTAACGCTGGTCGTTACGATAACATTGTGAAATGATTGTTTAATGACACTCCAGTGGTATTTTCATTTCACAAAGCTATCATAACGTAACGTACCAGATATACAATGGGAAATGGTAGGATGTAGGTTCCGGGAAGACCTAGACTATCTTATAATATATAATATTAGCCCTTTTAAGAAACTGTGCCACCAACAACTGGGCTTCCTCTCAAACTGAGTGGGTTTAGGCCATAGTCCACCACGCTGGCCCAGTGCGAGTTGGTGAACTTTACACACGTTCGAGAAACTTTTAGGCATGCAGGTTTCCTCACGATGTTTTCCTTCACCGTTAAAGCAAGTGATAATTAATTTATAGTACGCACACGTTTTCGAAAATACCGAGGTGCGTGCCTGGATTTGAACCCGAGACCACTGACTTTGCAGCCCAACGGTCGCAACCACTATATAAAATAGACCTTATTATTTTTTAGCAATGGCTTCACACTAAGTATTTGTGTATTTTGCCAATGTCCAGTACATAATCCCCCCCAAATAGACCTCTTATGTGAAGAGGAAGTCAAGAGTCTCCGTAACCGGCGAGCGTGTATGAGACGATTTATGAGAGTGAAGGAAGCCAGACAGGTCTGTAGGAAAATAACTGTTGGGACTCTGTACTCTCTGCCCACCCTGCAAGGGATCTACGTTAATAATATAGATTGATAGATAGATACCGCAACGGACCGCGTTTGGTCATAGCGAATAAGGACCCAGTCTAGTCAAACAGTCGAAGAGCTCTTGGTTTTTTGTATAACTGATGCCCAGCATAACTGGACCTCTGAACTGCTTAGCCAACTCCTTAGGTATCGCTTAAGTTGATTTGAAGCCGAGGGGGGAGGAAGACCAGGTTAAAATGGACGGGTGACGGCAAAGCAAGACTGATACTTTATTGTTTGCCCTTCTTTAAGTTAGGATGTTTCCGATTTCAATGTTATAATAACTGAGACGCACCTGATGATTAGTCTACATTGTTCTCCCATAGCCAACAAAAAAATGTATACAAGGTGTAACATAATAAACGCAAGACCTCAGACACCCCGATTAGAGAATTGCTTCATAAATTCAAAACGAAAACCAAATATTCAAATTTAAAGGATTTTACCCTTTTGTAAAGCACTTTTATACCCCAAATAACAATGAAACTTGTACGTGTTAGTGTGCGTTTTGAGAAATACGTTTTAGGAATGCATTTGGAATCTTCTTCTTGCTATGAATCAAGAATAAATTTAATTTTATATAGCGCACTGAAGGAGTAAAAGCATTTTTTGCAAATTAAAAAATAATGTAAAGTACATTAAAAATAGTTGGAATCAATTCAGTTACCGATTTAAAACAAACTACTTTCATGTCTTGCGTTTATTATGTTACACCTTGTATAAACGAAATGTAAAAATTCTATTTTAAAAGACTAACCGTGGAGTTTCTTGTCCTTCTCCACAGGAATGGGATTCCGAAGTGGTGGTAGAGTCTGTTACTTTTCTGACGATTCATAAATGCTGTAATGGTTTATCTGAATATTTCGATTCTTCAATGTTATAAAAAAATGCCTCATGCCTATATTCCAAGTGGGGGTGAACGAGGTATACTATATACACCCAGATATCGCCGAAAGAGGTCAAGTCAATTGCCACTATATCAGACCACTTAAAATATTACAGGCTTCTTTCACCACCGTTTAGTTAAGTCTGAAATAGACTAATCGACGATTAAAGGTGCCAGTAAGTCTACGCACGATTTTTTTTGTGGCAATTGCGTTAACATTATGCCATTGTACAAAGTTTACGAATATTCATTTTTAAATTAATTCAACTCCCCAATGAACTTGATGACAAAGATGATAATGAAATTGATGAAGTGCCCCACCCTGGATAGTAAAGTGATGGATACTTTACATACCAATTGCGACGGCCGTTTTGAGGGAAATCGAAAAGGCACGTTTTATCACTTTGTTACAATAACCTTCACTCATGCACATATACGAATACATAATGGTTAATATTCCACCAACATTACACATTATAATTCGTAATAACACAAGTTTTGGAAATTATAACAGATTGACAACATCACTCTTCGATTTCCCGCCAAAACCCCTATGCACGCATTTGGTTTTTAGTATTAATTGCCAAGTTTAACTAACCAGCACTTTATTCGAGGGTGGTGAAAGAGGTCCTTAATCTCATTAAATTGACACTATCATCTATAAAATATTTCCACTCGTGTTATCACATAAAAAAAATTAATTCTTATAATAAATATTTACTTATATATTGCACCAAACGAAAACAATATCTGAACGTATTCATTGCAATAAATTACAACTTTCATTAATCATGCATCGCGCCTTGCCTCCCTCCGAATTCGAAATACCCAAACGCATTCCAATTCCGAATTCAAAAAACGCCCAATCAGACGAAATAAAAGTTCATTTCAAATTTTCTGTTTAAAAAACATGCACTAATTATTGAACGCGCCCGTTTATGTATTGTCCGTTATGTAGTACATTGTGTATTGGTCAGTATGGGTATGTTTTTGTGTATTTGTATGTGTATTATGTAAAAAAGGACGTTTTTGTCTATATGCCAAATAAAAATGAGGCCGTAATGTCCACTCGCGTTGAACGTTTATCGTGTCCGTTCCACGGGCAAAAATGTGATAACTTATATTTTATTATTTTTTTATATACGATTAATTATTCTGAAGATTTTTATATTCATATTATTATTAATGAAAATATATGTAATAGGCATGTCAAAATACTTTATCCTATTAAACTACAAACCTTGAAATCATCTGTGTTCGTAAAACCGCATAAAGGTTAAACTTCACGTTATTGAGATAATACAACACAAACTTAATAATGGAGATTTTATTATATCCTTAAAAAGGACATTTAAGACAACAAACTTTAATTTCTTTTGTATACTATTTAGGTCGCTCAGGATATTGTAATACTGAAAAAATGTAAACAAAAAATACATGTATTGACGGACGATTTAGCGCAGTGGTTAAGAGCTTAAGCCGCTCCGCCCACTGCGTCTAATAGTCGCGGGTTCGATTCCCGCACGGTACAAATCTTTGTGTGATCCACAGTTATTTGTTCCGGTCTGGGTATTTGTGTATGTGAATTTTCATGTTTGTAAACGCACCCACGACACAGGAATAAATCCTAGTGTGGGACTACGTTTAAAAAAAAAAATCATGTATACTCTTTCACATGCATATAATAATGGTAAGAAACTATCTCAATGGTCCAACACTGGTGCAAGATGCAGCTATCGAAGTCAATGTCCAAGGATATACAAAGGTAATGGGGCTTTCAAATTTAAACAATTCACAATCACAATCCATATTCTGGATTTATGCCCAATATATTGTGAATAGATCCGACTCTATGACATTAAAACCTAACATCGTGGGCAAAAAAAGTGTACTAGTATTATAGAATTATTGCGATTGGGAAATGCAAGCAAGACGGCGTTTATGATTTTTAATTTAATTACGTAAAAATATAATATCTTCATTCATTCACGTTAAGGTAAAGCAAATAATCGAGATTCATATCTCGAGCGAGCCGAGAAAACGGGTTGTATTTCATGCTTACTACTTTCGACTTGCCGTATACTGTGTATTTAATTGATCAAAAGAAATCTTATGCTTCTTTTTAAATGTCACAAGCGCCCTTCGTTTGATTTCCTTGTACCTTCCAAAAATATATACATGTCTTGATAATGTAATCGTTAACTTTCTTATTATTAAATACATTTCCCAAACGGGGATAGTAGAAAGATATTGAGTCACAGGAAAACAAAATGAAGAGGTATAGTAATGTTGAATCTGTAATAACCTCAATCTTAAGGTGACCTCCAAATACCATTCTAACTTACATATAGAGCTGTAATATAGGTAAACCTCTCTTTATTATAGGCAAATATAAAAAAATATACATAGAAAGGCCAGTCCAATAAAACAATGTAAGTTAAAAGTCTAGCTGGCTGAGTTTCTTGCCAGATCTTCTCAATGCGAGGTTGTGCGATCTGGTGGTAAATGTGAAAAATGTAATAATTACTGACGTTTGTAAGTGCTTTTTATTATATATTTGTAAATTAACTCATAGCCAATCCGGGAAATTTATTCAAATCAAGCACGACTTAAAGAACCTTCTTTCTTTCTGAATATCCATCTTTATCAATAGCAAAAAAACATATTCAACTATTGTGTACGCTGGTCGTGTGTATGGCGTGTTCAATGCGAACTGGATGCGCGGGCGCATAGTTAAGTGGTGTATTCCGGCTGCGACAAGGTCGGCGAGATTCTGCGGCGCCCTGCAGGTGTCTATGTGATGACTAACGTACCTTAAAGTACTTATAGGAAATACAAAGGCCTTGAAACGAAGTATAAAGCCTTACTAAAGTACCCAGGATATTAAAAGCTTTTTATTTCATAAGTATCTATTAATGCCGAGGTAAAATACTGTAGTACTTGTAGCCAGATGACTTTCTTTCGTCATTAATGCTAGAAGAAAACGAAAATATACGAGAGTGACATTTTACAACGAAATGTCGCGTGGTCAGAACAAAGCAATATTAATTGTGAAAAGAAAATAGAAACAAAACACTTGTACCTTAGCTAGGCACTGAGAGCTCCTACAGATTCTTTTTCCACAGACTTTCCACTCTCATAGTTCGTTTCATACTCCTGGCGGTTACGGCGACTCTTTAACTTTTCACTGGATAAGACACAGTACACGTGATAAGACATGGGACATATTTGATAAACACCTGGCAGGCAGAGGAAATAAATCATGGATATATAGTTTAGGTCTTCCTCAGTTCCTACATTTACATTTTCACATTTTACATTATTTTATTTTATAAGTTCTAAAATCGTGGGAAAATATATTCATTGGATTGCTGAATGTCTCTGATTACCCCTTACAATACAGTAAGACTACGTTTCCAAGTTTTATCATCACGTATTTTTACAAAGACATAAACGACGTATTACGCGCATTGCTAAAATTACAAATAAAATACTACTTATGTACCAAAAGTAATAAAAGTTTCATGTTTCTTCCTTAAGCATTTTACAACCTCTCAAGGTCCAAATGATACAAAGATCAGACTAACAAAATACGTCAGACCGAGTACCAAAACTTAATATCATAAGCTCCATATTAGATTAATGCAAACACCTGAATTGCGCTGTCAACATTCTACAACTTATCAAAAGCTTATCTATAGCTAGCTCGTCTGCTGATTCTTATTCCTACTGCTACCGTATAGAAACCGTCTATCTCATTACTTTAATCTAAAAACAAAACATTAAAAATCTCAAAACAGATAACTGCAAATTTATACTTATGCACTTTTCGACCGAGAACCACTGACAGTCGAAAATTTAAATGAAGTAGCTATCGCAATTAGCGCGCACACACGCGTTACGGCTACTCGTACGCACGCAACTAAACGCATACACTCGCACAACGCGCCAATAAAAATGTAGAGAGCAAAAATGTGTGAAAGAATGACACGCACACATGCGCAGGATCGCCACAATTCAATATCGCTTGTCATTCGTACCGTTTGCATATTAATTTTAATTGCTGTTTTTTTATAAGATATTTTTTGTTGTTTTCATAAATACGCACTTGATTTGAAAGTTAAGGCAATTAAAATTATATTTGAACTGTAACTGGGCTGTTATTCCTTACATGGGATCTTTAAAGTTGACATTAATTTCGCAACATTAACAATATATTAAGCTATTTTAATGTGATAGTATAAAAATAGAAAACTTATATTGTACAAAGAAGTACACGTCTTTGTTAAATACTGCTAAGAAACGCAACAGAAGACAATTTAAGTTAAACGTATAGCCATTTTAATTTATCATTGCATTAATATATGCATTGCATAATCAATAATTATTTTTCCGACTTTACCGCGTTAATACAACCTGTATCGTCCACACAGATGCATCTAAACTCACACATGCGCACATTAAGTGGCCCGCGTACACAGCTATGTGCGTTAAGGCGGTGCGACCATGTGGCGTATTTGGGTCAATTGCTGAAATAAACGCATCGTCGCTCCACTGTGCGGCGCACGAGTCGTTTTTTATTGAACCTAAGGCAAGAGAGAGTAACTTCATGTGCGCTGCACTCCTTTTTTATTTATTTCTCTGACGTACTCTTTAGGCGCCGGTCTGCGAGGACTTAGATTATTTATTTTAAATGCAATTGAGAACCGTTAGGTTGGTAGCGTTGTGGGTTATTATTTCCGTTTTTTTTAGTAGCTTGGTCGGCTTTTTGGATTGTTTGAATATTTTTTGAGTTAGTGTTAAGATTTTAGTTCATAGAAAGTGTGTTAATTATTTTATTGTTGTAGAACAGTATGTCAGTGTGAAATTCCTAATACTCCATCCTTTTGAATTATAAACTGAACTTTCTCGTATTTTACATTAAAAATGAAAAATGGCTCGACGTGATTTTATGCATACGCCGGCGAGTAACGTAGGTTAGTTTACATGGTCACGATGGTAGTGAAGCTGCGGGTAAAAGCAAACATGTTATAAATTAACTTAAAATGCAAGGATCAAGTAATCTTAACCGTAAAGTATCGCGTATATTTAGTTTTAGAAATGGCAAGGTCAAGTAAGTTTTCGTTATTTTCAAAAAGTTTTTGTTATGCTTTTTTCGGTTTCAATGCCTAAAATGAAGTACAAAATTAAAAACCGCAGCGATTAAGTATGAGAATGTCAACATTTGTCGGTTACGTGTTAAAGTTAAAAAATCTAAAATATCCGTAATGGATAAATTACGAAACGCGAGAATCGAACTTAATTTGAAGTTACATTATATCAGCGCCAACTATCGAAGCTTACATAAATATTAATATTCTGAAAGGTCACACACAACCGGATTTTAATTAAACAATATACGCCTTCAGGGAAATCTTGCTTAAATTGCATGTTAATGTTATTATTTTATGAATAATTTATAATGTTAAACTATTGCGTTGTAAATCGTACAATAATTTGTAGGTATAATACCATAACTTATGATGCAATACCAATGCATCCATTCAAAATGGTTTATTGTTTAAAGCATTATGATTTTAATGAATAGCCTTTCATTAATATTATAATACATAATTAATTTCACTATTAACATTAACATGTATTATGAATTTTAGTACGTCTTGTTCGGTAAGTTTAAACATTTGGATTAATACAACTTATTTAATAAAGAAAAAAAGAGAAGAACTGTTACTGGAAAGCAAAAAGTAAGGGTATAATTAAATCATAGTTAGGTACCAATTTCCTCAAAAACAACACTTAGCACTGTGTTATTAAGTTATAGTTATGTATACGGATACATTCATTCGTGTTAGTGAACAGACATACAATGCCATATAAAATACTGTAACTCGTTTCAACAACTATCTACAAAAAAAATCAATCAATGTAATTTCATATTTTTACAGTTTATCACGTATTCTGATAAAAACTCGACAATTTAGTAATATCTACTGAAGAAGTAATTTAAATTTCTTTGTTTCAATATGTTACGAGAGTTTTCAAGCTACGAGTCAGCGCCATCTATGCATAATACATTTAAGAGTCACAAATTAACTTTATAATGCCTTTAGACAGCCTTAATAGTATAAAATGATATGGACATGTATCAGACTATACACATATTATATCTGTGTAGTTGTTGTTGATTATGTAAACACATGCGTATTTATCTGGCTGCTTCTTGTGTTTATTTCTGTAGTTTAGTAAAAAACAAACGTTATGTGCACTAGTTGGAGGAAAACAACGAAACCCAGGCCAATAGGTGCAGTTGTTTCAAATATCGCAATAAACAACGCACATAACTTTGCTTACTTTGACAAGCTGTCTTTAATATTCTTGCAAGCTTCGAGGTGGCACAAAAATACAAAGGTCGCCGTAACAGGTTCCCGTGTGCTATTGAAATCAATTTTTATGCAATCAATATCGACTCATTGCTTGTATTATTAGGTATTCATACACTTGTTGTTATCGTGCGCTTGCGTCGATGATTTTTCCATAAATTTTCCTTATATTGCTACTAATGAAAAATTTGTGATAATTATATTTATTTCAATAATTAACTTACATACACCTATCTTTATTAATCACATGTAGTCTATTCCAATCAGACTTAATTTTTTTTTTACTTGACATAAAAACGCCGATTTCTTGTTAACAGCATTTATATTTGGATGTCTTCCAAAATACTGTCGCCTTCATATTACACTTGTTATAGATTGAAATTATAGCTAAAACATCTAAAAACCGTGATAGTTTAATTACAAAGTTTTATTGGAATAGACTTTACATCATGTCTCTATTTAAATACAAAATTAGAATTGTTAGAAGATAAGAAAGTTATAAATGACATAGTCATTTAGTCTTAGGTAGGCATCTTATTCCGTTTCGATATGATAACAGTGTACCTATAAAAACAATTCTGCAAGATTTAATGATAATGGTGAAAAAAGCGACTTCTTAATTATGAAAAAAAACTATTTTTCGGAGGTAATCGCGGTTTATTTTTGATTTTTAAATTCCCGGCGTTTCGAGTGCTTTGCAGCACTCACTCTGGTCACGGGAAGGACTTAGACGTTAGACGTCCAAAAGGCATAGATGTTCCGGGGCACCCTCAAACTTCTTAATTTTTTGTGTTGGTCCGATCTACGCAGAATGAGCTCACGGTGTCTTGAGGCCAGTGTTATGCTTGGTTTTGGATTTTATATTATTAATTACCGGATCCCAAGTCGTTGGATGAACAAATCAAAGATAAACCGCGGTAAAAACCGAAAAATACTTTTATTTCATGTGCAATATCGCGTAAATCTAAGAACTCAGTAACTTCTTAATTATATTTTCAATTTGACAATTAAAATAGGTGTGCTAACCAGCATGACTCACACTGCGATTGTCGATTTTTAATGCGTAGTGGACAAGGCTGCATTTTCGGTAATAGAGTACACATAGAAGCGATAAAGGATCGTAGTTAAATCATAGCTCATGTATTAACTCAGATTTATGATTAATATATTAAGGTGCCTGCGAAAGATATAATGCAAAATTTTTTCAGGCGATGGTTCGACCTATTAGTTAGCGTAGACCGTTTAGCTCGCTGATTAGATAGAAGCAGGTTCTATCCTTATTTGTAAACATACTTACGGTACAGGAATAATTCTTAGTGCGGAGAAACGTATTTAACGCCTTGGAAATCTCAACACGATTTTGGTTGAGTATGTACAGTAAATTTGGGGTCTATATCTATGTTATGATATTGGATACGTCTCTAAATAGCATGCTAAAGGGAAGATCAAAATAATTGTTTACGCCAGTCACGCCTTTAATCCTCAAGCGGGGATGGCAGAGGTGTACTGAGTATACCCACGTTTTGCCGACTATGTTAGGTCCCATGTCATAGGGGTCGAGCCTATTGTCATATACCGGGCACAATTCCAGACTCCGGACTCGTACTGGGAAGTTTTTATTTTTCATACCATTGCTGAAATCTTGACTTGATTTATAGGTTACTTGATTCGCTACAATAAAACAAACTTGGACCTAGCTATGTAGTATTTTTGACATTAAAACAGCCAAAAACATGTTAAAAATCTCTAACTAATTCTTCTTATTTAGCTTCACTTTCATATATACCTCACGAAAGTAAAAAGATTAAACAAACCCAAAAATAAACAGTGCCAAAAGATGGTACATCTCAACTGTCATCAAACAAATAAAACCCTGTGCTGTATTGATTTAAATCCGCAATTTATTTACATAACAAAAAACACATTTACAAGAATATACCGTACGGACGAACAGACAATAAAGTTAACAGTGTTTGACCTAAATTTGTTGTGTACTGTATAAAAGTGGCACGAGGCATGTGAGCGGCGCCGGGGGCCGGAACGAGTGCATCACGCATTTAGAACAAGGGTGTGATGTCATTGGCTTATGACGAATTGATTTGGTGTATATTGTATGTTGAAAATCGGAGCAAAAAGTTGTAGGGGTTTGATATTTTTACACTTACTAACCATGTACTCAGTTGTATTTAACCCTTAAGGGAGGAATATTCAAAAACTATATTATATAATAAACTTTTCTGCAAAATTTCATGCTTATAGACCGACTGATTTTAGCTGTACGTCTTAACGTACAGCCGACCGACACTTATGTCGGTTAGATAATAGTATTGTTAACTTAAGTTAATATAACAGGCTAACAATGTATGAATGAACCTAAGTCTTACTGATAATTTATATAAATTCAAAATGTCTGCCGTCGAAACGTTGAAAAGAAGACTTATAATCTTTAATTGAACGTCCCTAGGGAGATGTTCCTAGTGCCATGATGTCACGTTTGATGGTGAAGGAGGGCCATCATTCAGAAAGAACAAAAGGTATAACTTTATGATTCTATCGATTGAATGGCATATGTTATAAACTAGTGTTTCTTATTAATTATTATATCAAAGTGTTAAGATCTATATAGAGGCTTACATATACTATGCTGTCTCTGCTTACTTTTTTATAAATAACAAGCGTAATAACTATTTATTAATTTATACATCATGTGACACGACATACGCACTTAAAAGTCCACAGCAATAAAAGAACAAAGGGTTTTATTAAGTCATAAAAATAATTCACAATAATATATATTACATAATAAAAAAACTTACGACTCACAATTTTCGGTAAATTGAACTTTAAAAATCGATGCGAAACTTACTTAAACTCAAGAAAGAAATTCAGTACATGTTTTTATAACATTCCGATATCATTAAAAGGAAGTAATATTGGCTATAAAACGAGAGAGAAAGAGAGGATAAAACATAAATTGTTATAGTTTACTAAAACGTTGCTCGTGCCACTAATACAGATTCTGGCTATAACCAAAAACTTTCCAAAGCGGTAGGTAATTTTTTTTAACAAGTTGCATCACAACCGCCTTCCCCTGTACACTGCAATGTGACCTCGATACACGCACACATATAAACCCCACACACACAAACGTTACATCTGTGTGCGCGCGTGTGTATGCACTTATGCTTATGCATTTCCATACACAGGCTGTTTTGTTTTTCATCCGCCATATTTTTTTAATCGCATGTAATTTTTTATGGGTTCATTATAACGAAATAAAATTAGCTCGTAACTTGTTTGTTTATATTTATTTCTGTCATTTTATTGGTGAACAGGTTCTTTTTTTTAAATCAGGAAAAGGTTTCGACCAGTTTAACGTTGAATTCCATTGGTTTCTTATGTCTAATTTAATCTTAAAATTAACTGTTATTTATGTAACATTTTAAAGATGCATAGAAGCAGTTTATATCCCAGCTAACACGTCCAGGTTTTCGAAGCGTAATATGTCACTTACTAACAGAGAGAGACACCATCTTGATAAGTCTTGGGTTCGATCGCCGCATGAGATCTGGTAACAAGGCGTCTGTCTCTGAACGTGAATCTCGTGTTTGTTAACGCATTCATGTTGCAAAAAACATCCTAGTGTGGCACTAATTTTTTAAAAAAAGAAACCTGTTACTTCAGGAACTTTTTGCTAAAAAGAAATTCTGATATATGGACGTTATGTGACATTTTGTGATCGGATAGATAGAGATATTTTGCCACGTGGATGTTCGCTACAACTGCGCTATTTCGCCTACTCATAGCCAAAGGTCCTCCACTAATAAAAAAACACATTTTTTTTTCAAACACTCTGTACCGCCCGTCACAAACACAAACAAAATTCCCCCTCCCGACTGATCGGCTCATAATAAAATGTGGTTTTTTATCATTATTTACTTTTTTCTATGTACTAGCTTAATCTGCATGTGCCGGCACATAGGCCCGCCTCCCATTTGCATCCGCACTGATAATTTGAGTCTATATTTATGTTTGTCCGGCGAAAAATATCGATAAGAGAACTAAGTGAGGCGAAATTATCTGTTTTACAATTGGCTTTTAAAAAGGGACTGTCTTTGGTATTGTGGCGCATGGTGGCTAGTAAACACGAGGTCTTGGGTTTCAATCCTAGCTTGGACAGTGTTATTAAGATTATCGTCAACTTCCCTTGCAGGGTAGGCAGATGTTACAGAGTTCCAACAAGTTCCTTCCTTACAGACCTCTCTGACTTCCTTCACTCTCATAGTTCGTCTCTCACACACTCGTCGGCTACGGAGACTTTTGACTTGCTCTTCTGATAAGAGACGGTCTCCGCAAGAGATCTGGCGTGATGATATTGATAGACAGGCATATTAACATTAATCAAGCTATATCTACACACTGCTAAGTGTAAGCCTCTCCTCTAAATCGCCATTTGTTGCCATGCCAGTCACCGTCACAATATCATAACTACATCTGGCTGGTGGTCTGCCTTTGGGCCTTCGTCCTTTCCTGGGCCACCACTCTAACATGGTCTTGGTCCACCTGCCATTATCCCTCCTCATTAAATGCCCATATCCACTTTGTCTAAAATTTCATTATTAAAAATTGGCAATTACGGGGTTGTGGGTTCGGATTGGATAACGAAGTTATTGTGGTTTTCCTATTGAAAATTTTTAGTAACAGACCAGTCTTGTACCTGGTATGATGGCAATAGGCTTCTTTAGGACCCTATCATCGTCGGCGTAATATGGGTGTACTCAGTGCCCATTCTTTGTCACATTCAGATTATTTTTTATTAATGTAAACCATTATAGTATTTATGAATCTTCAGAAAAGTAACAAAGACTCTACCACCAATTCGAAATGTCATTCTTGTAAATAAAGGCAAGAAACACCACGGTTACTCTTTTAAAATAATATTTTTACAATATTTGCCATCTACATTTTGCTGTGGGGTAAGGGAGAACGAGAATGAGGCGCTCGTAGTGATGTGCGACCGCGGTGTCCTTACCGATTACCAAGGTTAAGCAGCGTTCGAGTCGGTCGGCCCGAGACGGGTGATCGGTTGGTCCCGGCTACTACATAATGTGGTAGTCGTTAAGCCCAGTTGGAAGCCTTAAAGGCGGCTTGATAAGTTCCAACAGCAGGTGGCTACAAACCTGCCTGCATCAATCCGCACTGGGTCCGCGTGGTGAAGTATGACCTAATCTCTCTCACCTCGATTTGTGAGAGAAGGTCTTTGGCCAGCAGTGAGCAGTATAGGCTGATATTATTAAGGGAGAACGATGTAGTATCAGGTCTTAATTAAATGAATCAATTTATATTTATATTCGTGAGAATGGCTACATGGTTCTTTCATTTACAGAGAAAGAAATGAGTAAGAAAAATGAACAATTGTACTAAATTATTAGAAGGAAGAGAAGTAATATGAAATAATAATAGCTGAACAAGTTACCCATATTCTATCTTGGTGTATATGTGCATGTGGGTAGCATAGGCATTTTTTTCTTTGCCAACTAATTAGGTCCTTTAAACATAATTATGTAGACACAAAGCCAGACACAAAGTCTTCGTCATGTTGTCATCTTTCTATTATACTATGATTTTAGTAAGTAATATCCACAGAATATCTACCTATCTATATCATCACGCCAGATCTCTGGCGAGTTAGGCAGAAAGTACAGTTCCAACAGGGTTTTTCCTTACAGACCTCTTTGGCTTCATCCAATCTCATAGTTCGTCTCGTACACGCTCGCTGGTTACGGAGACTCTTGACTTATCAACGGAGTACAATGTCAACTTAACATTTATTCGCGTACAGTAAATAGGGGGCCACCGCTCTACTCCACGCACTTCATGAAGTATGTAAATAGATTACAGACTTAATATTGCCAAATATGACTTCTTTTAAAGGAGGTTCGGTGTAAAGATGAGAAACGGTATGCTTCGGGCATATAGAAAGAATGTCCGAAGAAAGAATGACAAAACTGATATAAAATGCGAAAGTGGAAGGATGTAGGTACCGGGGAAGACCTGGACTATCTTACCATGACCAAATAGACCGGGTCTTATCTGAAGGGCAAGTCAGGAGTCTCCGTTACTGGCGAGCGTGTATGAGACGAGCTATGAGAGTAGAGGAAGCCAGAGAGGTATGTAAGGAAAGAGCATGTTGGAACTCTGTACTCTCTGCCTACCCCGTAAGGGATCTGGCGTGATGATATAGATAGATAAATAGATGATTTTTAACTGTATATTTTAAAATCTGGTTAAATCTGAATACACGATTAAACGAAATTTTCTCGATAGGAAAAATCTAAAGTCGTCTATAGTATATTGCTTTGGATAATTCCTAATTCCAACGCAAAATGCTTGAAATCGATAGAATTTACTTAAAAACATAGCAAACAATTGTAGCAAAGTTCTTGTAAAGCAGTTGTCTATTTTTAACCGACTTCTAAAAAGGAGGAGGTTCTCAATTCGACTGTATGTTTTTTTTTGTATGTATGTTACGCGATCATTCCGCCAATAATTGGCGTATACATTAAAAATTGTTGGAATCAATTCAGTTACCGATCTAGAACAAACTACTTCCAGGTCTTACGTTTATTAGGTTACACATTGTATATTCTTTAAGCGGAGGTAGAAAAAATCTACCGTGTGAACTCACATATTGCCAACTATGTGAGATCCTAATGTAATAGCTCTACTTACCCGGCAAAGGATCTGACGTGATGATAAAATTACACAGGTGGATAGAAATAAATAACATGTGACTTTCTGTATTCTTTCCTACACAATCTCATCGTACAATCAAAAGCTTTGATACCCCAAAACGGCCGGTGAAAAAGGATTTTTCGTGAAAAGAGCACACAAACAGGCTAACAGCAGTTGAATGGCACGTGTACGATCGCCCACCACTGGAAGCACATGTCTGAAAAAGGTTTTGAAAAAATATAAAAACACCGGCGAAGATGGAAGTTTTTTAAGTTCACCTAAGGTTCTGTAGATTTTATCTTTCAAGTTGTTGAAAGCAAGTATGGTTTCCGCAACTGTTTCAGTCTCCTGGCAGCAAAACAGCGCCTTGGAGGACCGCGGTGTTCGAAACGATCACCAAAGGTGATAGCTTTAAGCTAGCTCGGTCTGAGATGGGTGACCGTTTGTGACATTTCCATTTTAAGCGTCTCGGTTGGTGGTCTCGGATGTCACTTAATCATCTAGCGGAGTTGAACGCTTTATAGGTGGCCTGATAAGGTCCAACAGATGGTGGCCATAAACCTGCTACCACCTATCCGTAAAATGCGCAAAAGACTATGTTCTTCATGCACAAGTATTACACTTGACACTAAAAGCGAGACAACTGCTTGCATTTAGAAACTGCAATTATGTATTTCAAGTAATTTTACTCACGTACTCAAGTACTCTAAGTATAAGTGTAAGTGGTACATAACTGTTATAATAAATAAATGAACGGAGCATACTAAATTCGCCAATTTATGGAAAAACAGCGCAATGGGTTTCATTGTTAACAAACAGACACGTCTCTGGTACAAAAATAAAATTCAAAGAATTCCGAACATTTAAAAATACAATTTCTCGAATCTTTAATCTGTCACAATAATCCTATAGTTGGCGGGAATATTTTTTACTTTTAAAAATAAACGTTTTATGTGCGGAGCCCTAAATTCGAAAAGCGGACGGCGCGCGGGCATTCCGAATATAGAACTTTCGCTTTCGGCCCGTAGACGAGAGATTTTTTTTTCCTCTTTTTTTCACGCGTTCCCGATAGAATTTGTGACGTATTTTTTTTCCACTCCACTCTCGCTTTCGTAGTTGCTCGTAAAAAGCAAATAAAGATCGGTAAAAACTCGTTTGTGGATTTTTGCGTGGACTTTTTCAGGGTTATTCATATTTTTTTTTACGATTTTTAATAGTAGATTTTTTACGGCTGGCCATCCTCGTCTAGTAGTGGTGGGCTTTATTTTATTATTTTAGCTGTGCGTGATATTTCGATCGGCAACTCGTATGTTGTTCTGAATTTGTTTTTCAAATGTGTTGTGATAACTTTTCTGAATAAATGATAGGTTATTTTTAATTTGTGATATACATTTTTTATTCATTTAATATTCTGAGGAATTTATTACTGCTCCGAAAACCTTATTTGTTCAAGCATGCATATAGCCAACCTGCTCCGGGTTTAAATTAGTTTTTTTTTATTAAATTAAATTTAAATAAGTGATTCAAGAAAATAAAGTTATTTGCTGGTTTGCTGCATTCTCTGGTATATTTATTTATAAATGTTATTATTTTAATAACTAATTAAAAATATATTTCACCAATGTAATAATAAATACCAAAAGGGCTACTGCATACTAATTAACTCGCCACTACAAAGCTGAACATCGCGACATTGTATTATATTTTTATTGATTCTATATATATATTTTTTTTTAAATATAAACACCGTGACCATTATTTTTCAAGGGATTACAATAGATAGAGGCAAATAATAAAAAGGTCCTGAAACGGATTCACTATCCTTGCAAGGAGGAAACGACTGATCAGGAAAAGAGGAAAGAGAGAGAGGGAAGAGAAAGAGATTACAAAATAGTGTTATCAATTTTTTACCATCCAGTCAACAATTTTAAAACAACGAGAAATTTTAACATACCTACCAGGGGATAGACAGAGATCAATTTTAACGTCTCCCTCGTTGGTCCGGTGACCCACAGTGTAGGTAGCAATCATGAGGTCCTGACTTTAAATGTGGGTCGGACAAACTATGATTCTATTATAAGGTCCTCGATAACAATCCCAAGTCTAAAATTGCGCCCAAAATAATAGTTAATAGGTTCGCTCCTACTAAAGACCTAACTTCATCAAAGACATTTGGGTGTACACAGTACACCTCTGGTACTCCCATTTGGGGAAGATAGGTATGATGATTGTTTCTGTTCATATTATTCCATTTAAATAACCCTCTCATCATTCATTCAGATCATTTACCATACAATCATCAAATCTCGCCCCCTTGTATTGAGATCTAAAATCATTGACGATATTTGGGTACATAATACACCTCAGCTACTCCCGTTTGGGAAATATAAGTAAAACGACGTTTTTTTAAGACTTAAAAACGTAAGTCTATCACAAAATAGTGTTAACCATCAATCTTTTACTATTCAGACATCAATTTTATAACAACAATATATTTTAATGGTTAGGCATCAAACCCGGGACCACGCCCTGCACTAAAGTTACCCTTTAAACTTTTTAGTTCCGGTCACTGAACTCAAGTGTAACTATATCGCTCAGTGCTTGGAGGACCGGAAGCCGAAGCTGAAGGTTGTGGGTCTGATACCGACTAAAAAGGCGTTTGTTAATTTAACATAACTAATACTTGCATAGCTTCACAACTGTATTTAAATGTAAGATTAATCAGATACTTTGGACTTCATCATCTCAGCCTATTTGTCCACTGCTGAATATAGGGCTCTCCAATCGCTCTCCAGCGTAACCGGTCCAATGCCACCTACATCCAACGACATCCTGCGATCTTCACAAGATCGTCGGTCCATCTGGCAGGTGACCGTCCCACGCCGCGCTTGCCAATTCGTGATCTCCGCTATAAAATCCATCTGCACCAACACCCGTCCTAGGTGACCGGGGATTGCCACTTCACTAATCCTATGGGCTATATCGGTCACATTGGTTCTTCTGCGAATCTCCTCATTATTGATTCGATCACGCAGAGAATCGCTCCTTCCATAGCATAGTTCTTTCCATAGCTTGCTGAGCGACTCTGAGCTTCTTTATGAGAATATTGTTTACAATAAGTCTTTGGACTTAATATTAAAAAATCGGCCTATATATCCCACTACTTAGCAAAAGCCTTCTTACAAGTTGAGGTAAGACAGATTAGGTCATACTCCACCATGCGGACCAGGAGCGGATTGGTGGAGGCAGGTTTGTAATCAGTCGCTGTTGGAAATTATCAAGCCTGTGCTTGACGACTACCACACGAAGTGGTAACCGGGATCAACTGCTTATAAAATGCCACAAACGGTCACCCATCTTAGACTGACCGAGTCAAGCGTTGCTTAACCTTGGTGATCGTGGAGATAGTACCATAGTGCTATTAACGTCTTAAATAACGTACAGGAAGTGAAACAAAATCATAATAATTCAAAATCCCCCAACTGAATCTGTAGCGCCAACATTTAGGTTAAAATATAAGGATCTTGCATAAGAAAACGCTGGGGGGGTAACCACCCCTCTGTATCTCCGTTTTTAGTATTTTAGTAAGTTCGGGGGGGAATTACCCCCTTGGGGGGCGACCCCAGGGGGGCGCAAGATGTTGATGTTTCTTAGTTTTATATTACTGGTGTACTTTATTACTTATTTGTGTAAGTGTGCTTGTGTTTTATTTGTTGTGTGTGTGTGTGTGTGAGTAGGAGGGGGTAAGTACGTGACGCGCTTAGTTGCTTCTTCTATGCAGATGCGCGGGGGAGTTATGTAAGTTATAGATTATTTTACCTTTTTTTATTGTAACTTACAGTGGCGTTTCTTGAGTATTTATGATTCGTCTGTTTAGTTAATAGTCAAGTAAAGAGGTATATTAGGGAAGAACCTTTTGGAAATCTGTGCTCTCTGCCTACCCCGCAAGAGTTTTGGTTATTATTATATTTGTTTGACTTCTTCCGGTTTAGTTTCAGGGCGCGTACCACAATATCTTTGACAAAGTCATTATAATCTTACTGTGCTGTAAAAAAGAGATGTGTGTGTGTATGTAGCCCAGCTCTATCTCTATTTCATGGTAAACTAAGGTTAAAATAGGTTTGCATGGCCAAATAGAGCGTGTCTTATCTGAAGAGCAAATCAAGAGTCTCCATAACCGGCGAGCATGTATAAGACGAACTATGAGACTGAAGGAAGCCAGAAAGGTCTGTAAGGAAAGTACTTTCTGCATACCCTGCAAGGGTTCCGGCGTTATGACATAGATAGAATTTAAAACTAAAACCGTAACTTCACAAACCTAATAGTGAATTTTTAATTATACTTAACTCTAGTCTGTAATGTTGGTAATCGCTGAAATAGTACAGACCAAGTATAAATGAAACATTAAAGATAGTTATTATCTTATAATAAGCTAAAAGTTAACTAAAACAACCTCGTTTCTACGTTTAAACCCTTCCATAATAACATACTATAAGTAACAATTCAACAAAGAGCGCTTAGCACATATTGACGTTAGCATAACCTAAATCGAGTTGATAGGCCATCCTTTTCACACTTCAAATTGACTACATAAATTAGAATGTAGCAACACGATTTCTCAACTTTAATCAGTTCGTGCTAAACCCTGTTGATAATAAAAACAATCTATTTTACTACACACATCAACCATTTAAATTAACAACTAAGGTACATACATACCCCGCAAGGGATCTGGCGTGAGGTTATAGATAGATAGATAGATAGGTACATACATATAGTTTCATAATATTTTTCAATATCATAATCAATGACCATAAGATGTCCACTGCTGGACAGAGGCCTCGCTCAAAAATCGCCACAACGACCACCCTTATGTTATGTTACAATTTGGAGGAGAGAAAGAGTAATCATTGCTCAGCTGTGAGACACATTAGGATAAAAAAAAAAGTCTAACAATGTCTGCTGGTAAAAAAATATGTCCTAATGTAAAACTTTTTCATATTTCATTGCGACTTCTAAACTATTAGAAATAACACCGTCACGCCTATATTCCGCAAGCGGGGGTAGTAGTGGTGTACTGAATACACCCCCTTTTCGCCGACGATGTTAGCTACCATGTAATAAGGGGCGAGGACCGGGCACAATTCCAGACTCCGAACTAATACTGGGAAGTTTTCGTTGGAAATACTACATTTGTCCGACCTAGAATTTAAACCCAGGACCTCGTTACCACAAAGCGATACGCTTTGCCACTAGACCAACGAGGCAGTGACTATTAGAAATTAGCTACGAATAAATGTAACCCCTATAAATATAGCTAGTTACAAATATATTATTCTAGGTAGTTTTAACTGCGCTACCTACCAGGTCTAGAAGTAGCATGACTTCTGAATAATGTTACTTGGTAATAGTGAAAGAATTAATAAAATCGGTTTAGTAGTTTCCGAGTTAACCGATAACAAACAAATCTTGCTTTTTTTCTCATATTAGTATAGACTGATTGTCGCCTGCGGATTCGCACGCAATTATTTTGTAATTTAGCTATTTACTATCACAATTAAATAACCTCGCACTTAGAAATAGTGTAACTTTCTGACAGTTCAGAAAGAATTTTAAGAATCGGATCAGTAGTTCTAAAGATCTTCCTAGAAACATCATGCAGTATTTTATTAGTGTGTCTGATCAATACTTCTAGTAATTATCTCCTATAACCATACATAGATACAACTTTACCTGTTTA
Source organism: Phalera bucephala (assembly GCA_905147815.2). Taxonomy (NCBI): domain Eukaryota; kingdom Metazoa; phylum Arthropoda; class Insecta; order Lepidoptera; family Notodontidae; genus Phalera; species Phalera bucephala. The sequence continues at coordinate 2,488,463 of LR990621.1, read as the reverse complement.
TAACATAAATATACATAAAGATCAAATTCTACATTATACATATATAAAAACGAAACTCAAAACAGGAAAACGTATGTAAAACAGGAACCGACACACGATCGCGAGGGTGGAACATCAAAAACTCTAATCAAAACATTACGACTCACCCCCAAACCACCCCCAACATTAAGGCTCGAAACTTTCAAGCTCCCCATCAATATTCTTAGTGAAATATAATCAATTCTTAGAGAGAAAGAAACAGTCTCTTGTATTGATAAATGAGTGCTCCCTTCATATTTCCGCGTTCCCCCCCTGTGGGGGTTTAAACCACCCCCTGAGGGGGACATCTTAGGAACGTGCAAGATAGTAAGCGTCTAGGGTTGTGGGGCTAATGAACTTTTAAGTTTCTTAGGCGCGTGCGAGATTTCGTTCTGTTGAATGCCGTTTGGTAAGAACGAAGGGATGGAAATAAGAGTAGTGGGGGAGATTAGAAATCTTGCTTTTGGGGTGAAGTCAAATAGTAATGAAAAATGATGTAAGTTGTTTATTATTAGTACTTTAAAGTGTGAGTTTTGAAGCACGATTTTTAGTTTTGTTTTGGATAGTTGTTGCCAGAAGTAGATGAACATCATTTTTAAATATAATTCAAAGGCCTAATTACACTTTAAAACCTAAAAATATAAAAGAAAAATTAAAAAAAAACTCAAAATAAAGAAAATTATCTAAAATTTTGAATCTCTAACTAGTTAAAAAAACCGTCACGCCTATATTCCTCAAGCGGGGCTGGCAGAGCTGTACTGAGTGCACCCACGTTTCGCCGATAATGTTATGTCCCATGTAATAGGGGGCGAGCCTATTGCCATATACCGGGCACAATTCCAGACTCCGTACTCGTACTGGGAAGTTTTCATTAGAAAAACTACACTTGTCCGACCTAGGATTTGAACCCAGGACCTCGTGATTACAAAGCGATGCGCTTTGCTACTAGACCAACGAGGCAGTCAAGTGTCAAGAAGTAGAAGCTCTATCTAGTTTACATATTTATCTCAAGTATATTTTTAATTAACAAAAAGGCGCAGTACCCCTCGTGTCTTGGATCTATCTTAGTGCCACCTACATTTATCTATCATTTAAAACTCCGAGAAAGCTAACGGAAAAAAAGACACCTAATGTAAATTAATAATTATAAAAAAACCACGATTTCCATTCATTAGATTAACAAATAGTAACTACATACAATTCATAATTTGTAACTACCCACATTTCCTCCTCAAATTATAATATACCCTCCAATTAAAACATTCAAAATGTAATAATTAAAAACTTCCTCTAATCAATTAGTATAACACGGTGCAGCCCTGCTACGGCGTAGCGAGGCCTACACTTCGTAGCGGCCGCGGCTACGGCGTAGGCGCTAGTGGCGCCCCCCCGACACAACTTTTTACTAAGAACCACGCGAAATGAGCGGATAAAACATAGATAGCTTCACTTTTAAAATATATCTTTATTTTTCATAGAAATTAGTCAATAAAATTAAATGTATTTCTTTTATGTGTGTAAGGGTAGGAATATGTGTACATATCATATCCTATCTCAATGGTATGTAAATAACTATAGATAATTTAGTTATAATAGGAGCGATGATGATGTATGCTAAATCTATTTTCGCGTCATTGTACCCAGACATAGGTTCATTATTTTTATTTTTAGATAACGTAGCCCCCACACTAAGAATTATTCCTGTGTCGTGAGTTCACTTACAAACATGAAATTTACGTATACAAATACCAAGACTAATACAAACATTTGTGGTCACACAAAGACTTGTCCCGTGTAGAAATCGAGTGAGTACTGGAAGCAGTAAGCGAAACGGCCTATGCTCTGAAACGCTGAACAAGTTGTGGTCGAACTATTTTTTTAACCCTATAAATAGATAGTAAACAGTGTACTTACACTTATATTTCTGTATTCTTTTCTTTTTTTTATAAAAAACATAGCCCCACACTACGAATTATTACTGTGTCGTGGGTGCGTTTACAAACATGAAAATCAGATGCACAAACACCCAGACTGAAAAAAATATTTGTGGCTCACACGAAGATTTGTCCTGTGCGGGAACCGAACCCGCGACTACTCAACCCAGAGGACAGAGCGGCTCGAGCTCTTAACCACTGGACTAAGCCGTCCGTCAAGTGTATATGATTTGGTGGTGTAAGTTCGAATCTCACGTCAAAGAAAGTGTTTATGCGGATTTTCTATAATAGTCTATTTATGACTGCTCGTTAGTCTATTGGCAAAACGCTTTGTGATCATGAGGTCCTCGGTTCAAATCCTAGATCGGACAAATGTAGTGTTTCTAACGAAAACTTCCCAGTATGAGTCAGGTGTCTGGAATTGTGCCCGATATAGAGCAATAGGCTCGCCCCCTATTACGTGGGACCTAACATCGTCGGCGAAACGTGGGTGTACACCACTGCCACCGCCGCTTGGGAAATATAGGTGTACCAGTGTTTTTTTATTAGTCATGTTTTTCTATAATAATATCTCAGTAGCGCCTGGAGTCTAAAATTGTGTCAACACACAGTTGTAGAGGTGTACTGTGTACACCCACATTTTAAGGACGAGCCTATTGCTAGCTTATAGCTGTTATATCGGGCACAATTCCAGACCGGACCAATTCCGGACGACTACAGAATCATTCGTCAAGAGGACAATTTTGTTTTCAGAAAAATTCAAATATTTTTTACGTTAAAACAAACATATGTTCGCAAAACTTACAAGCGACTAACATTGCATCTTACCAACAAATTTTCTCATTTTAACTAAAAACACACTAACGAAGAATCGAACCCCAACTACTGAGCTCCCCAACCTCCATACCGCTGGCGCGGTGCCCCGCTCTTATTTTAAACAACTACCCGCCTTTATAATACATCCAGTTTCGCGACTAAATATCAGCGAGTGTGGCGGTGTACGCCAACCGACTACACTTGATCGTTCTAAGGAGCTAATCTTTTTCTTTTATTTATTACTGACTGTTTTGCTGATCTGTCGGTATGTGATGCAACTAGCGTTAAGGAGTTCCTGGGTAAGAATTCTAGATAGGATAAAATGTTAATCTAATAGTGCATGGTGCGGCTAACGTTTTGGTTCACCAAATCCATGGTTGGATTTCTACCAATTTTTTTTTTAATTTATATGACGGCAATATGTGGGTATACAGAGTATACCCCTCCCAAAATATATGCATGACGGGTTTATTTTTTTTTTACTTCAAAACAATTTCGCTATTTAACATATATTTTTTAACGTTGGAGTTTAGTTGCCATTAAACTATTACTGCGATAGCTAAAAAGAGGACTGTTAATTTAGTAAGCTAAGCATTCATAATAGATTCACAATGACCTGTATCAAAGACACCTATGTTTAATCACCAAGGGTTCCGTGGAACACTTTTTTGTCTTCCACCCTAGAAATAAACATAACTGTCACCTGACACCGAGGAGTAAAGTAATTGTACCTAAGTGATAAAACTTGAAAATGAAACGACACTCGCGCGTAACTCCATCTGCCTCATAATATTGTGACACTTTACACATTAAGTAAATTTTCGTCTATATTAATAACTCAACAAAACGCGACATAATACCTATTATACACTTAATTCCCACATAGAAAAAAATGCATCTATTAATAAAGAACGAGTTGCCCAGCTAATGTATCAAAACCTTCGCAACGCCGTTCTTCCGCGTACCGTATTTACAAGTATTGTAAGTATAGAATTATATATTTTATAACGCTCTCCCCGCCCGCTGGCGCCCGCCACCTCCGCCCGCGCGAACTAAGTCTTTGCGCATCTTTCTATACCCCCACCTTTTTGCTTCTTTTAAAACCACCCGTCGTATGTACCCCTTCCCCCATCCGACTAATTTGGGGGTACAACTGAAGAATTATTTCTTACCGACGTGAACACAAACGAATATCCACTTTAATAACCCCCCAACTAAGTTTAAATTCGACCGATCCGCGAATAAAGTCTTTGGACTGTATCTCTTCACTTCGAAAACTAATTCGGAATTAGAAGACGGAAGCAAGTGCTGAAAATATACGAGCGAAATTACATTCTAATATTTGCGATATAAGGTTTATTTTAGATTGTGTTAGTACGTAAAATTAGAACACTCGCGTCAAAAATATGAAATTAAAATCTTCATACTAGCGAAAGAAGTTTTAGCATCTTTGTTTTAGAGTGAGAGGGTAGAGGTGCATTAGTCTCGCTCTTGCAAGGGGGGAAGAAATGGGTAGTTGGACGTAAAAAGCTGGTTTCTTGATCAATGCGCCTCGTATTCCGAATTAATCATAACTGGGGTATTTTCGTCTATGTCCGGGTTGTGGGGGGTGTTGGGGGGGCTTCGTAGGAATCGAGAAATCGTATTCTAAATGAAAATACGGCTCTTCCTGTTTACGTTTTGTTATAAATTGTTTAAGACAGTGTTTGTGTGACGGGAAAGAGATTGTATTTATTATGAGTGCAGAATTTTATTTAATCGTGTTATTGTACCAGCGAATACAGTTTGCATAGACTTACTTGGATTTTGAGTAGGTATGATGGAAAAATACATCGTTACGTCTTTATTCCCATAAGATTCAGCGGAATATAGCTGAGGTGCACTTTGTACACTCATTTATCGTCAACTATGTTGTCTACGTAAGAGTATTCGAACCCAGGACCTCATGTTAGTGAAAACTGATATAGATTAGTAGAGTAATAAGTTAGGTTAATTGGTTGTAATATAGACGTTAAGAAACCTCATCGAATATCCAAGATGTCCTGGCATGACCAAATACACGTTGTCTTGTTTGAATGGCAAGTCATGAGTCTTCGTAACCGGCGAGCGTGTATAAGACGAACTATGATAGTAGAGGTGAGAGACATCTGTAAGGAAATCTGTGCTCTCTACTAATCCCCCAAAGGATCTGGCGTTCTGATGTAGGTTAAGAAAAGAACCTTTTTTTGTTTTTCGGATATGTTTTTTCAACTGTGAGGTTCGAGCCCGCGAATATTCGATTCAGGTGGAGTGGCAGTCTTAACCACTGCACCAAATTGTCCATCAAACAGATGATACACATATAAATTAAATAAGTACAGTAGAATTCGCTTATAATTTCATATAATACTAAGCGACCGTCATACAAAATGTATGTATCTAGAGAACTTGTAACGTTTTAAACCTAACCAAATACAAGAATAATTAAATAAAATTGTTGTGTAATAAAACTATTTCTCAAATTTTATCGCGATTTATTTCTGTTTTTTAAGTTCCCGACGTTTCTGGAAGTGATCACGGGAAAGACTGAGTTGTTAGACGTCCAAAAGACATGGTTGTTTCGAAAAAAAATATTTATAAGTTTGAAGGTACCCCGGGTATCTCGAAAAATAGTTTTATTTCATGTGTAATATTCGTGTAAATCTACTCAGTAAAATTATTGTTATATACTTGTAGTTTTTACATAAGACATAAACATAATTTCTTAAGTAAACGTCATAATAAGCGATATATCAATAAGTGAAGTCATTATATCCAAACTTTGTTTCATAGAAATTTATATGGAACCAAACTTCGCACTAAAATTACGTCATAGTAGGCGGTTGGTCAATATAGCCGGAGTCAAAATAAACAGTTTCTACTGTAATAGTAAAAATCATACCGCAAGCTCACCCAGCTATAAGCAACCACCGCTAACTAAAAAATAACATAATTTGCGCTTAGTTTAGCTTATTCTAGACGAAAGGGCCTTTGCCCAGCAGTGCGACACAAATGAATTTAATAATAATAATTATTTATTTATTTTACAAGATATCGAGTTCGATTATTTGTCTTTAGTAGTCCTAATAACCCTTTCAGTGACAAAGTCATAAGAGTACATATGCACGTTGTATACGATCACGGTCCATCGAACAAAATGTCTTCGGGCTAACACTAAACGCCTATGAAAAATGTGTTAGCAATTTTTACTTACCAAATTATTTGCGGAATATATTGTATAGGCGCTTTATAATCGAGTTGCGAGAACGACCAATGTCCTTACAGGGTTCTTATTCACAATGACCAAGTAACATAACGCGGCACGTTACGATACATTCCTGAAATGTTCTCGTAATTTTACTTCGTGGTTTACAGAATAACATTAGAAGATCATTATATAAAGGTATTGTACCATTCTGCGTTTGGTCGTAGGGAATAAGGACTGATTATAATCGCATCTTATTTTGACAAGGGATGAAATACACGGGTTTGTGTTGGAATTGGGGCAATTATGACTGATATTCCGGTTTACTTTCGTTATTAAAGTTGGTTCTTTAATTAATTATGAATTATACTTACATTAATTTTGAAGTTTGATGTAAGTTTTAATTGTTAAGAAAAAAATAAATTAATTACAAGTGCTTTCATAATTATTTTATCTATCTATCTACATTACGTCAGATCGCTTGCGGGGTAGGCAGAAAATACAAAGTACCAACAGGATTTTTTCTTACATACCTCTCTGGTTTCATCGACTCTCATAGTTTGTCTCATACGCGCTCGCCTGTTACTGAGACTCTTGACTTGTCCTTCAGATAAAACTCGGTATTTGGTTGTGGTAAGATAGTCTAGGTCTTCCCGGTATCTACATCCTTCCACGTTCGCATTGTATATCTGTTTTGTCATTCTTTCTTCTCACCTTTTTTCTATATGCCTGAACCAATGGAGCATACTTTTTCTCATCTTTACACCGATACTATTTATTATAACATTATAAAAAATGATGTTCCCCAAACGGAGGCGGCAGAGGTGTACTGTGTACTCCTACTTTTCGCCAAAGATGTTAGATCCCATGTAATGGAGGGTGAGCCCATTGCTATTAAACCGGACACAATGCCAGACTCCGAACTGATATTGAAAATTTTTCTATAAAAAAATTAGATCTTGTCTGACTTAGGATTCGATACTAGGACTTCGTGATCGTTCCGCGCATTACTAGCCACTAGAACACCAAAGTTTATGTCCTACTAGCTTCTGCTCGTGACTTCATCCGCGTTATTTAGACAGGAACTTACTTACATTTTTCCGGGATAAAAAGTATCCTATATGTTAATCCAGTTGATAAACTATCTATAATATGAGCCCTGTTAAGAAACTGTCCCACCGTTAGGCAGGGCCTCCTCTCAAACTGAGAGGGCTTAGGCCATAGTCCACCACGCTGGCCCAGTGCGGGTTGGCGAACTTCACACACCTTTGAGAAACTCTTAGGCATGCAGGTTTCCTCACGATGTTTTCCTTCACCGTTAAAGCAAGTGATAATTAATTTTTAATACGCACATGCTTTCGAAAAGACAGAGGTGCGTCCCTGGGTTTGAACCCGAGACCTTTGACTTTGCAGTCCTACGGTCTAACCACTAGGCTATCACTAGTAATAAATTTTTCCGGGATAAAAAGTATCCCATGTGTTAGTCCAGTTGATAAACTATCTATGTACCAAGTTACATCCAAATCCGTTAAGCCGTTTTTGCTTGATTGAGGAACAAACATACAAACTTTTAAATTTATAATATTATTAGTAGGATTACATGATGGCTTTTTTAATAATTTTATTAGAATGATGGTAAGTTAATAGATTTTATTCGAAGAGGTGAGCAGATATGTGCATCACCGATAACAGTGACTTATTTATACAAGTAATGATTTCGTTAATATAATATCAAAATATACCGCGATAAAATATGAATAAACAGTTTTATTACACGTGTAATATATAAACTAAAATAGAAACATGTTTTTTATTCAAATCGAAACAACCATTATTAATTAAAATAAATTATTTTTTCGTCGGCGAAACGTGGGTGTACTAGTACACCTCTGCCACCCCCGCTTATATAGGCGTGACGATGTAGAAATTATTTTTTATCTTAAAAGGTGGATGGAGGGGTAGATAGTACCCAGTATTCTCTTTTACGAGAGAGAGGGAGATATTTACAGTCCATTTATATTTTTTCATCCATTTTCACATACTCAACATAGTTTATTTTTATAATAATACCATAAAATAGATATATTCAGAGCCCACATTATTTCAGATTTTACAAATCTTCCGAGAAATAAGATTTCTCACATTGCTTTTACCTTAAACAAGCACCAAAATATTTCTAAAATGACGGTACAATAGATAAAAATCCCGATACTGCCTCGATAATTTTAAGTTTTTCCCCAATTTTTCCCCTGATACTAAGTACCCTTTCTGTTCACCCCCTCAAGGCACACCGGTAACCCCCAACGCATACTTGTTGCTAACATGTGTCAGTTACAAACCAACACGTCAATGTTACACGCCAGGGCATCAAACCTACACGCATAAAAATATATTTCTTAAAGTGCCTTCGTCAACCACCATTGTATTTACCACTCTACTCCTTGCTGAATAGGGCGTATTTTAGGGTGAGGATGTGAGAATAAAACTATTTTTTCAGAGCTATTCGGCTCATTTGAAATGTAGGCATTTTTTTAGTTAGTTTATTTTATATGTGGAATATTAAAATGATGTTTATGGTTTTGTGTTTACGTTCTATGTCTTTATGCCAGTATTATCTTTAGAAGGGTAGGCAGGGGCGTACAAGGTACACCCACATTTCGTTTAGTATTAATTGTGATAAGGCAGGTGGTGGCTATGCCGCCATTATTAAACACAAGTTTTTTTTATAATTTTGCTGACGCCATGTTTTCGACCAAATTAATCTAGACTATATTTACTCCTTTGCTAAATATTATTTAATATTATTTAAACCGTTTGTATGTCACAGAATTAAAAATATCCAATTTTACATTAACTCGTCGTCAGTTTAAAAAGTCCTACGTACATTTGTTTTTTTTTTCAGGAGACACAAAGATCTGTATATTTTTTACGTGCAGAAATATTTTAATGGCAAAACGTTAATAATATTAGTTACCTTGTTGTTTCGGTAGCGCATAGTGCGCATGGAGATCACGAAATCCTGGATTCGAATCCAACGTCAAAGAAAATGTAAGGTTTATCTATAGAAGAGTTACCAGAATCAGTCCGGGGTCTGGAATTGTGCTCTGTTTAATGGCAATAGGCCCAGCTCCTATTACATTTGGTGCAAATTATGAGTGTACACAGCACACCTCTGTCACCCACGGTTAGAGAATAAAGGCTTGACTGTATTTATTTATTTTGAATATTAAAACATATGTTACATATCTTTACAAATTAAAAATGAAGCTTTTTGAAACGAAATACTGAAGAAAATACTCAGTCCTTATGCTTCTTAATTTATTGTTGGCCCGGTCTACGCAGTCTCTATCTGGCCATGGATACGGCAAAAAACTCGAAACGTCGGGAAACTTAAAAAATAAGCCGCTATTCAATCTGAAAAACAGTTTTATTTTAAAACCATGCCAATTTCTAATTACCCCTAATGAGATACCACGTAAATATACACCATAAAAATACAAAATACAATACAAATCTAAACACAAAAAAATTAGGGGCCCGTCACATTCAGAATCAGAAAAACCATCTGAACTAGACACCGCGGCACACATGTGCGAATAATTTAAAAATACGCAAAATACGGCCACTTCACTTCTAACCAGGGGGGGCTCTCCCCAACCCCCACTCGTTTTGCGTATTTTTCGGTATGCGTGGCAGGTGGCGCCCCCCCGGGGGGGTTCGTTAAAAACCGTCGTAGTATTATAAAAGTTGTGCCTACAGCGTGTAAGTAGTTGGGGGATGGGGAAGGGGGTTTTTGGGGGTGTTCGCCACCTAGTTAGACAGTTAAAAGTATGCGGTATTAACGGTACGGAAATGAATATACGAGTAGGTACGTTTTTTGGGAGGCTGCGTCGCTCGGGTTAGGATAATGAAAAATACTTGGTTTTATTTTTTTTTCTCTCTGTGTGCTTTTTGTATTGCGTTGTTTAGATTATGAGTGGATAGGGTTTGGAGGCTTTGAAGTGAGGTTCGTTGGTAAGTTACGGTTCGTGAGGCTTAGAAATTTATTTATGTCCTCTTCAAGATTGGTGGTGACGATGTAGAATGGTAGAATGTTGGTACCGAAGAAGACCTAGATTATCCTATCAAGTTTGAAAATATACATACACGAACATAGAGCCGCCTCCCTTTTTGAAGTCGCTTAAAAATAGACCGAGTCTTATTTCATAGATAAGGCAACAGTCTCAGTAACCAACGAGTGTGTATAAGATGAACTATGAGAGTGATTACGATTTAGCGCCGTGGTTAAGAGCTTAAGCCGCTCTGCCTACTGCGTCTAATAGTCGCAGGTTCAAGTCCCGCACGGGACAAATCTTTGTGTGATCCAGAATTATTTGTTCTGGTCTGGGTATTTGTGTATGTGAATTTTCATGTTTGTAAACGCACCCACGACACAGGAATAAATCCTTGTTTGGGGCTACGTTTATACTAAAATAAAAAAAAGAAACGCGGAAGGTACGTATGGAAAGGACCTCTGTGCCTTCTGCAAAGGATCTGGTGTGATGATTTACTATTTATTTGATGAAATTTTTTATTGATTGAAATGATGATTCGGTCACTATTTAGATTCATATTTTCAAGCTGGTCAGTTTTGTAGTCACTTCTCTACTCACTAAAGTATATGCCAGGAGTTAGTAAGGTTATTGTCATTTAACTAAGACATCAGAACATCCATATCTCATTAAAATGATATCAAACTGTCTACGATGGATTTAAGTATATATTTTCTTCAGTCTCCTTACTATATATCCATAGATATTTAATTTATTTATGGATCACATAATAACATCTCTCTCTATAACATCTCGCCAGATCCCGTGCGGGGTACGCAGAGAGTACAGAGTTCCAACAGCTTCTTTCCTTACATACCTCTCTGGCTCACTCCACTCTCTAGTTTGTCCAATACATGCTCGCCGGTTACGTAAACTCTTGTTGTATAATCTATCTATCTATCTATATTATCACGCCGGATCCCTTGCAGGATAGGCAGAGAGTACAGAGTTCTAACAGGTTCTTTCCTTACATACCTCTCTGGCTTCCTCCACTCTCATAATTCGTCTCATACACGCTCGCCGGTTACGGAGACTCCTGTCTTGTCCTTCAGATAAGACCCGGTCTATTACTCCGTAGGTTCGGGCATATGGAAAGAATGTCCGAAGAAAGAATGACAAAACTGATATACATGCGAAAGTGGAAGGATGTAGGTACCGGGGAATACGTAGACTATCTTGATCTATAAATACATAGAAATAGAAAATAACAGAGTGGTGGGAATTAATGAAGCACATCAGCCAATACAGATAATAAAGAAAAGGTTACTAATTTATAAAAGTCAATATCACGCCTTTATTTCTTGAGCTAGGGTACCAAGGAGTACTGAGCACACTTCACATAACACTGATAATGTAAGGCAACAGGAAGCGAACCTGTTATCATTATACCGACTCCTGACTAAAGTGCATATGTTTTGACTAAAAATACCACACTTAGTCTGACCTAGGATTCGAAGCTAAAACCTTCCGATCATGAACCGCAACATAAGCCACTAGACCAGCAGTATTACTGCACATTTTTCAATGTACCCACTGCTGGACAAATGACGCTAAAAGGGACAACACCATACAGAGAGCGATATGTTCTCTACATATATACAACAATTAATAAATTAATTAAACATAACACGTCTACATAACAAAAGAGTACGTAATGACAAATTCCCAAACGCACACACGCAAAAAATATCTAATTTACGCACGGCCGTGCCCTCACCCCCTGCCACCCTCCCGTACACATATGTATAGGTACAACGCAATTTTTGATCAATACTTAAAAATTAACCCAACCTCCGAGGGTAGTTTTTAAATTTATTCTGCGCATGTCGTGATTTTTAATCAGCCCGTGCTCGATGTGTGTGTGATTGCGTTGTCACAACGTATATATGCTTATGTGTTTAATGTCCGCCATTTAAAAGACAAATATCGATGGTTGGGTGTATGAAGTATTTGGTTGTATATTGCATAGATTTGACGGACGATTTAGCGCAGTGGTTAAGAGCTTAAGCCGCTCACTACCTAATAGTCGCGGGCCCGATTCCCGCACGGAACAAATCTTTGTGGGACCGTGGTATTTGTATATGCGAATTTTCATGTTTATAAACGCACCTACGACAGAGGAATAGATACAAGGGTGGGGAGAGGCATTTATAAAAAAATCGCTAATACTTGATTGGTTAAAACACTTAATTTGGTAGTTAAAAAGAAACACAAACCACAAGGTTAGTATCATGGGTTAGTTAGTTTAATTTTTTCTATTAACAGCGTTATGTTTTTAGAGCTTGGTTAAGAGCTGAAGCCATTCCGCCCACCGTATCTAGTAGTCATGGATTCAATCCCCGCTCAGGTCTGGGGGTTTGTGTGTATAAATTTCATGTTTTAAAACGCACCAACGATACAGAATTAATACTTAGTATGAAGCTAATAATAATGTTAGCCCTATTAAAAAACTGTCTTACCGTTGGGTACGGGCTGCCGAGTGTAGGCCATAGTCCACCACTCACGCCCAGTGTGGGTTGGCGAACTTCACACACCTTCGAGAAACTCCTAGGCGTGAAGAGTTTTCCTTCACCGTTAAAGCAAGTGATTTGTGGCACATTTTTTTTAAACAGCTTAGTATGAAGCTGAAATGCAAAATAAGTCAAAATCTTTTGATTACTAAAATTCTGAATAATTTTGATATTAAAAATTAAACCTGTTCTAACATTGGACAATAATTAGTCTCCTTTAATCCCCCTGATGATTAGAGTGGAATATCTGTCTATATATTACACCACTCCCTTGCGGGATAGGCAGAGAGTACAGAGTTCCACCAAGTTCTTTACTTACAGACCTTTCTAGCTTCCTTCACTTTTATACTCAAAGTGAAATAAGCCGACAATATGCGCATTTTCTGTCAAAAAATCTGAATAGCAGTCTAGAGTGATTATGAAATTGTGCCCGGTTTTTTTATTAAGCGTTGCTCCATAATGGCAATAGAGCCACCTTGTATTGTATTGAAACTCAAATAATTTATTTTGTATAAGCCCTGCGGGGGCGCTCACAAATAGTCAATTTACATTTTTTCTTAATCTATTTTAACTACAAATCTACCACCTCTCTTTCCTCTCTATCTATTTTTTCCTGTATATTTTTTTATCATATCGTGTGGATACAATGTTTGTAGGTTACGATTAAATAGTTCGATCGATCGATCGATACAATCTATCACAGTGTGATGCCAAACGACCAAGATATGAGACTAATGAAGTTATTTATAAATAGGATTCCAGATTGCCCACACAAGCAGCGCCCTTTCACGAGTATAACTACTGGAACAGCCATTGGGGCCTAAAATATGAAAAGTGGGTGTACACAGTACACCTCTGCCACCCCCGCTAAGGGAATATAGGCGTGACGGTGTTTTTTTTATTTAAAGTCCACGTGTTGAACCAAAAGGAAGATATCTACACAATATTAGAGATGCTTATGAAATTATCAAAGCAGCAAGTCATTGAGCAGTGAATTCGACTTTCCTTGACCGACTTCTCTGCCCTAATTTCCTTAACACCAACATTAGAATTTCCTTTTATATATTATAATTATTTTCTGATTTCCTTGTTGGTATAGTGACACAGTTATGGCTGAAGATCAAGAGAACTTCAGTTCGAATCCTAAAGTATGGTATTTCTACCAGAAATCAATGCTAATATTATTATTTTAAAAGTAACTCTGTCTGTCTGTTTGCCTGTTATCGGTTCAGGCTAAACCGTTAAACAGATTTGATGAAATTCGGCAAAGAAATAGATATAATCAAAAGGAAGGATATAGGCTACATATTGTCTTAAAAAAAGCACGGGTGTAAAATATACGCCTGAAAATAACGCGATCAAAGTTGCAGGTTGCAGGAGTTGTTAATAATAGTCTGGAGTTTAGAAGTATAATAATAATACAGATTGCTTGGTCTAGTGGTTAAGAGCGTGAGCCGCTCAGCGTACTCGGGGGTTCGATTCCCGCACGGAACAAATTCTTTGTATGACCCACAAGTATTTGTATCGGTCTAGGGATTTGTGCAAAATCATTTTTAAGAACTACACATGAATAAAATTAATATTTATAGACTCGCCTATTACTTTAATACTTAACATCTGTATATCATCGCGCCATCCTTTGCGGTGTAGGCAGAGAGTACAGAGTTCCAACAGGTTGTTTCCTTACAGACCTCTCCGGCTCCTTCCACTCATAGTTCGTCTCATACACGCTCGCCGGTTACGGAGTCTCTTGACTTGCCCTTCAGATAAGACACGATCTATACGGTCATGTTAAAATATTCTAAGTCTTCTCCGGTACCTACATCTTTCTACTTTCCATCGAGACTTAACATCATCAGCAAAAATAGGTAAACACAGTACACCTTCGCAACCTTTGCTTGAGGAATATAGTGTTAATTTTTATCCTTTCCTTACATAACAGCTCGGGGTATTACTGCTTTGTAGACACATTCTGACCAACGTCTTTGGGGTTCTGGTTTGGTCATGCTCACTTAAATGTCTGTGCTTGCGGCAGCTGTTTGGTGCGGGTCACTCCCTTCCCTCCAATATGGTCCAGGGGAGTAATGGCTGTTCTAGAAGTCATACTCGTGAACGGGTGCTGCTTGTGGGGACTGGTCCATCCGGAATCCTTTAGGCACTTTTTAGAAATAACATCTTGCCCATCATCATATACCGTGTCTTATCTGAAGGGCAAGGCAAGGGCGGCAATAACCGGCGAGTGTGTATGAGACGAACTATGAGACTGGAGGAAGCCAGAGAGGTATGTAAGGAAGGAACCTGTTGGAACTCTGTACTCTCTGCCTACCCCGCGAGGGAGTTGGCGTGATGATATAGATAGATAGATAGACATCATTAGTGTCATATCTTAAACGTACCGCTGTAGCTAGATCTTAACTATTTAATTGTAACATAAATATTGTACTCCCGCAATATGATAAAAATTAAAAAATAGTAAGCAAATTAGATAAAAAGGGCATGCCCGCTGAGTTTCTCGCCGGAACTTCTCAGTGGAGGCCGCATTCCGATCCGGTGGTAGCTTAGTATTTAGATTAGATAAAAAGATGTAGACTGACTATTTGTAAGTAGACCCCCTCCCCCCCCCCCCACAGGGTTTATACAAAATAAATTATTTGAGTTTACATACTATGTATTCCGTCAATTGTTTCAGGATAAGTGTTAAGAGTGATTCTGAAGATATTAATATCTATTTATAATTCTATCCGTCACATTTCACGAGAATTATCAGCAAGAGCTCACGTGATTAGAGGGCCTATCGTAGTTACAGACTGTTCAAATAATGTCATAATTTTTTTATTTATTTTAGACCTTTTTGTTCTAACGAAGAAGAAAAAAAATACGTATAAAATGTCGAAAAAAATGTTTATGATTACTTAAAACTCTACCACTCTTTCAAAATCTTATTTCTATGGAGAAAAATGGCAAGTAACTCAACGGCTACTCTTTTAAAAATAAAAGTATTGCAGTTATTTTAGTATTATGTGTCAGCCACGCTTTATAGAAGGACAAGCATAGAAAGAGAAAGATAGGCGTGCATATAAATTAGACGTATTGTCGTCATAAACAAGCTGATTGACTTATTTCAGAGTGTTTAACAAGGGCACACCTTCGTTAGCATAACGCCATCGAGTTGTTAGAATGTCTTTTTCATACTTCAAATTTACTAAATAAAGACGAAAGCGGCAGCACGCTTTCTCGATAACGTAACGATAACGTTAAACGGTTTGTGCTTAGCCCTCTGTTTATTTTTGGTACCTAAGTTCCCTCTTACATTAAAAAGGACGCACGCTGTCCTATTTTCCGGTAAAAACTCGAATTTTAAACCTACTTACACATAA
The DNA here is from genome assembly GCA_905147815.2 of Phalera bucephala. Taxonomy (NCBI): domain Eukaryota; kingdom Metazoa; phylum Arthropoda; class Insecta; order Lepidoptera; family Notodontidae; genus Phalera; species Phalera bucephala. The sequence continues at coordinate 2,472,494 of LR990621.1, read as the reverse complement.
TTCCGTAAAAAAACAAGAAAAGGGGTAAAGAAAAATATAATCCAACTCGTACATTACCTGGTCCTTTCCCGAGTACAAAAACAAACTTACCCAAAACCGTGTCCAGAATATTATATTTATAATGAAATCGAATTATAACGGAAAATTTAATCTTAAGGCTGCAACAACCATAAAAATTAATCATAAGGCTGGACTTCCAAAAATACGCCCAATTTAAAGAAGATTGTTGAAGAATTTACTGCTTATTTGCTATAATAAGTATTCATCATCATCATCATCATCTCAGCCTATACTTGTCCACTGCTGAACATAGGCCTCCCCAATCGCTTTCCAGCGTAACCGGTCCGATGCCACCTGCATCCAACGACTTCCTGCGATTTTCACAAGATCGTCGGTCCATCTGGCAGGTGGTCGTCCCACGCTGCGCTTGCCAATACGTGGTCTCCACTCTAGAATCTTTCTGCCCCAACGCCCGTCCGATCTTCGCGCTATGTGGCCCGCCCATTGCCACTTCAGCTTGCTAATCTTAAGGGCTATGTCGGTGACCTTGGTTCTTCTACGAATCTCCTCATTCCTGATTCGATCACGTAGAGAAACGCCGAGCATAGCTCTCTCCATAGCTCGCTGAGCAACTCTGAGCTTTTTTATGAGACCTATAGTAAGAGACCACGTCTCTGATCCATATATCATCACTGGTAACACACATTGACTAAAAACTTTAGTCTTTAGGCACTGAGGTATTTTGGATGAGAAGATGTTGCGCAGTTTCCCGAACGCTGCCCAGCCGAGTTGGATTCGTCGATTGACCTCTCTCTCAAAGTTGGACCTACCTAACCGGACTACCTGTCCCAGGTAAATGTATTCGTCGACAACTTCAAGAGTAGGGTTCCCAACGGTGAGTGCAGTGGGTACGACATGGACGTCACACATTATTCACATTAATAAGTATTATATGCAAATAAAAATAAGAAAATCATAAATGCAATATATTGAAAAAAGCTTATGCACTCTATCTGTGTATTATCAGGTCTTAATTTGAATGTATTCAAATTTCCAAAACAGAACTTTTAAGAAGCCCTTTTTTTAATATTCATTGTAAAGTTTCTGTTTAACTGTTGGACAGATGTGTATAAAATACGATATAACTATGTGATAAAAAAAGAACCTACAGTTTACGCCCTTTGGGTACATTTTTCATCAGTATCGTGTCATGTTGGAAACACTGACTTGATGGTCGCGGAATCACGGAACCAAATTCTCAAGGTTATTCACATTAGTGATCCTTTTAAAGCCTGTCCAAGTTTCAGTTCTCGAGTTTTCATTCAGAACCAATATAATTGAAATAAAATGGGCCGGTGGCAAAATATTGTTCTTGCGTAGGCACCGGCTACGGCGTAGTACTACGGCTACGCGTCGCGTAGCTCGTAGTCGACGTTATTTCTTGGCCGGATATCTTATAGACGGGGAGGTGGCGAACAAAATTAGTGGGTTTTGTGAATTTTTCATAAGTCAGACTGATTCATTTAAATGAGAACAGTTAGATTTTCAATATCGGTAATACTTCTATTAAAAACTAAGTTTCACATTGAAAACCTAAAGAATTAAAAACGAATCTCCAACTCGGTGACATAAGAAAAATTAGGTTGCTAATATAAATATTTGCTCTTACACATTACAGTTTTTTTCTTGAGTAACTATGATTTTGGAACTGTTTCGCATGTAATCGATACAAAATTATTTTGAGTCGATGTCATGAGTTCAATCTGTAATATAGAGAGTTAAAAAAACACCATCACTCTAATATTCCCTTTACGGAGGTGTACCATGTATATCCACATTTTTCCGCCCTAATGGGGGTATGTTTCTAGCCTTTATATTATAAACTTCGAACTACTAGATACTGAAAAATCTTCTATAGGAAAACTCTAACACTCATTGTTAATAATGTTAGAGTTTTCCTGTAACAACATTAAAAATGTTGCATAGCATAATGTTATTACATTATGCTAGGATTTAAACCAAAAATCCTAGCATCACTAGCCACATCACCTGCAACTTTTTTTTAAAATAAGTTAGTTCTTTAGGTTGATTTAAAAAAAAATTATAAATAAGGAAAGCAAAGGGAACATGCATTAATAATTTTAGACATAAGTGAAGTGTTTTTGACGCCGTCTCTTTGCCTACTTGTGACTTAGATTTAACCCTTTCAACATTTCATTAGGGATATTTACTTAAAATAATGTGACTGAGCCGAAAATGAACAGAATTTAAATGTTGAATGACTGGAAAAGTGTATTTTGGGTCTAGTGGTGCATAGAGCGGTTGTCGATCACGAAGTCTTGAGTTCGAATGCTAAGTTGGATAAGGGGTGGTTTTTCCAGCAGTCTCCGATCTAGAATCACCTTACCAACTCATGCATTGGAACTTTAATTTAGGTTTTCCTATCAATTTCTCTGAGCAGTTCAGAGTCAGGAATCATCCCCGATCCACCTATCTATCTATATCATCTCATCAGACCCCTTGTGGGACAGATAGAGGCACAGAGTTCCAACAGGTTCTTTTCTTACTAATCTGGCTTCCTCCACTCTTATAGTTTGTCTTATACTCGCTCGCCTGTTACGGAGACTCTTGACTTATCTTCATATAAGATACGGTGTTATAGTGGCAATAGTCTTGCCCCATGTTACATTTAAACTGTATAAGGGGGTGATCAGTAAATTATACGGGGGTTGTTATGTTAGTAGGTCATTAAGAAGTGTTGCCACCACCTCTTTATGGCCTAAGAAATGAACGGCAATTTTAGAAAATATAACTTTAGGCTGCTTCCTTTCGGTTTAGTGCTAAATAATGCGCGTAGCGATCACGAGATCCTGAGTTCAAATCTAGGTCGGGCAAATTTTTTTTCTATTTATGTAATACATATATTTCGATTTAATTTCAATTATTATCATATGCGAAAAAATACAACACAACTCTACATGTCTACATGAATAAAATACATTACTAATTGTCCTCCACATCTCACAACAGATGCTAATTAAGACACAACACATACTAACAATAAAAATCCCCCACAATCCCAACTTCACGAATTGCCCAAGAGAAAACGCCCTTCACAATTTTACTCACCAAAACCCGGAAACGAACAAATCCCCACTAGACATACACAAAAACAGAAATCCCCAAACTTGCCCCGAAAAAAAAACTATACATATAATAATATAAAATAATTACTCTCAAATATCCTCATAGTTTGTGAGAAAGGGATAATGATAAAAATGTATCGCCTACCCTCAGGGGGAAAGGGGGGGGCCCCTCCACCGCGAAATTTTTCGCTCTCCCGTTCGTTTAGCGAGATTCGATCCCGCAATCAGGGGGGGGATGTTTGAGGGGGATTTTTTGGGTCCCCCCCCCATACCCCACCATCGTAAATTGGAGCATATAATTTTTATTACGGCGGTGTCGTGTGTGTTCTTCGCGTTAGATGTTATGCGGATGTAATTTTGTATATGTTAGTTTTTTTGGGGCTCAGGATATGGTGGTCTTGCTGTGAAATGTGGGCCTGTCCTGAGTTTTACACTCTGGGTCCGACTTCCAAATTAGATAAACCCATTTATTTTTAAATATTTTAATAAGTGAACAAAGATACCTTCAGATAAGACACGGTCTGTTTGGCCATGGTAAGATAGTCTAGGTCTTCCCCGGTACCTACATCCTGTTGGAACTATATACTCTCTACCTAACTGGGGTGATGAAATAGATAGAAGTTACCGCCGTAATCGGTAAGGGCATATGAGATGAACTATGAGAGTGGAGGTCAGAACAGTCTGAGAGGAAAGAAACTGTTGGAGCTTTGTACTCTCTGCCTTCCAGGGATCTGGTGGTGATGGACATATAAAAAAAAATTAATACTACCCGCCCTATATTACTTATGTTGGGATAGTAGATGTGTGCACACTCTGCACCCACATTTCACCAATAAAGTTAAATCCTAATGTAATAGGACTGCGCAATAATTATGAGCGTTTTTCTTTATAAAAAACACTTCATCCTACCCAGCATTCGACCCCAGGACCTCGGGACTGATAAAGCACCAATAGTCACAGATGCAGTCTGTACATAAAATATATACATGTAGCTTGACAATAATCTAATCTAATCTATCTATCTATATGCTATCTAGCATCCTTACGGGGTAGGCAGAGAGTACTGAATTCCAACAAGTGCCCATATAAAATAGTAAGACTTAAAAACAAACCAGTAATTCCAATATAAAAGCTTACACACCGTCACGCCTATATTTCCCAAGCGGGGGTGGCAGTTGTGTACTAAGTACACCCACGTTTCACCGACGATGTTAGGTCCCATGTAATAGGGAGCGAGCCTATTGCCATATACTGGGCACAATTCCAGACTCCGGACTCGTACTGGGAAGTTTTCGTTAGAAAAACTACATTTGTCCGACCTAGGATTTGAACCCAGGACCTCGTGATCACAAAGCGATGTGCTTAGCAACCAGACCAACGAGGCGAAAATAATAAGACCTAAATATCTGACCTACATCGTTAGGTATAAATGAACATATACTGCTTTCTTTCTTTATTGAAATTCTTCATAATTACTGCTATTAACTAATTAAAAACAGCTGTTAGAGGAAGCCCCAGCTAGCGATAGGGTCTTAAATAATACAAGTTACAGTAAAATTTAAATATTTTAGCGTCCTAGAAAATTATTTTTCATTATAATCGTTTTATTTTATTAAAATTATTAACAATTCCCCAAAATTTAGCGAATTATTCTTTTATAGTTTTCTATAAAACTTTTTAACATTCCCGACTCGATTATTTGTATAAAGATGAAATATTTATTAGGAGTATAACATTTAGTTACTTTACATAAAATACTTAGTATAGTATCAGAATTTACATGCTCTATTTCATCTATATCATGACACCAGAGACGCCATTCTTGTGGGGTAGACAGAGTACAGAGTGCCAACAGGTTTTTTCCTTACAGACTTCTCTGGCTTCCTTCTCTCTCATAGTTCGTCTCTCGCTTGCCAGTTACGGAGTCTTGTCTTATCCTTGACTCTTAATTAACTTATAACTGTTATTAGTATGTTACAATTAAGAAATATAGGATGTGAAATTCACTAATATTATGACAATGCTCCTGCATCTTACCCTCCGTCGTAATCCATTACTTATTGACATCAACTGAGGCATTACAAAGAAGTAGCCAATAGTAAATTCGTTAATTGAGAAGTGGCGGTGTATTATTATTATTGCCTCATTTTAAGCCTCATTTAATTTTGACAAGGACGTAATATTAATATTTCAAATAGGAAGTAAAAAAAAATTATTAAAACAAACGGAATACTATTTAAAAATAAAAAATCAAATCATCCAAATGGCCGCTCACAGATTACATCAACATTCGATGTTCCTTTCTTTCCCAAACATGTAAATGACCGTTCCATTTAAAAAAAAAACAATTCTAGAATATCATTGTTTTAACACTGACTGGTGAGTAGTCAAAACAAATCCGTATTTTTCACTTTCTATTGAAAAAAATGGACAAATAAAAATGTATTCGAAACTCGTTTCGGTTCTAACGTTTACGTGTTAAAATAACGGTTTCAGTCGAAAATATTTCAGCGGAGCGCCGGCGAAACTGAAAAAAGGCCTAAAAATCATTTCACTCTCGATTTTGCGTAGTTCAATTAACTGAGAAGCTAACACGATTTTTTGGGTTTTTTTTATTTTTATCACGAAGCCGGCTCGTGTGAATGAATAGTGTTTTTTATAGTATACTTTTGGACCAATATGTTGCTATTTTGATTTTAATTTTAGAAACCTATATCGTTTTAGTGTGTACTACTTAATTTCTCTTTCTTATCGAATAACTAGCAAGTGCTCCTTCCACTCCATTCATTCTCCATTCATCACATCATCAATTTTATTTTTGTAAGGTAATTTGTATAAAACAGCCTCTACTGAAAAAAACCAGCGAGAAACAAATTTATTTTTAAATTTATACCGATTTTCAAAATCTAGACAAAATACAACCTATTTGATAATATATAAAAAGTCTTTAGTATATAAAAAGCTGTATGTACGTAATTGATTCAGAAATTACCTTTATAAGAATACTTTTAACATTCAAAAGTGACATAAGTCAATATACGGCGTTCACAATAACATACGGAGTGTAGAGCTCTCAGAAAGTATCGACAAATTACTAAAGGCGTCCCCCCACCCGATATTTTCCGAATATTATGAGAGAAAATGTACACCCACACCTCGTGTGCGACTTAGAACAACATTAAATGGAGTAGAGATGCCGTTAAGGTAACTTGGCTCTATGTAGAGTAGATTTTTTTTTATTATTATAATAAAATAATATATAAGAAATTAAAATGGAGGTTTTGGCAGGATGTCGAAGAGTGATGTTGTCAATTTGTTTTAATTTCAAAAACTTGTGTTATATCGACTAATAATGTGTCATGTTGGTGGAATATTGCCCATTATGTGTTCTTATATGTACATGAGTGAAAGTAATTGTATAAAAATGATAAAACGTGCCTTTTCGACTTCCCTCAAAGCGGCCGTCGCAATTGGTATGTAAAGTATCCACCGCTTTACTATCCAGAGTGGGGTACTTCATTAATTCCATTATCATCGTTGTCATCAAGTTCATCGGGGAGTTGAATTAATTTAAACAAACACGATTATATATCTCACTGGACACTGGCAAAATACACTTAAAATTAGTGTGAAGCCATAACTTAAAGACGAAGAAGAAGAAATTAAAAAAATGTTCTTGTTCATGACACATTTTACAGCTGTCAGGCATCTGTCATTTGTTAGATTTACGTCTCTAAACGCACAACATCCTTTATCTCATGTAATTACTGGCGGAATCCAAATTTCGATGATCTTATAAATAACAATAATACTTTATTTACAACAGAAATTGACAAAAATATTTTTACACAATATTGTATAAAAATATTATAAAATAATATTAAAATGTAATGATGCGTCATGAGATAATAATTTTATTTATTTATAATCATTCATCGTTTTCGGAGATTACCGAATCTTCTTCTAAGGTAAAGAAAATAAAAAAGACAACTTTTTTCAGACATTCTTTTCACATGCTAATTTACCGCAACAAGATTTCGCTGATCTTTAAATGTGGTTCGCATCTGACTTTCAAACATGCTTAAATGACGGAAACGTGCTCCATATCTTGCTCCTGATTTTTCGCCCCTTACCACCGAAGCATGCTATGTCCCATCTTAAAATGAGACTTACTTCTGATTTTTTACTTGAATTCACGACTAAAGCATACCTTTTCGAATCTACAAATCTCCAACATCCTTTACAACCGATTAATCAAATTCTAGAATGTAATCACGTACCAAATTACGTTATAATACCTATTTCTCACAATCTACGGTACAGGTTCAGAAAATTGTCGACTCTACGTCAATTTCTTACTCCGCCGCGCCAATACGGGGTGTACATTAGCGTACTATGGATGTGTGGAGTTACTCCCTAAATTATTTCGACATATGCAAATTTGTGAGCACCTACAGATGTTAACATGGATTATTTGATTAGACACGTCATAGGAGATGAATTTTACTCCGTGAGGATTTTTAAGGACTTGAAAAATTGTGTTGTGAATGTGGATCAAGTGAAGGAGGTGTAGAATAGTTTTATTAAGGCAGCCTAAACTGTCCCACTCCTGGCCAAAGGTCTTCTCTTACTCGTCAATGTGTGAGTCACTATGTCTTACTCCATCACATTGACTCAGTGCGGATTATTGAAGGCACTTATCAAGCTAACTTATTCACTATTTAGTCTTATACAAAATATTCAATTGAACAAATAGACTAACTGGACAAAAACATGCTAATCTATAGATGGATTGACAATCCTTCTATTCTATTTATCTATATCATCACGCCAGATCCCTTACAGGGTAGGCAGAGAGTACAGAGTTCCAACAGGTTCTTTCCTTATATACCTCTCTGGCTTCCTCTACTCTCATAGTTCGTCTCATACACGGTCGCCGGTTACGGAGACTTGTCCTTCAGATAAAACCCGGTCTATTTGGTCATGCTTCTATTGATTTGGTTTTTAATACTTCCACAGGGATTGACGCCATTTTACAATAGAACTGTTGAATACTAAATAGTATAATATCCAATTGTAAACTAAGGAATTCGTTTTTAATAACGTCTGAAGGTTCTTCACTGAACACGGTTTCCATAACTTCTGTAGGTACTTTTTTCAATACCGATGACTTGTTCTTCCGTCACGTCTCCGCCAACTTGATCTTTGAGCACACACCTAGCGACGCGAGTTTCCAAAAAACGGCACGGCGCAGTTGTAAAATTGTCTAACTACCTACCCCCCACGCGCACTCATTACGGCGCGTGCGTGGGCCAAACATGTGATTAGACATACTGCGATAAGTCGGTAGATAGAGGGTATCATTTTTATTGAGGTAAGTATAATTTGCCCCCTTGCATTGGATATGTAGACAGTATACAGTTACGAAAGTTTTTTTCCCTACATAGCTTTCATGCCTCCTCTATTTTTATAGTGTCGTACACACGTGCTGGATACGGAGACTCTAGATATTTGATTTTAAGTAAATGACTTTACTTAGTTGCACTTCTCTTGTACCTTGTTTACATTTACCATTAATTCAAGCCAAATTACCAATGTGGTTCGCGATATTCAATTGAGATTTACGATATTGTTTAAGACTGCTCATGCTTAGAAAAAAAAACTTTTCCAACCACTTTGCTCTATCGTCTTGCTATTATTACACACGATGCAAAATAAGTACTAAATACATTATTTACTGAATAAGTGACAATAATGATGCCACATTAGTACTCTAACTAGTATATAACAATTGGCCGATATTTTCACTCGATATCAAAATTTAAGATGCTTATTAAGTATTTCAAGTAGTAAAATTCCATAAATATTTGAAGATCTATCCCTCTAACTCGATACCTTGCACACCAGCATCCGCACCACACAGATCGCGATACTAACACACGGTGTTCATCTCTTTCTAGTTTTGAAAAACCTCCCGCTCCCCCTGCCACCCTCTCGCCTCCTCGGGGGTGGCTTAACCCCTCTCCTAATTCCTTACATATTTAAATTCCACTTCCAACGCTGGAGTCTTCATATTATTGTCTCCATACTGGTGCGTTCCATTTTGTAGGTTTTAAGAAGAAATTGGGATTTGTTTTTGAGTTTGAGTGCTTTCAATGTCAAGGTTGGTGTTCAATTAAATTACTTAGAAGAGAATGGAGAAAGTACAGCCCCCTTCTAGACTACGATTTTCTGTAGCCTCGGTAGATCCCTGAAAGAAAAGTGGCGACTACATAGCGGAAGATATTGAGTAGGTTTCCATTAAGAGGGACCGATGACCAGTTAATGGTCGTGGATAGAACCTGGATGCGTACAACACAAAACCGTTGTTGTAGCTATCTTTGGGGAGGTATTGGACCTGCAGCGGGCGTTTTTTGACTGATTACGAAGTTGATAGGTAGGCGCAAGAATAGGCGGCTTGTCTGATGGTATGTGAAAAATGCCGCTCAGGACATCTGCAGCTTAAGGGAAGGCACAGTGGCCTTTAAGAGACATTTGGCCTTGCCTCTTAATGAAATCCCTATAGTTGTCGATCTATCTATATCATCACGCCAGATCCCTTGCGGAGCAGGTAGGGGGTTCCAACAGGTTCTCCTTACAGACCTCTCTTGCCACTCTTATAGTTCGTCTGATACAAGCACGCCGGTTACGAAGACTCTTGACTTGCCCTTTATATAAGATGGTATGGTGGTGCTAAGCAAATACCTCAAAAGGGAGATCATCCCATAATTTCCATATATACTTGAGGCTATACTGTTCTGGGACAAGAGCTTCCCTTAAGAAATCAAAGTGAGAGAGAAATAGATCGTATTCCACATCACAGATCCAGTGCGGATTGGTAGAAGCAGATTTGTGGCCACCTGCTGTTGGAACTTACCAAGCCACATATAAGGCTTACTACTTGGGTTAACGACTATCACAAGACGTGGTAACCGGGACCGACGGCTTAACGAAACATGGAGACAGTTAAATATGCAAATTAAGTGAATTAGTCAATTAGGGTCGACTAGAAATCGTTCTAAGAACGCCTGGGTAGAAAAGTTAGTTTCGTTATAGTCTACATCTACACTAATATAATAAAGAGGAAAGATTTGTAATTTTGTATGTTTGTAACGAATAAACTCGAAAACTACTCGACCGAGTTTAATTATTCTTTCACCGTTAGAGAGCTACATTATCCAGAAGAAACATAGGCTGTGCAACTGAATGAGTTTGTATATCTTGGATGCGCATTCATTAAGGATGGAAAATACACCGCTGACATAAAAGGAAGAGTGAGTGCAGGGAACAGAGTGAATGGTGCAATGGGATAACTACTTGGGAGCCGGCAGTTAAGCCAAAAGGCGCAGCTGGCTATACATAATGGAGTGCTTGTCCCAACGCTGTTATATGGCAGCAAGAGCCGGGTATGTAAGAAGGAGAATGAAAGTAGGATAAATGCGGTGGAAATGCGAGCTCTGCGGAAGATGTGCGGAGTGAAGCTGACCGACCGTATTTGCAACAGCGTAGTAAGAAAGCGAGTAGGTATGAAAGATAGTATCGGTGTAAAGATAATAAAGGGTATGCTCCGATGGTTCGGGCATATAGAAATAATGTCTGAAGAAAGAATGACAAAACAGATATACAATACGAAAGTGGAAGGATGTAGGTACCGGGGAAAACGCAGACTATCTTACCATGACCAAATAGACCGAGTCTTATCTGAAGGACAAGTCAAGAGTCTCCGTAACCGGCGAGCGTGTATGAGACGAACTATGAGAGTGGAGGAAGCCAGAGACGTATGTAAGGAAAGAACCTGTTGGAACTCTGAACTCTCTGCCTGCCCCGCATGGGATCTGGCGTGACATAGGCTATAAAACATAGACCCGGTAGATGGCGCTGTTGTCGACCGGGTACGAAGTACGGGTCGCGGGAAACTGCTAGTCAGAAATAAAACACTTAAAAACAATAATTTACGATCAAGTAGCTTTTTCTGATTATTTATGAGAGAAGGAATTCACCCAGCACTGAGATATTTTAACTACAGCGTCAAGATTGAGTGTTTTGATATTTTTTTACTTTCGTAGCTGGTTGTGAAAATCTAGATATGAATGTAGACCAAACTTAAAGGATTAATTAAGGTATCTGAGAAAATCCAGACTATATTACCATGACCAAATTATCGTGTCTTATCTGAAGACAAGTCAAAGAGTCTCCGTAACCGGCGAGCGTGTATGAGACGAACTATAATAGTGAAGGACGCGAGAGTAAAAGAACTTATTGGAACTATGTACTTTCTACCTATCCTCCAAGAAATCTGGCGTGATGATATAGATAGATAGACATCTAAAACGATTTTAATACGAGACATCATCACCAATTTTGTTATACATTTAACACTTGTCCAAACATAGGTTTTCAGTGTCAGTTCTAACTGAATCGACGATACAACATCTGTGCCAACTTAAAGTCTATTTAACTTGCTATGTATGCATACAGACCATACATATATTTTCTATATTACCACAAAATATATATTAATGTACGAATAATTTAGAGAATTGCCAAGGTTATGCCATAGGAAGTGTTAATGTGTGTTTAAGAGAATAATTTTATTAAATTGAAAATTAGTAATTTAATATTTAGCTACCTTGTTGGTTATAGGATCGTACGGTGGCGATCACGAGGTCCTGGGTTCGTATCCTGGGTCTGATAATTTAGGGTTTTGTTTTCGAAAATTTCTCGGTAACATTCCGGAGTCTAAAGTTGGGCCCGGCAACACCCTCGCCCCGTATTGCATTGGAACCTATTGTTGGCAAAATGTAGGTGGCAGAGGTGTACTATACCTCTGCCGCCCTCGCTTGTTCTAAATGGGCGTGACGGTTTATTTCTTTTTTTATTTTACTAACTATATATTTTTCATTACAGGTTTCGATTGGAGGACATTCGGCACTGGTACGTATTTATAACTAATTCTGAAGTCTTAATACTTGATTAAATGCCTCGTTGTATGCCGCGACTGAGTGATTATGAGCTGCCTAAGGTTCGAATCTTAGGTCAGACCAAGTGTTGTGGTTTTGGTTTTCTTTTCTATTTATCTATATCATCGCGCCGGATCCCTTGCGGGGTAGGCAGAGAGTACAGAGCTCCAAGAGGTTCTTTCCTTACAGGTCTGTAAGGATTCCTTCACTCTCATAGTTCGTCTCATACATGCTCGCCGGTTACGGAGATTCTCGACTTGCATTTTAGATAAGACACAGTGTATTTGGTCATGGTAAGATAGTCTAGGTCTTCCCCGGTACCTATATCCTTCCACTGTCCTTTTTTTCTACAGAATAAATCTTGGAACCCAGTCCAGAGACTGGTATTTGACAAAATACAATGATAGACTTGCCTCCTATTATGTTGAGACTTAACTTGTCTGCTAACTGTGTATATAAACAGTACACCTCTTTAATTCCCACTTTGAGAATACGATAAAAATATTTTCGTTTTGTTAATTTTTTATTTAAACTTTTCTCAGACATTTGTCTTTGCCATTTCACGTTTATCAAGAGAGTCTTAAAACTAATAATACTACCTACCTTTGTCATCACTCAAAATCCCTAACGGGGTATGCAGAGCATCAACATGTTCTTTCCTTATACCCTTCCTCGTCCTCAACTCATAATTCGTCCCACACTCGTAATGTTCGAAGTCAAGCTATCCGTAGCACGCAAGCGTCTTAGAATATATCAGTGTACAGATAAAATAGACTATCCTCCGATGGTTTAGACATTTAGGAAGACTGTCGAAGGCCGAATGACAAAACAGATTATTTAAATCTATGTAAAAATGCAGAGCAGAACAGGCAAACGACGAGTAGGCAGACCAAAGACTCGGTGGATATACGAGTATATTATATATAGACAGTTGAAGGAAGAACTTGGGATAGATTGGCATATGGGGGTAGAAGCTTATACCCCGAAGTGGGTTGAAGAAAGCTAATATACTTGTCCGCTGCTGAATATGATCTGCTCAATAACTCTTCAGCGCAGCCGGTCCGATGCCACCTGCATCCAACAACTTCCTACTATCTTCATAAGAGCGTCGATCTATTTGACTGGCGGTCGTCCCACGCTGCGCTTGCGAATATCTGGTCTCCACTCTAGAAACTTACTGCCTCAACTCCCGTCTGATTTTCGCGCTATGTGGCCCGCCCATTGCCACTACAGCTTGCTATTCCTAAGGACTATGTGGGTAACCTTAGTTCTTCTACGAATCTTTTCATTTCTGATTCGATAACGTAGATAAACGCCGAGCATGGCTCTTTCCATAGCTCGCTGAGTAGCTCTAAGCTTTTTTATTAGACCTATTGTAAGAGACCACGTCTCTTAATAATATTATCTGGTAAATATAATTATCATAGCCTAAGTCGGTCGTCCTGACGAACTTCGGAAAGCCTTCATCCTGCGCTGTTTCCCTATCGACTGATGATGTATAGCCCAAGGGACCCTAGTTCATGTGGTCATATTTACATTATTTTTTTACGGATCGGAACGCGGCCTCTCTGAGAAGAGTTTGTCTAATTCTCTATTCATTTTCTTTTCATAATTTTCTATATAGATACATAAATTTTTATGTCATACAAAATTCAATAAGACGAAGTATGAGAGTGGAGGGAGCCAGAGAGTTATGTAAGGAAAGAACCTGTTGGAACTCTGTACTCTCTGCTTTTTCCGCAAGGGATCTGGCGTGATGATATAGATAGATAGAGGAATAGGATCCAGCATATCTCAGTTTACATGACTAATAATAATAGTTTGAAAGAATACTAAGCTAAATGATTCGGGGTGGACCAGTCTCCACAAGCAATACCCGTTCACGAGTATGACTACTTAAGCAGCCATCACCTCCCTTGATCATATTAGAGGGAAGGAAGTGACCAGCACCAGATAGTACTCCGTTGTATCTATATCGTATAAGTATTATTTCAGTCTACCGCGAACGCCATTATCGAAAATCATCTCTCAACCGCAACACAGAAAAGTCATTTAAAATTTTAATACCATCAAAAAAACCGTTCAATACAAAAATGCGCCACATATTAATGATAAAAAGGGATAAAAGATACCTCACATAGGCCCGTTCAAAATGAAAAGTAGCCATTTTTCCACCAATAGCGGTAATACATGGAAAAACTACGGGCAAATGAATTTATTATACACCCCGTTGTGGGATGGGTGGCCCCCGCGGGTTCGATAACAATATTATTTTATTTTTAATATTCCGATAACATATACTTAAATATGTCGAATGTGGAGGCTTGTGCTGTGGTTGATGACACCCCTTTTTAACTTCACAGTACTGTGTTGATGGGGCTTATAGAGAAATCGTGATCATAGAGCAAAAATAGAGTGAAACTTAAATGTTGTAGGCATGTCAGTTAGTTAACATTTCGGCTGCTTTGTCTCGGCGTTTTCAGGCGATTTCGCATGTTTCTGCAAAAACTAAATCTTAACCGCCGCCAAATAATTAAAATCGATCTATAGTTATATGTAGTCATAGAAATCCTAAGGATAAGGAACTCTTAACGTCTTATAGCCTCGAGGACTTGTTGTCCAGATCCCTTACGAGGTAGGCAGAGAGTACAGAGTTCCAACAAGTTCTTTCTTTACATTCATCTCTGGCTTCCTCTACTCTCTTTATACACGCTCGCCGGTTACGAAGACTCTTGACTTGTCCTTCAGATAAGACACTTATTTGGCCATGGTAAGATAGTGTAGGTCTTCCCCTAATTCATTGAATAATATTTTTTACAGCATTAATGTGAGTTAAACCCAAACTCGAATAATTTATTTTGTATAAGCCGTTTAATTCTCTTTCTCTTTTATTTCCTCCTTTTTTTACTTCAATCATATTGCGTGGATACAATGTTTGGGTACCAATAAAATAGTTTACGATCTAGCTCCAGTGTAATGCCTTACGACCGAGATAGAAAACTAATGATGTTATTTATAAAGAGTGTCTAAAGGATTTCAGATAGACCAGTCCCCACAAACAGCACCCGTCCACGAGTATGACTACTGGATCAGCCGAAGAGTGACCCGCGCCAGGCAGCAGATTTTATAGCGAGCATGACCAAACCAAAACCTCAAAGACGGTCGTCAGATTGTGTCTACAAACTGTGTCTATTTTTGAGTGTACATTTTCAGCTTTCCTATACAGTACATGTATAGAAAAGCGGCGACGGTGATTTCGAAGAAAATGTTCCTCTAATTCACTTCTAGTATTTTATCATTGCAATTTCTGTGGTTGTCGCTAACGCTTAATTTATTTGTAATAGAATAAATACTGATATTTCATTGGAATTTCACGGAAAAAGCCGAGAATTTTGTCACAATAATAACTTCTATGATACAGCCACTGTTAAGTAATCACTTAATTTCATTCAGTTAGAAGATTGATTTCCTCTCGTTCACCTCGATGTGTGAGAGGAGATGCTTGTACGTGTGTGTGAATGATCTACGCTGTTGGCCGCGGGACCTTTACAGCTTCATTGGACAAGAAGGCGAGCGTGCAACCACTACGCTCGCGCCAGAAGGGCAAGGGGGCAACTAGCTGGCGGGCGCCTCAAGGAGGAACGGCCTCGGCTTGGGCAGTCGCTATGGGGGAGGGCGTATACTAGGTGTCTCACCGTGGTGCACTGCACCGCTCGGGGCAAGGGATTTTTCGACGTCGCCGGCGAGATCGGTGTCTGATACTGTTTGCGGTATCTGTATCCAAAGGAAGGGATGTAAGGGCCTCGGGGGGGTCGGTGAGAATATGCCGCAAACGGCGGTAGCGGCTGATAGGAGGGGAATTATGTTCGTAGTCGGCGGCGGCTACGATTAGCGGATTTCTATGATTGGACGCATTCACGAAATATCGAGTTGTCGCCTTATTAATAAAGGCGCGAATAGGTTCGAGACGGAGATCGGAATGGAGCAGTAGGACAGTATAGACTAATATTATTAATTTAATATTAATTAATTAATTAATATAATAAAAAGTAGAAACGTCCAACGTTTTTTGTTTTAAATTATTTCATACTTTCAGTCGGGTTCAAAAAGGTGGTATATTTTTATTTTTAATATTTTGCAGTTTATATTCGTTATGACGGTAACTTGACGACCCTAAAAGCCTGTGGTACTTATTCAAGTCTCCCACTTAAACCATCTAATACCATACCCAAAAATATCACCAAAATCTATCTCCAATCAAATACGAGAACCGAAAATATACACAATCGAAAAACAAACATGCCGTGACTCTAGCCCATAGAGATGTCATCACAAATCAACGGAACATCGTGAAACGGTAAAACCAAGCAAAAAACCAGTACAGTTTCTACTAATAAAAGTTGAAATAAACATGCAACTAAGCTAGAGGCTTCCGGGCAAATAAAACATAAAAATATATCCTATTTTCATAGGGCGAGGGGGTCGGGTGGGGAGGCCCACCCCCCATCTGCGCAAAAACCCAAAAACATCGAAATGAAAATGAGTGTAGTGGAGGGGAGACGGGGCTGTGTTGGTAATTCATTTTTAACATTATGTCTGTGTGAGTTTTTAAAGTACACTCGCGCTCATTATTGGTAATGTGATTTAATTTATTATTTTGCGATTAGGTGATACTTAGTCATATCTTCGGCTCCATCGTCAATTTTATCAGGGGAAATACGAGTCAAAAATTGACCATATAAATAAAATAAACTTAATCGAGTTGTGAATTCGATTTGTGGGCAAAGGCCTTCAAAGGTTAGATTAGACAGTGTGTTGATTAACTTGTTATTGTCTCTCAAACATTATGTTTCATATTTTCGTACTACAATGTGCCACGTACTACGTGCCCTGTTTGAGTTTATTTCAAATTATTTGTCTTTGAGATAATCTCTAAATTGAATGTATTAAGAAATTATAAAAAGGGAGGGATCCAAAAAAGTTCCATTCAATCGGTTATTAATAAGAATCGTCTTCAAATCGATTTAGTCGAGAATCGATTCTTGTGCAATCGATTTGAATGAATTCGCAGTTTGATTTTTCTTTGAATGAATGGGCATGCCTAGTCTTAGGTCCTTAAGTGGACGTATTTCGGCTGAAGAAGAAGATACTTCCTTCGATTGGTTTTTTTTTGTCAGAAAAACAAACCGAATTCTTGAAGTCTTTTTGCTGGTGATGGTGGTAATATATTTTGGGTATTTCTGCGGTTTAATTGCAATCTATAAAGAACTGTAAATTTAAGACTTCATTGAAATATTAAGTATTCAGGAAAGTGAATATTACATTGTTGAATATACCTATTAAAAGAATTTTAAGCAAATATTTAAGAAAGATTGCCAAACAATTCAGTTACACTCTTTAACTTTTTTTTTCATAGTTGATAATAGTCTGAGGACCGCTTGGTTTGGTCTTTTGATCGTAAGCTACCCGAATTAGCTGGTCAAGTGGTCGCGGGTTTGATTCCCCCACGAGACAACATATGGTTGTCCGAGCCACATGTATAGGTCTGGGTATTTGGGCATTTGAAATTTGTGGTTGTAAACATACCCTTGATATAGGAATTATTTCTTGCTTAAGGTAATACTTAGGGACGATTCAATAATCATATGAATAATATTCATACAATAAAATATGACGCAAACAAATTAAAAATTACTTGGGGTTGTATGAATAGAAAAGTTCAATTAAATTACTTTTATATACAGTCATTTGGAAGATAACTTTTACCTCATAATTTAAAAAAAACTATGAAAAAAATTGTTACGTTGTGTGTAACTGCTAATTTGGTTTAATCGCGGATGGTCCTGCTGGCGACCACGGAGTCCTAAATTCAAATTCTAGATCGGAAAAAATAATATTGGAGATTTCCTATCGAAAACTTCTTAGTTATTAAATTTGCCGTGCCTAAATCTATTTAATCGATGGTATGTACGTTGGATGATTGGGACAGTACAGTTACCGTAACCTGTTAGTTACCGGGATCTTTCAGTTACTGAACTATTGGTTACCGGAACTAGTAAGTAACAAGTACATTTTACTTACCTAATCTTTTAGTAACTGGAACCTGCTAGTGAACAGGATCTATTAGTTACCGGGATCCTTTAGTTCTTAAACTTCTAACTACCGGAACCAGATAGTTACAAAGGTCTTATATTTACCGTAACCTTTTCCTTAAGCTTTCATTTATCGTAACTTGGTAAACCGAATCTTTTAGATACCGGAAAATGTTAGTATTTCTAATCTGTTAATAACCAGAACCTTTTAGTTATTCCGATAACTTATAAGCTACCGCTTTATTAGCTGCCGAAATCTGTTAGTTACAAAACGGTTAGTTAAAGAGTTACAGGAGCTTTTTAATTAATGGATCCTATTAATTAGAGAAACTTTTGTATAACTGTAACTTGGTAAGTACGTGCCTGTTAGTTCCTAGAAGGTTTTAGTTATGAAAACCTTTAAGTTAACAGGATCTGTTAGTGAAATATTTTCGTTACCGGATCCTGTTAGTTACTGGCGTCTGGATGTTACCGGAACCTTTGAGATACCGAAAAGTTATAGTTATAGGCATCATTTAGTTACCGGAAATATCGGAAACTTTTGATTACGGGAACCTTTTAGGTTTGGCTTTCTTAGTTACAGTAACCTTTTAGTTACGGAGATTCCTGTTTGTTGGTAAGATACATGTAATACCAATTCTTTCTTGCTTACCTTTGGTATAAGTTCAACCTTTTGTCAAGAGTTATTCAAACCCGAAACTTACTGACTTGACCTAATGACTAATAGTTGCAATGTAGGTACTTATCAGCAGTTTTTTAATAAAGTTTAACAATCAACACCTCAGTTTGAAAAAAACATCTTATTTTTCAGCTAATTATAAATCGTTACATAACACAAAATATGTTCTAATCGCAGCGCCGCCGCCGAGTGTACACCCGCGAATTCGCATTGTTGCTCCCCTACACACACCCACACAACACTAGCGCGAACATAAAACGCAATTTTGTATTAGATTTAATTTGTGTCGCACACCGCGGCCGCGGCTGTGTGCGTGCGGAAGTACCCAAGCTTCCTACGCACAAATTGATTACGATCGTAGTCGAAAAAGAGGAATTTGCATACACGTGGAACCTCTTTTTTTCGCCTCCGCTTCCGCCTAAAAAATCAATCCATCTCCCACCAAGTCGCATTAATTTCCCGCCGATTTATTATTTTCATTTTCTTTTTGAATCTGTCGGATTCGACGAATGCGTTCGATTTAAAAAATTTATACTCTTTTTTAATAATCGATTGTTAGTCGACGTTTTTTTGTTTGGAATGGAATCGAGTGTTATCGTGTCGTGTACGCTAGTTAGAGCGTCTTTTTCAAAAAGTAAGTGTTCGGATAGGTGCATGCGTGTAGTTGGCATAGTGCAGGCCGAGGGCGGGAGGGAGCTGGTCGTGTCTCGGTGCAGTAATGCCGCGGCCTCCGCCCGCCGCGGCGCCGCGCCACCGAATGAGCGCCCGATTTAAAAACTATACGAACCCGCGCAGCGAGCGCCCGTAATACCACCCCCCGCGTAATGATTTTTTGGCGATGAATTTATATTCGCGCGCGAGCGGTGCCACTTTTTCGACCCCCTACAGAACCCCACCCCCCGCTCATTAACGCAACCCAGATATGCAATTCTGATCTTTGACGAGGAGGCTGTAGTGTCGGCGGGCGCCTCGGCGGGAGAGGTGCCCCGTTTTGTTTTTTCCCGCCCGGGTTCATTATTGATGGCATCGGGACGGTAATGCGGAAGCATGTGTGAACGTTTCATTACAAAAGGTGGACGCGGCTCGTGTTAATATTGCAGACCGGCCGGACCCGACCGGACGGGTGGACGCCTCCGAAAAAAACTTTAGCCAAAATAATAAAAATTATAAAAAGAGAAATTAACGGTCGCAATTAAATTTCGAATTTCAGGTTCGGCGTTTGAAATTTTTTTAAGTTTGGAACGTCGCGTAACCGGCGAACTATCGGTGCGCGTGTCGGAAAGTTTTCGGTCGAACTTCGGGTAAAGTTTTCCTCACGTGTGTGGACCGGACTAGTCGGGTGACGGATTGGCCGGACGGTCGCCGCAAACTTCGCTCTATTTCGCGAATAGTTTTTTTTATTTATTGGTGGATTATATTTTGTCAACAGTCCGGTTGAGTTTGTTTATTTGTCCGACGTGTTCTGTTACCGGACGTTCGCTTCTCATATACCTAGTGACTTTGTTGAAGTTTTGTTGATTGTTTTTGTTGAGTTACATTTTTGTGCGATCGACGGCGGCCGATAGAAAAGGTAAGTTATTTCACTTCTCACAATACAGATTTACACGTTTTAACATAATAAAAATACTACTTTTTACACCTATAATAATAAAATTACTTTTTATATTTCCTGCATTTAATTAAACACACACAAAAATCTGAAATTTCTCAAATTTGAAAATGTAAAATCATTTATACCATAGAAAAACCGGAAGTGACATTTCAAAATAAATCTCAAAAATTTGCATTTAAATATAAAAAAAATGTCAACGGTGAATAGACAACTTAACTGTCGTAATTTTAATGTCCGAACAATTAGCGCAACCCTTACTAAGTTGGTCCATTATGATGCTAATAAAACGGACTGGCCAGTGCAAGCTAGCTGCGCTGTGCACGAGACCCGAGCTCAACATTAGACGATTTTCGCATAAATAATTACGGGTACATGACTATTATATTATTGCACTAACCGTTAACCCATACGCGTTGAGATTTGAATTGGGAATATGGAGTTTTAAAACTAATTTGTTTATTTAAAACTGAAAAAGCGTGTTCGTATTTTAAAAGAGTTAATTTTTGGTATTGGTGTTTATTTATTTTAAAGTTTATTAATTATTTTATCAACGTAGTTTTTATGTCTGTCTCGTTGGTGTAGTGACGCATTATGCGGCCCGATGCATTATGTAATTCTGGTTCATATCCTAGATCGATAAAATATGGGTTTTCTATCGAAAAATTCCGAGAAGCAGTCCAGAGTCTGAAAATAGATGGACGTGCATAATTGACTTCTGCCACTCCCGCTTGAAGAATATAGTATAATAAGTAAGCTTTTACTGTCCCAATGCTGGGCCCTTCTCTCTCTTAAATCGAGCTGAGACAGAAATATGAACAAAATCGTCAAGAATACCAGTTAAATAAAGCCTAATCACAAAATCGCCAGTCATTACACAATAATCGAATTATTTGATTCCTTAATTAAAAACAACTTCCTACACGGAAAAAATGCTGATAATAAATACTTAAAACAATAAAAAAATCATCAGTATCAATAAAACATCTAGAAACGTGTAACCTAGAACTTCCGTAGTAACAAACTACTTATTAATCTTATCTTTTTTACAATTATCTAAGTGTGTCGCGAAAAAGAAACTATTCAAAATGGTGGAAATTGCGTTTTTGGCGCGCTATCTCCAACTGTTTATTGTTTGATAAGTTTTAGCCAATTTTATATCTATCTGGCTATATCATCACGCCAGACCCCTTGCGGAGTAAGTATAGAGTACAGAGTTCCACCAGGTTCTTTCCTTACAGACCTCTCTGGCTTCCTCCACACTCATAGTTTATCCTATACAAGCTTACCGGATATGGAGACTCATGACTTGTTCTTCAAATAAGTTGCGATCTATTTGATCATGATTAGTCTAAATATTATAATAGTAGATCAGTCTAAATATTGTTACAGACATATAAATTCCTATTTATTATAAAAAAATAACTATTTACTATTAGAACAGAGTTTGACTATGATTTGACCTAGTAGAGCTAATACCGCTCCGCTGATTGGATCGAGTAGCCGCGGGTTCGATTCCCGAACGGAACAAATCTTTTTATGACCTGTAACAGTTTGTTCAATTAAATTACCAATTAAACACGTAACGCGGCGCGTTTCGAAGACTTTGTAAAGTTATCGTTTAACGGAACTCCGTTAGCATACGGAATCCCATTACGCAATAATTTCACGAAATTATCGTAACGCACTACGTTTCGTCATAGAATAAGGGCCCCGAGATGATAGTGCACGTGTAATTCATATTTGTGAACGCATCCATGACGTAAAAATAATTTTGTTGTAGAGCAACTTTAAAAAAATGTCGGTCCTAAATACTTTCAGTATGTAGGTGTCATATGTATATTGTACGTTTGTAGAGGCAACATATTTACTAAATACACCGTCACGCCTATATTCCCCAAGCAGGGAGCGAGGTTATCGCCATATACCGGCACAATTCCAGACTCCAGACTTATACTGGGAAGTTTCGTTAGAAAAACTACATTTTTCTGACCTACGATTTGAACCCAGGGTCTCGTGATCACAAAGCGATGCACTTTGCCACTAGACCAACGAGGTAGTCAAGTACTAAATAAATATTCTTTAAGACAAATCAGTCTCATAGATCCAAACTTAGCAAGACGGAGCTTATTACAAAATTGTCATCTTCGAAAAGTATCGCTCAACGGAATCTAACCTGCAACCTTCCGGTGTATGAAACGGAACGGCCTCAACTCATAACAAATATGTTGTCAGAATCGTCTACTAAAAAAGTTACACAATCGAAATTAAAAAAATGCCTTTCCCATAAACTATGTAAAAAGATTAACGGGTTAATTAAAAAAAGAATGTTCTTACTTCAATGATATTTTGATAATCGACTTTTGGTATATTTATGTAATATTTAAAAACTAAGTTTTCAGATCAACAGACAAGAAACCAACGTCTTCACCTTTGTATGTTTTTCATTATTTAATTACCTACAAGTTTGATAAATACTAATTCTAATAATTTGATTCTAGTAATTTTTATAGGCATAATAAAAGTACGACCCTTAAGTAAAAAATATAAACTATCTTTATCTATCTATCTATAACCTCACGCCAGATCCCTTGCGGGGTAGGCAGAGAGTACAGATTTCCAACAGGTTCTTTCCTTACATACCTCTCTGGCTTCCTCGACTCTCATAGTTCGTCTCATACACGTTCGCCGGTTACGGAGACTCTTGACTTTTCCATCTGACAAGACTCGGTTTATTTGGTCGTGGTAAGATAGTCTAGGTCTTCCCCGGTACCTGCATCCTTCCACTTTCACATTGTATATCTGTTTTGTCATTCTTTCCTCTGGTATTCTTTCTATATGCCCGAACCAACGGAGCATGCCCTTTCTCATCTTTACACCGATACTATCTTTCATACCTACTCGCTGTCTTACTATGCTGTTGCTTATGCGGTCGGTCAGCTTCACTCCGCACATCTTCCGCAGAGCTCGCATTTCTACCGCATTTATCCTACTTTCTTTCTATATATTTATAAACTATCTTTACGTAAAGGTATTTCATTTTATTAAGAATTCTCTACTCTATATTACATTATTGCTCTATTTCTGATTAATAAATTATATTATACCTAAATATATTCAAAATTAATATTTCTTTTACTCGAAAGTCCATTATAAAACATCAATAGTTCCTTTGCCATATTTATACATTAAAAATAAATAATGATATATCTCTACATTTCCAGACCCAAAAATCAACACACATACAGGGTCATCTCACAATTACGCAATAATGTGCCATCCACAAACATAACCACAATCCAATCCAAACTTTAATCAAAAACTTTAAAGTGCATATTCAAAAACTAGATTCTTAAAGTTTGTTATATTAATGCATAATTTGTGTCTATTCGTCAGCGTATTTACAAAGCATAGCTTGCAAGAGCTAAGCTGCAAGATGGAGCTCACTGCACGGCGGTTGCTGCAGACCCCTCTATTTTACTTTACCTATTGTCAATAACTATTGTGTAAAAAAGGCATAGATTTGGCCGGTTTTTAAGATGGACCAGTATTTTTAATTATTTTGCAATGAGTTATTAAATATTTTGAATAATGGAATATTTTGAAAGGTTAATGATGGGTCTTTTTTGTGGGCACTGTTGAGTACTTAGATAATAGGAAAATATTGAACTTCTTTTTTCATTTAAACTTAATTTAAACGAATCTATGGCGTTACGTGTGGGCTACAGGCATATATTAGCTTGGAAAGTTCTGGAAGAGACATTTATTTGCCCAGCAATAGGACAGTAAGGGATTTGGAAAAGCTTTTTTAGGTTTTAAAAGTGATCTTTGAAGTATTTTTATAAGTTAAAACTATGATAGCTGAATGTGGGATTAAATATCAAATCTAATTGTCCGACTATGATGATTTTGAAAACATTTAACGAGAGTTTTTTAGCACATTCGTGCTAATCTTGTAATCACTCTAGATACCTATTAACGCATAATAAAAAAAACATCATATCATATTTTCTACTTCAACTTAGTTTAATGTAAAAAGCGTTAAATCATAACAGCGATAGAGTATATAATGCGTTGCCAATCTATATCTTTATGCAACACCGAGATAAAACTGCAAAAACATTGAACCCAAAACAATATATAACCTCCTAACTCATTATCTTGTTAATTAGCAACATGCCAAACGACAATATCTTATAAAACTTCAATTAAACATCGTAAAAATAGCACATCTCTATAGATAGCGTGCGATAGCATTTATCTAATGCCTACAGAGTAGTCACCATCGATTCATGCACAAGCCAGACTAGGAAAAAGTAAAAAAAGCAGTGACAGACTCATTCCGTCCGTCTCCTTTCTAATCGCGCCCCCACACGCACGCGCGGGTTTTTAATTGCATCCCCCACCCCCCACCCCGGAAAAAAGGGCCTAGCACACGATGGATTAGCATACAACCTCGCCGAGAGAAACGTAGCGCACCCCTTCAGTTTTTGCGCGGTTCCTCCCGCCATATTTCGCGGTTTTATATGTGTTTTTTTTCGGCGGCGGGGCGAGGGGACGAACTGCGTGCGCGCCGAGCCAGTGGCCGACCGCCAGCTATCGCGAGATGTGCATTAACGCGTACTCTACTCACAACAATATAATTTTGCAAATACGCGACTGACATGAACGACTTAAATAAGTAATATTTTTTTTTATAAATATTTTTTAAGTGACCAAAGTGTTGTGCTGTGAAACAATTTTGTTATCGTTATTTTTATTTTTTTATTATTATATAGGTAAGTTTTTCTAGACCGCCTAGTTATCAATGACGTTAGGACTAGCAAAATTTGGCGATATCTGGGAGCAAGGTCGTGGCATAGTGATAATGTTATTTGCACAGAAAAAAATATATGTTAGACCATTTCTTGGATAACCTCATTTTTGCGAACAACGTGCGGTATTGTATTGTACAAATGTGTGGATTTTTTGTGTATTATTAATTTGCGTTGTAACTTGAAGATTGTTGGAATAGTTTCGATTGAGTTTGGTAATTTAAAAATAGTTTGTGGGTCGCGTTGTTTTATTAAAACTTTTTATTAGTAATTTGAATTCTATTTATAATATTATCTCATAACGAACTATGAGTCCCTAAAACCGGCAACTTTGTATGAAAGTACTTATTATGAATGGAGGTTATAGAGCTATGAAAAGATTGAGTATTTCGGAAGTTTTTACTTTCAAACTGGGGTTTGGCGTGATGATGTATGTATCTATCTGTATCATCACGCCAGATCTCTAGCAGGATAGACAGACAATACAGAGTTTCAATAGGTTTTTCATTACAGACCTTACTCGCTTCAAATTCGTCTCATACACGCTCGTCGGTTAGACTCTTAACTTGTCCATAAAAACGACACGGTCTTTTTGATCATGGTAAGATAATCTAAGACTTCCACTTTTTCATTACATTATATAATGTCTATTAAAAAGTAACTATTTCCATACTACGCAAAAACTAAATAAAAAACACTTATTTACCTGAATGAAGAAACAAAATTAACTCTCTGGTGCCTATATTTCCCAAGCGAGATTGGTATAGGTGTACTTTTTTCGCCGATATATGGCCCACGATGTTAGGTCCCAGTGTAAAAGGGGGTGAACCTATTGCCATTACAATGGACACAGTTCCAAACTGGAATGTGGATGATATATTTGATAGAGAAATCAGACTTTGTCGGACCTAGGATTAGAACCTACAACCTAATCGTAGGCAGACAACGAGGTCTTATAGGATCACATGTGTGGTTCTTAACTATACTTGGTCCCAGTAGGTGGCGCTGTAATCGATCGGGTCCGAAACCGCGGGAAACCGGCAGTATTTTATTGATATTTTACCTATGCATATGATCGATTCGGATTTTGATAATTGTCTGACGTAAATAGTAATGTAATTAGATTAGACATGATAATATGAGCTGACGATCAAACAAATTTATACTTTTTTTCTCTATATAGAATTTTTCACAACTGAATCCTGTGGAAAAGTGCTTAAGCCGCTCCGCCCAAGTAGTGGTGGGTTCTATTCCCGTACGGAATAAATCTTTGTGAGACCCACAAATGTTTGTTCCGGTCTAAGTATTTGTGTATATGAATGACATGTACACAGTAGTGTGGGGCTACGGTTATTTTAAGGGAAAAATATAGAGAAAAAATATAATTTTGCTCGATTACACTTAAGTATTAAGTAAACGTGGACGTATTCTGTTTATTCGTGTCGAACTATTTCTATTCCCTTGCGGGGTATGCAGAGAGTAAAGTTCCAACAGGTTCTTTACTTATAGACCTCTCTCGCTTCGCGCAATGGAATTACGATCCGGTGGTAAAGCCCCTAAGGTATCCAGATCCAGCTTTTTTTTTATTAGGTAGTGGTCAGATATTGAGCCCTATTTTACCTGATGGCAAGTAATGATGAGGTCCAAGATGTAGCTCACTGATAGCTTACTCACTCTGAAGTAGGCTGAGGAGACGGTAGTTAGAACAAGTTCGGAATCGGTATCAAGTTAGTCTCGCCTATAGCCAACTCCGCGCAACATGCCGGAACACTACTGAGTCGCTCGCGGCATGGCTTTGCTGGGAGGGTGGTGACCCAGCCACGGCTGTAGCCTACCACTGGTAAAGGTGCTCGTGTAGCACTGTCCAGGGACCACCTGCAGGGAATCGAGGGTAAATCCTACTGACCCGACCAGTTTTTGCAGATACAGTCTTATAGATGGTAGAGCCTATTGGTATACAGGCTTAGCTTAACGACTGCTACATTTAATGGTAACTGAGATCAACAGCGTAAATTGGTTTCAATAATATGGGAGTTCTCGAAAGTGGAAATGAGATAAACGAATGAAATAACACCATTTTTCGGATTTTATCCCGTTTTATTTTTTGATTAGGACAGGTCAAGAGTCTCCGTAACCGGCGAGCGTCTATGAGACGAACTATGAGAGTGGAGGGAGCCAGAGGTATGTAAGGAAAGAACCTGTTGGAACTCTGTATTCTCAGTCTACCCCGCGAGGGATCTAGTGTGATGATATAGATAGATAGACAGAGGTTATTTTTGACTTTCCATCGACTTGGGATCACGTTTTTAAATCCTAAACAAAAAATAAATATTATGACGGACGATTTAGCGCAGTGGTTAAGAGCTTAAGTCGTTCCGCCCACTGTGTGTAATAGTCGCGGGTTCGATTTCCGCACGGTACAAATCTTTGTGTGATCCACAATTATTTGATCTTGTCTGGGTATTTGTGTATGTGAATTTTCATGTTTGTAAACACACCCATGACACAGGAATAAAACCTAGTGTGGGGATTGGTTCTTTAAAAAAAAAACTGCAAGGCTTCAAGACACCGTGAGCTCATTCTGCGTCGATCGGACCAACAAAAATAATTAAGAAGTTTGAGGGTACCCCGGAACAACTATGCCTTTTGAACGTCTGCCACCTCAGTCCTCCCCGTGACCATAGATGCTGCAAAGCACTCGAAACATTGGGTCGACAGACGACAAACGGTCACCCATCTCAGACTGACCGGGCTGAAAGCTGCTTATTAACCTTGACAATTTCTGAGAATTACTGTTTCATAGCGTACTAACCTGTCAAGGATAATACAACTAATGAATAATTATGCACTTATATGTATATAATTAGAATGTGAGTGATTAATGCATTTCAGTGCATTGTGCTTTTAGAATTATTGTGTTTATCACGACGCCAGTATCCATGGTGTGATGAACTGACCTATGCAAACCTTTGATTATAAAAATATTTTGAAAATATTTTATGTATAGGAAAAGTCCACATTTCACCAAAATTTGTGTCAAATACCTTGCTACTCTCTTCCTCCTAATGTGAGGATGGCAAAGAGCTGGTACTCCTTCAAGAAAAGAACTCTCGAACACATAACCAAAAAAATGTTATCAGAATCATCTCGTTAGTATGTTTAATTATATTTATTGTATTTATTTATCTAATGTACGTATGTATTTAATTTTATGTATTCTATGTATATATACATAATAAAAATTGATATATATTAGTTTATTATATATGCGTGTCTGTTTATTATATTTAAAATATTTGTCCTCCCGATAATTCTTTATGATGTAGTCCAAGTGCACCTACCTTGTTTTCTCTGCATCACCCTAAGGTTGACTGGGAGAGAATACCTTTGGCATTAAGTCCACCTCTGTACAACTTTGTGCAAAAAGTATAAATAAATAAATAAGTTAAAAATTATCCGTATCGGTAAAGTACGCATTCCATAAAAAATCTTCTCCAACGCCTAGCTAGTTAGGTATAAAATTTGTTTCCTTTTTTTATTTATAATATCAGCCTATACTGCCCACTGCTGGGCAAAGACCTTCTCTCACAAATCGAGGTGAGAGAGGTTAGGTCATACTCCACCACGCGGATGCGGAGTTTTTTTATTTACTTAGTTCTAACTTTAGTTTAGTGGCACATCACGCGGATGACGATCTCCAATCGACAATCTTCCGTTCGAATCCTAGCTCGGACAAAGCGTTATTTTCTAATACTTTTTGTAAAGAAAAAATCTCAAAAGCAGTCTGGAATCTGGGACTAAGCCTGGTATATTCGCATTACTCTCGTCAGTTACATTGAGACCTAATATGGTCGGCGAAATGTGGGTGTACTCGGCACACCTCTACCACTCCCGCTTGGGGGAATATGAGCGTGATAGTGTTTAGTTTTGTTTACTACGAAAAAAACGATTTTTTAGAGTTTAGAGTTAATTTAAGAGTTATTAATCCTACTAATATTATAAATGTGATAGTTTGTATGTTTGTTACTCAATCACGCAAAAACGGCTTATCTGATATGGATGAAATTTGTTACACAGATAGTTTATTACATGGATTAACATATAGGATAATCTTTATCCCGGAAAAATGTTCTTGTTTGAAGTGAATGTGGATGAAGTCGCGGGCGGAAACTAGTTAATAATAATATACATAATTCCATGTTAAAATCGTCTTTTGCAACAACTTTTCACTTTACTAAGCTTTAGTTCCTTAGTTAAGTAATTTTTTATTATTTTAAACCTTATTTATTTCAAACTGATGCAATTATATTAATTGTATTTACATAAAATAAATTAAAGTTAGTTTTAGAAATAGCTAATCAGTCCTATAAAGTTATATTCGTAATTTAAATATACATTGAATAACATGATTTGAAAATAGAACGCTTTATTTCTAAAGTTTATTTAAAGTATTTTATTTATTTAGAGATAATAATAAATAGTAAATACCAGTTATTTTATGTTTCCAATAAATAAATAAAAATAAATTGATCTTACACGCCCATATTCCCAAGTAGGGATGGTAGAGGTATACATATCGTCGACAATATTAGATTAGATGTAATGGAGAACAAGTTCTATTTTCATTTAAATAAATAAATACTAATGTTAATGAACAATATATATGTAGAAGATAGAATCAGAAACTATTTAAATAAAAGATCCATTCTATTCGACCGCTGGGCAAAGGCCTTATGTCTGAATTCGAGTGACCTAAAATAGCTCATACTCCACACTGTTAAGAAACTGTCCCACCATTGAGCACGGGCCTCCTCTCAAACTGAGAGGACTTAGGCCATAGTCCACGACGCTGGGCCAGTGCGGGTTGATGAAATTCACACACCTTCGAGAAACTCTTAGGCATGCAAGTTTCCTCACAATTCCCCTCACCGTTAAAGCAAGTGATAGTTAATTTATAATACGCACATGCTTCCGAAAAAAGAGTTGTGTGCCTGGGTTTGAACCCGAGACCTCTGACTTTGCAGTCGAACAGTCTAACCATTAGGCTATCACTGCTTTTAAGTTAATACTATTGTAAAAAAACACCATTACACCCTTATTCCCCAAGTGGGGTTGACAGAGATGTACCGTGTACACCCATTTTTCGCCAACGATATTAAGTCCCAATGTAATAGGGGACAAGGCTTTTAGCATTA
Organism: Phalera bucephala; assembly: GCA_905147815.2. Classification (NCBI taxonomy): domain Eukaryota; kingdom Metazoa; phylum Arthropoda; class Insecta; order Lepidoptera; family Notodontidae; genus Phalera; species Phalera bucephala. The sequence goes on along the minus strand of LR990621.1, from coordinate 2,441,960 downwards.
TACCAGACACAATTCCAGACTCTACAAGGAATTTTTCTATTGAAAAACTGCACACTATCCGAACTAAGATTCGAATTCGTGATTACTATGCGCATTATAAGCTACTATACCAACGACGCAGTCTATACTATTGTAATCTAAACATAAGAAATTATAGATATGTCAGTTAAACCAGTATATTTAAACTAACCGAACTCAAGTTACTGACGATAGTTGCTTAAACTAACGACGGCCATTGTAAATATTATTAAACCGAGAAGAAATTCATAGTTTCACGCCAATTTCGATCAAATTAATAAGAAAAACTTACTTTAGTATCTAGGGAGGAGTGTTGTACTGGATCTAAAAGTCGCGGGTTCGATCCCTGAACGGGACGAATCATTGAATGACACACAAGTTTTTTTTTTATTCTAGGTATTTGCAGATGTGAATCTTGTGAGTGTAAATATCCAAAAAAGCTATGTTACCGATCTATCTATCTATGTATTCACGCATAATTCCTTGCGGGGTAGGCAGAGTACCAATTTCCAACAAGGACTTACAGGCCTCTCTGGCTTCCTCCACTCATAGTTCGTCTTATACACACTCGCTGGTTACGGAGACTTATGACTCGCCCAGCGCATAAGTTTTGATAAATAATAAATTAAATTAAAAAGGTACTTTTAATATTACATCTATCCAAAACATTACGTCAGATTCATTGCGGGATAGGCAGTTATACCATTATTTTCATAAGCTGCCGTCTTAAACGAACCAAGAAGAATTAAAATGTTTTAAAAATTCATACATTTCACATCATTTTTTTCACCTTAATATATTTTCCTCTATAACCATAAAATAAAAAATATAGGTAAAAGTAGAGAAAAAATCATTAGTATTATACGTTATTAAAAAATATATAAAAGGATCTATGCCATATACGGAACATCATATGATTTTTTTATTTTTCCTTGACGCTAATGTAGTTTTCTATTGGTAAATGATGACGCTAGCGATCTAGAGACCCTGGGATCGAGTTTTGGGTCGAATAAAGTGTGCACCTATATTTGGCCAGCCAAAAAGGGGCAAGCCTATTTCCAAAAAAATACCATCCTAATAAATGGGAATGTTTGGATGTTTGTTTTACTCAATCACGCAAACGGCTGAACGATTTTGTGTGAAATTTGGTAAACAGTTTATTCTATCTATCTATATCATCACGCCAGGTCCCTTGTGGGGTAGGCGGAGAGTAATAGTTTTGTTACTATTTTCGATAGTTAAATACTTAGTCCGACTTAGGATTCGAAGTCAAGAACTCGTCAATTTTTTTTATGAAATATTTTTACAGCCTCCATACAAAATACATAGTCTCCATACAAAATACATAGAAATAAAATTTCTATTTTATATTACAACGCACAAATTTTAACTCAACGAAACATTTATTTAAGAACTGAATTTAAAAATACCTTAGAACTAATAACAATAAAAAATAACACTAGTTTGCATAGAATGATGACAATAATTATATAAATGTAAACTTACCGAAAAATAGTTAATAATTAGCGTTAACTAATCAACAACGCCGCAGTTATTCGAGTTTATCCTTAATTTATGTGTTTTCCTACGCAATAGGGTGATATAGACCTAGGTACTATTCCAGGAATAGCTTTATCGTAAACAAGCTTCAACCTTGACCTTGTGCGGGTCAACAGCTCTACTTATAAGCTTTTGTTGTCTATACCTAACTGTCCATGCATGCAGCGAGGTCCTAGAGACAAGTTCTAGGTCAAACGAAGTGTAATTTGTACAAAAAAATCCACTTTGAAGTCCCGAGTCCGCCATTGTGCCCGGTATAATGATAATAAGCTCTCTATCATCATACCTAATGCCTTACGAAGTAGGCAGACAGTACAGAGTTGCAACAAGTTCTTTCCTTACAGACCTCCGGCTTCCTCCGCTTTCATAGTCCGTCTTATACACGCTCCTCGGTTACGGAGACTCTTGGCTTCAGAGATACGAGCTATCTTCTGTTCGTGTCAATATTCGTCACGTTAAGAGAGTGGCTATCTCAATCGTGTCATCCATGGCCGCATTCAGCTCTCGCCTTGTACGGGTGGTGGGGCATCTGGTGCAGTACATGGGCTATTTGATCATACTAAGATAGCTTAGGTCTTCCCCGGTTCTATCACGAGCGACCCCGAAGAGGACGGCGGCGTGGTGTGGCCCACGTCGCCGTGAGCACCGCATCGGGGCGGGAGGAGATTGGTAAGGTCTCCCCCCGATAGCGGGCTCTTTAGAGCGCGGCACAAGAGGGACACCGATGCGTTCCATACGGAGATTCCGGAGCCCCTGCAAAATGCTGATGTCGGCCACCCTAGGGTTTTAGTCGGTAGGAATCCGACACGCCCTGCGAGCTTACCCCGAGGCTCGCGGAAGTCCTATGCAGGATTTTCCCCAGTTAAAAAAAAGGTCTTCCCCGGTACCTACATATTTCTACTTTTGCAATATAGGATAGTTATTAAGTAGAAAGAATATTTGCAGAGCATATCTAGGTGTTGTAGAGTTAGTATCCGCGTTATCTAGGTTCGTTGGCTCACGAAATGATAAAAAAAATGTAACGTCTGACTGTTTCCTTTACAACACACACACACATTTGCACTGTAAATATATCTAGTTTTCCAAGTTTCTATCTCTATACTCTCTGCCTACTCCACAATAGATCTGGCGTAATAATATAGTTAGATGAAAAGAGTCTATATTACTTAATAAACCTATCCTATCACTGACTTTTTCGTTGGTTAGTGGCGAATAATGCGCGTAGCGATCACGAGGTCCTGGGTAAACCCAGGTCATCCAATCCAAGGTCCAACAGTATATTATTATTCGATAGAAAATTTCCAGTATCAGTCCGGGTCAGGCACTGGGACCTTTATAATGGCAATAAACCCGCCCTCTATTACGAACTCAACTTAAAATTGTTGGCGATATGTTGGTATATGTACACCTCTGCTACCCCCGCGTGGGTAATATAGCCGTACTGGTGTATATTTTTAGCGCCACCCACTACATAGGAAAATTTCCTGCTGTGAGGCAAAATTTTTCAAGAAAATGTGAGATTTACATTCTCACCTCACTTCCTTGCTCGCTGCCACAGAATCGGACTGACTTTAAATTTACAACTAAGAATAAAGTTCCAAACACTTCTGGAAATCCCCTCTTTAATAAGGGTCGCTATATTAAACATGTATTTTTGTTTACGTATAAAATACCTGAATGTCTGTCCATCAGTTTCCGTTTATTGATAATAATGTAAAATCTTAGAATTCATGTAACAAGATATAATGTGGGTGGTCTATATTTCTTTAGAAATACTAAATACTGGTTATAACACTTTGTGTTTTACCTACATCGATGATATGGACACAGACCAGTTGAAATTTAGACGATTAGACAGATAACTTGTTTAACACGGTAATTGAATTTAGACTCACCTGATACTACATTGTTCTCCCATACACCACAAAAAATGTGCATGGAATTTTATTGTAAAAATAATAAAAGTGGTGGTAGTCTTTGTTACTATTCTGACAATTCATAAATACTGTTAAGGTGGAAACTCACTAACAGCACGAATCTGGAGTGTTCGTGTAGTGCAACCCAAAAGATGTCTCACCTTGTATCATGTCCTGCGTGCCCTAACTCCTACACGTAGGAAGACTTGATGTCTGCTTCCGAAAATGCAGTTAGTGTGGCCGCTTTCTGGGCTGCACCCATATAATTTGTATCACGTTTTCCGTCGAACCGCTAAGAAGAAAATAAATACTGTAATGGTTTACATAAATAATATTATTCCGTCTGATTCTAACTTGTTCCAGTCCATGAGCCTTACTCGCTCCGCTCATTGTATCGAGTAGTCACCGATCCAATCCCCACACGGGATAAATCTTTGTGTTTCGGTCTGAGTGTTTGTGAATTTCATGTTCGTAAACGTACCCACGACATAGGTATATATCCTGGTATGGAGCTACGGTTAAAAAAAAGAAAAACAAATCTGTAATCTATTTATCATGCCAGATCCCTTACGAGGAACAATCTTTCCTTACAAACCTCTCCGGCTTCCTGCACTCTCATAGTTTGTGTCAAACACGCTCGGCGATTACGGAAACTTTTGAATTTAAAGACCATAGCTAAATATATAACGAATCGTGACCCGCAAATACTTTTACATAGATGGCGCTAATCGTAGCCTGGAAACTTCCGTAATAGTCGTTAAAACCAAGATATTTAAATTACGTCTTTAGTAAAAAATACACATAAATATGTCTATTATCTTTTACAATATGTACTATATTTTAAAAATACAAAATTGCATTTATAGATTTAATTTTACAATCATAATTTACTTACCAGTTTTATGTGTCTATCAACAGATGGCGTTGTGAAAACGAGATACAATATTTTTTAAGGCAATATCGGTCTATTTACTTTACAAGTCTTTCATGTGGGTTTTGTGTGCGTAGCATCTAGGCTGGGTTTTTGATTACTGAACCATGGGAATATAACGAACTGGAGAAATACCATTGAATCTTCCGATATACGTCACTTCCCTTATAAAAACTAACTGTTAAACTTAATTGAAGAGAGAACTTTAAAGTTTGAATGTTGTAATAGCTTAAGTTAATGAATATTATTCATCAAACTAAGACCCTTTCGCTACCCTCGAGAAACTAGACAATTAAATTTGCCAGTAAGTCTATTATATACGAATTATTATGTAAGTGTTCACGTAACAATTCATAATAATCGTTTAAATTACTAAAAACATACGTATTGTTCTGAGGCCCTTAGAAAATTATTGAAAGAAAAAACTATTTAAGAAGTGTAAAAATCAATACAATATAATAATAATGACTGCCTCGTTGGTCTAGTGGCAACGCGCATCGCTTTGTGATCACGAGGTCCTGGTTTCAAATCCTAGGACAAATGTAGTTTTTCTAACGAATACTAGCTATTATGAGTCCGGATTCACCTGACCTGAATTGTGCCCGGTATATGGCAATAGGCTCGCCCCCTATTACATGGAACCTAACATCGTCGTCAAAACGTGGGTGTACTCAGTACACCTCTGCCACCCCCGCTTGGGGAATATAGGCGTGATGGTGTATACTAAAACAATAGTTTAATAGAAATAGTGTATTTGTCAAAATAATTATACATTTTATCCGTGCAGGACATCATAAGCATACAAGTGTTATGCATCAATTCGAGAGTAACTCTGTCCGTCCCAAAACCACTGAATTCAGCAAGGACATAGATTCGATCTAAGGAAATAGGAATAAGGGTGTGAAATACACGTCTAAAAATAATGCGAATGAAATTGCGGCCACAGTTAGTCTATAATAAATTAGTAATTAACTTTTTGACACCGCACTATAGGTACTCGACGAGGTAAACCTTCTTAACAATAACCTGATATAGCAATTATGGGAAAACACTATAGGTAAGTCCTATAAAATACTATTAATTATACATAATAATCGTTGCTATCCTCAAATTTTATAACATTTTAATTTTAGACAGCAGAATTATGTATTGTCTTGTTGGTTGACTGCATTGATGTGCGAATAATAAAATAGAATGAAATCTTTATGTCAGAAATAGTTCATTAAATTATACATAATACACTACATAAACAAAATATCAGAAGAAACAATGCCAAAACAGATAAACAATGCGAAAGTGGAAGGATGTAGGTACCGGGGAAGACCTAGACTATCTTACCATGACCAAATAGACCGTGTCTTATCTGAGGAACAAGTCAAGAGTCTCCGTAGCCGGCGAGCGTGTATGAGACGAAATTTTTTCTTGTTAATATATATTACTAAATAAATGTAGATACCGGGAAAAACCTAGATCTTACCATGATTAAATAGACCGTGTTTTATCTGAAAAACAAGTCAAGAATTACTGGCAAGCGTGTATGAGACGAACTATGAGCGTGGAGGCAGCCAGAGAGGTATGTAAGGAAAGAACCTGTTAAAACTCTGTACTCTTTGCCTACCCCGCAAGGGATCTGGCGTGATGATATCGATCATCATCATCATCTCAGCCTATACTTGTCCACTGCTGAACATATGCCTCCCCAATCACTTTCCAGCGTAACCGGTCCGATGCCACCTGCATCCAACGACTTCCTGCGATTTTCACAAGATCGTCGGTCTATCTGGCAGGCGGTCGTCCCACGCTGCGCTTGCCAATATGTGGTCTCCACTCTAGAATCTTTCTGCCCCAACGCCCGTCCGATCTACGCGCTATATGGGCCCGGCCATTGCCACTTCAGCTTGCTAATCTTTAGATGATATAGATAGATGAATAAAATACTGTTAACACTTAAAATTAAATAAAATTCAATGATTACACAAAAATAAATGAAACAATAAAATTAACATTAATACAAAAAATATGTAATATGGATGAGGACTGGACTGACACACATATACTTTAGTCCAGTGTTTAATAATAGCACAGTCCAGGGGCACCCGGCTGCTATCAGCTGCTACCGGCAGCTATTGGAGCTGCCACGCACCCGGCTCATCAGCGACGCAACTCTCTTTGCGCAAAATCGCTGCAAAACCCTACACATATGCTACAGAAACACGGTACCCTATCAGCGCCCTGTACGAATTATCATTAATACGTGAAGCAAAAACTTTGTACCCCTTTTTACGAAAATTGCGCGGAAGGAGGAGTATGAAATTTCCCACACTTATAGGAGTGCAATACGCTAATATTTTTTTAAATTATATATAAAAATACATTAAATCAATAAAAAAACATTCCACACACTACCATATATTTGACACACACGCATATATACTCTTTTGTTTATTGGTAAAGTCTGTGGTCATATTGAGGATAGATTAATATTGTTTGTCTTTAGTATAATTTGTCTACAGTCTTACTGAACGTCAAACATAACCAGCAAACGATGAAAGGGTAGGTCGAATTTCGACCAATGGGCGACCACTAGTTATATTAGACGCGCAAGGCATTGAATATCTTTTGCTTGACCCATAGACTGCACGTGTACGTTCTGAGAATACTCTCTAAACAGGGTCACTTTTACATGTACAGTACAATATGAAAATTACGTGCCAGGACATTGCCTCTTACTGTCAATTCCACTGCGCAAGAGTTGTAAAAATGAGCGCTGAAGTCGAGCGTTTAGCGCTGAGTCGACGATCACGAGCGTTGAAACACGTGGAAGACGCGAGCGTTTTGAACGCCGACTCAAGCGTTTTTACAACACTACCCTGCGCTCCCGTTGCATCTCCAGGTCGTCCGTGAGTTCCTTGGTGACCCAAAGACCCAGATATTGCAAAATACCCATATCGATCAGTTCTGATTTTTCCCTACCTAGGATACGAACTTGAAGCCTCGTGATCGTCAACCGCACCATGCGATACTAGACTAACGAAGCAGTATTGTTGGCATTGTTTAATGGCGATCACGATGTCCCAAGTTCGAATCCCAGGTCGGATAAATAGTGTTCTTATATCGAAAAAAAATCTCAGTCGCAGTATAATAGCAATAGTCTCGCCCCTTATTACATTGGGATCTATACGTAGGTGTACAAAGTACTCCAGTCCCACTCGTGCTTTAAAAGAGTCCGATATTTTTATTTTTATTTCGAAATTTAGTTTTATTTCTATCTACATCATTACGTCAGACCCCTTGCGGGGAAGGCAAAGAGTACAGAGTTCTAACAGGTTCTTTCCTTACATACCTCTCTGGCTTCCTCCACTCTCATAGTCCGTCTCATACACGCTCGCCGGTTACGGAGACTTGACTTGCCCTTCAGATAAGGCACAGTCTATTAGTTTTATTTCAAGATTTATAATGACATTATTTAATAACCTTTACCTACATTAATTATAAAATTTAATAATATATTGAGTATAAATTATTTCATCTAACTCACTAATTACCTACCTATTATTTTAATAAAGTTTAATAGTACTAAATAGTGTATATGTTGCGAAATCATTTTCCTTAATATGAGCTTAATTAGGTAGTACATATGAATAATAAAGCATTTCTGAATTCTATTTGTAAATATTTCTATATACTGTGGCGCGACGACTTCTGAAAAATATTTGCATTGACCACTGAAAAAAGTTTTATCCGGAACAACTTAAGTGAGTAACTCTAAAAGATCAGCCCAGTATTTTGGATCTATTTAAAGATTTTTTTTCTCAAGTTAAATTTTGTGATCACGGGGTCCTGGGTTCAAATCCTAGGTCGGTCAAGTGTAGTTTCTCTAACGAAAACTTCCCAGTACGAGTCCGGAGTCTGGAATTGTGCCCGGTATATGGCAATAGGCTCGCCCCCTATTACATGGGACCTAACATCGTTGGCGATAAGTAAGTGTACTCAGTTCACCGCTGCCACCCCCGCTTGGGGAATATAGGCGTGACAGTTTTTTGTTTCTTTTTCAGTGTAATTTATTAAATAATTTTTCAAAGCCGAGTAGACACTCTCTCGCTCGACAGTACGTATTTTATCAGCTAGACGTGGCGTAACAGGATATCAACGAAAAATATATAATAATATATAAACCACATATTGATTCTGCACTATAAGGTCATTTCGTATATGGAAGGTCAATGCCGTGTTAATAATTAAATTTAAAATCCATAGAAAATTATTGAACTAGGTTTTTACAGGTGGTTTTCCCTTAACCGTTGCTTAGGCGACTAGTTGCTAGTAAATAGTAACACAGTCACGCCACGGGGGTGGCAGAGGTGTACTGAGTACACCCACGTTTCGCCGACAATGTTATATCCCATGTAATAGAGGGCGAGCCTATTGCCAAATACCGGGCACAATACCAGACTCCGGGCTCGTACTGGGAAGTTTTCGTTAGAAAAACTACACTTGTCCGACCTAGGATTTGAACCCAGGACCTCGTGATCACAAAGCGATGCGCTTTGCCACTAGACCAACGTCATAGGCTAGTAAATAGTAGTTTTTTTTTAACGTAGCCTACACTAGGATTCATTTCTGTGTCGTGGGTGCGTTTACAAACATGAAAATTCACATACACAAATACTCAGACTGAAGCAAATAATTGTGGGTCACACAAAGATTTGTCCCGTGCGGGAATCGAACCCGCGACTATTCGACACAGTGGGCCGAGCGGATTAAGCTCTTAACACCTGCGCTAAATCGTCCGTCCAAGTTACTTGATTAGAACACCGCCTTCAATGAGAAGATCCATCACCCTCATTATCATCAGTCGGAACTCTTCCCCTCCAGGATAAAGCCTTCCTGAAAGATCCAGCGAGAATTGAATTCTCATTCTATTCATTTTTTTACCATATGGTGTATTGATACAAGGTTTAGGTTTGCAAATAAGTTAACGATCTACCTCCAGTGATGCCTTCTCACCGATATATGATTATAATGAAAATATAATTCTATTCTATTCTATATTATCACGCCAGATCCCTTGCGGGGTAGGTAAAGAGTACAGAGTTCCAACAGGTTCTTTCCTTATATGTAAGAGATAGATCGTTAACTTATTTGCAAACCTAAACCTTGTATAAATACACCATATAGTAAAAAATTGAAAGAGCGAGAGGTATGCCTCTTTGGCTTCCTCCACTCTCATAGTTCGTCTCATACACGCTCGCTGGTTACGGAGACTCTTGACTTGCCCTTCGAGAGAAGTCAGAGAGGTATGTAAGGAAAGAACCTGTTGGAACTCTGTACTCTCTGCCTACCCCGCAAGGGATCTGGCGTGAGGTTATAGATAGATAGATAGATGTATAGTACTGGTTGATAAAATCTTTCGGTGTCCTTTAATTTAATTACGCGCTCTTACGCGCTGCCGTACATAAATTTATTGAATACTATTTTTACTTATTAAACATAAATTAAAAAAATAAATAACAATTAGAGAGTCCACACAGGCCTCTCATAAACATTTAAATAAAAAAAACTTATCCCCACACTACGAATTATTCCCCAAATACCCAGACCGAAACAAATATTTATTGATCACACGAACATTTGTCCCATGCGGGAATCGAACCCGCGACCACTAGATCCAGTGGCTCTTAACCAATGGACAGTCGAGTAATGTAACTTTTATCAAAATAATTGCTCGTAAATTATTCTTAAAAATGCGACATTTTCTCCAGAAAAATTACCGGAATTATCGTATTACTTTCTTAACCAACATCAAGTACTCTTACCAAACAATCATAAGGTTAACTATAACATTCTCAGTAACCGTATTAGTTAATTTTAACGAGAATATCTTGCGAAATAACCACGCCGCAGTTAAAATACGACTCGCGACATATTGTTTTAAGAAACAGAACAATAATGTTGATGTCAGCGAATTTTGTATGATTCAATCTCTTTTATAATTATTGTGACACTTTCCCATGATTCTATATGCATAATAATAACACCGTCACGCATATATTCCCCAACGGGGGTGGCAGAGGTGTTCTGTGTACGATCACTTTTCGCCGGAGATGTTAGGTCCCATGTATATATATATATATACTTTATCTTCTCTCATAGGTCAAAAATATCTAACAAAATTAAGTTATATTCATTAAATTTAAAAATGGCTTGTACAAATTTCTGCATTTATAGTCCGACAAGGATCTTTCGGCTCGTAGATGACATTGACCTACCCTACCCTAGGTGTAAAATTAGGGCTAAGGTTTAGTAAAATTTTTCTACTTCCAAGGACATATTTCAACAGGTGGGCTGCACGTTACTAATTAAAAAAAGAATTTGGGTAAATTTCATAGCAAACGGCAACTCTGCGACTGTCACAGAGTGACATTTCACTTAATGACAGCGTTAGTTCTGGCCGCGGGCCAAAATATCCTTGTCGGACTGTAGGTTACTTACTATTCATCAAATTCAAAAATAGCCTATACAGATTTCTTCAACTATTCTCTTTATTATATTATATTCTTTTATTGTTAAAAATCTCGAACGAAAATTCAGTCTATGCTTCTCAACTTTTAAAAAGAAATGGCTTTTATCGTAGCTTTTTTTCAATAAATCGAGTGCAGTGAATGGCTGTATCTATTATCATTCAACAAGTACGTAAATATACTAGGTGTATACGTAACGTGTAGCTAATCTGGTCTAATTCGGCAACCTTATCTATCTGTATATCACATTTGCAATCTCTTGCAACGGCGATAAGTGGCCCTGCCCTAGGTTAGGGATGAGAAGCGTCATACCGATATCGATAGACCACCTATTAATCGATAATTGACGACTGAGTTCGGAAGAATGTACAGTCTTATCGTGTACTTTCAATGTTGGAGATTCTTAAGGAAAATTAATTGGATTCTCTTTTTAATTTCCCAAAGACATATACACGTTTTCAGATGAAAACACGTAAAGCGAAGTCCGTAAATTGAGGCTAGATTCAGCTTGAAATTTTAACTAAATCGATGTGACTAATATAACTAACACCGACGGACCGACAGACAAAGCACAGCTTAAACCGGGGTCTAGAATCATGAAATTTTGCGCAAGTATTTCTTATTTAATTAAGATAAGATCATATAAATCATAAAAAAGTAATTTGGAAAATTCTTCCTCTCAAAGGGTTTTATTGGAATTTTAAAAATATTTAGGCATCTTATTTATTTAGTTGGTCAAGTGTTACTAGAACTCTCTTGAAGCACATAGATTGTCATCATCAAGGAAGAGACGTACACTTCAGGTCAAAGGCTTCCCCGCTACAACAACCGGCTTTGTATTTTATGCATTTACGAATAATGCGATCATATTCCGCTCGGTACCCAAATTCATAAATGACCTTTGAGCATCGATAAAAATATCGATCCAGATGGCACATCACTAGCTCACAGTGCAGTCCCCTTATCAGAGTCCTAACGTTTTTAATACTCGACATAAATATTTAGCATAGACAAATATCTGACTGTAATCTTACATTGCAATCGGTGTTTTTTATTCCGATAATAAATGATAGTTTTAAAACTGTCGACTGTATTATACGTGGGGTGTAAGCAGAAGTGTATTTGGTACGCTTCGATTTCACCGATGCTATAATTTTATACACTCATAAGGTGACGATAATTGGATCTTGAGTATGGATCTTAATTCGGACACAGTCATTGCGTTATTTTGTGATAAATACTAGAAAATCGACTTAAACAAAAAATGTAGCGTAGCTTGATGACCGTTAGCGGGGGTGTTAGTATTTTTATAAATAACTAGCTGTGCCTGCGGTATTTTCAAGCGTTTAATTTACGCCAACGGATCGAAATAATAACTGACTGGTCCCCACTAAATACAAAAAGGCAATGCGGTAGACCGATTCGGAAATGGCGGGACGAACTGGACACCTTTTTGAAAGACTGGCCTGACATAGCAACGAACGGAGAGGAGTGGTCTTTGCCCAGCAGTGGGGCAAAAATGACTCATAATAATAATAATCAATTTTACACCCTGAACTTTTTTGAAGACAAAAGCCTATGCCCTTCCCGTGGATAAAATCTATTTTCTTGCGGAATTTGATTAACATTTATTCTGCGGTTTGGGAGTGAAAAGGTAACAGATGGACAAAGTTATTTTCACATTAATAAATTTCTAGCACAAAAGATTTTTTTTTAAATTAACACTGGTCGCTTCCGCAGGTGACAAGACGGCTGGCTCGTTCCTTGCCCTTAAGTTAAGATTGGCTATTAAGTGAAGGAACGCAGCCAGAGTTCTCTCCACTATTCCACGTGGACAAGATCTGTATGATTAGTATTTTCCCTTTTTGATAAATTAGTAAATATTCTATCTAATCAATCGTTATCATCACGCCAGATCTCTTGCGGGGTAGGCAGAGAGTACAGAGTTTCAACAGTTTCTTTCCTTACATACCTTTCTGGCTTCCTCCACTCTCATATTTCGTCTCATACACGCTCGCCGGTTACGGAGACTCTTAACTTGTCCTTCAGATAAGACTCGGTCTTTAATAATGATACAAAATAATAATACATAATGAAATATAAGGCCCTACCCTTCGGCCCAAGGTCCTCCAGAGAGGGAATGAGAATCGGTCCGTAAAAGTCCAAACATGGTTTTATACAAGGATCTTAGTTATAATAACATACAGTGCTACCTGATTCGCCGAGAACCCGGCATGCAAAGGATGTTGTTCGGCGTCTATACATGATTTGCCCCAGAACCAACAGCTATGAAAAAATACGTGTATGGTTTCAAGTTACCTGCAAATTATCTTCATGCATTTATTATTAAACGGACAAGCGAGGGAATTGCATTATTGCAAAAAAGTATTTGATTTTGAGGTTATAATTTAGTAGTCAACAATACATTTGTAAAATCATTATGTAAAAATATACTAGCAATAATTAAATCGACCATTATTGAATTTAATTGATTGAATATAACCGATTGATAGGATTGAAATCTCCAACCATAATTCAAAGGCAACGTTGACATTTGGAAAAGATGTTGGCGATTTTGATTTATGTACTTACAGTACTTTGAAATATTTGTTTTGGATTGCAAATTGTCCGTTAGATATGGATGTTTACAACTACTATAACAAAACAGATTAATAATTATGGTATAAGTCACATGTTTGTAGGTTCTGGGGCCATTTTTGACGATGACCTTTGTCATACTTATAAAATCTAACATTAATTATTTTTGACATGGGAGTCTAGTCTGGGCAACATTAGGTAGACCTGGTTTTGATCTGTTTGAGGCATGCATGCATATGCAGCAATATTTTGTCTGAGTATCTGAGGTATCGCGAGGGACTGGAATAAATGAGCTTGTATATATGTTTTTTGTTTTTTTACCGGAACAAATAATTGTGGATCGCGCAAAGATTTGTCTCGTGCGGGAATCGAACCCGCGACTATTAGACACAGTTTGCGTAGCGGCTTGAGCTCTTAACCACTGCGCACTGTCGTGTTTGTATGTAAATAAATAAAAAAAAAATCTTGGAGCCATTCATCGTCGGGGAAAAGTGGGTGTACGATGCACACCTTTGCTGCTCCCGCTTGGGAAATATAGGCGTTACTTTTATATATTTTTAACTTAGTATAACTTGCGTTGTTTTTTAACGTGACGGCTGGGGCTACGGGAGGGCTAGTTATGTTATAAAACGCATATATATTATGTTACAATGCGTTTTATTGTTATATAAATGTCCTGTACTTAAGATAAAGAGTTCACTCTCTTCCTGATCTTGTTTTCTAAGAGTCTTTTGACCTCAATGTCATCCGCTAAGTCTATTGAATAATATATACGCAATTATATTTTTTACTAGTTGTTACCCGCGGCTGCGCACGAGTTTATTTTGTAATATCTTTATAAATTATAGCCTGTTTGTTAATCTGACATATAAGCTATATTACTGTAAAAGGACATCGGCGAAAATTGCCCCAGAACCAACAAACATGTGACCTATTCCATAATTATTTATCTGTTTTATTATAGTAGTTGCCAACATCCATATCTAACGGACAATTTGCAATCCAAAACGAATACTATATTACGGTTAGAGATGTCAATCCTATCAATCGGTTAAATTCAATCGATTACAATTAATAATGACCGATTTGATTATTACTAGTGTAGTTTTACATAACAATTTTACAAATGTTTTGTTGGCTACTAAATTATAACCTCAAAATCTATTTTTTTTTTTGCAATAATTCAATTCTCCCGCTTGTCCGTTTAATAATAAATGCATGAAGATAATTAACAGCTAACTTGAAATCAGACACGCATTTTTTCATTGCTGTTGGTTCCGGGGCAAATCATGTATGAATGCAGAATAATGTTCTTTTATTATAATCCGTGTAGTAGTTTCTGAGGGATAAATTAACAAACATATATCCATCCTCTTATACTTTCACGTTTATATTATTAGTACGATGTTCCTGAATGCGTTAATTAACACGTTAACTAAGACAATACCGTGCTATTATCACCGATCACCAAGGTTAAGCAGCATTCGCCTCGGTCGGTCTGAGATGAGTGACCGTTTGTGGCCTTTTTTATATCAGAAGGTCTTCGTACTTCGGATGATACGATAAACCGTTGGTCCTTAATGTGGGAGTCATCACATCAGTTAGAAACTTACAGGCATCATGATAAGTTCCGAGTCTTATCTGATGGAAAAGTCAAGAGTCTCCGTAACCGGCGAGCGTGTATGAGACGAACTATGAGAGTCGAGGAAGCCAGAGAGGTATGTAAGGACCTGTTGGAACTCTGTACTCTCTGCCTACCCCGCAAGGGATCTGGCGTGAGGTTATAGATAGATAGCTAGATAAGTTCCAACAGCAGGTAGCCACCAATCTGTAATGGGTTCGCGTAGAGGAGTATCACCTATTCTCTTATATCGAAAATTGTGAGAAAAGGCCTTTGCCCAGCACTGGAACGGTATAATATAATAATATTAGCCCTGTTAAGAAACTGTCCCACCGTTGGGTACGGGCCTCCTCTCAAACTGAGAGGATTTAGGCCATAGTCCACCACGCTGGCCGCACTTGCTAAAGGTTAAAACGCAGCTAAACGGTCGCCCATCTCAAACTGACCGAGCCAAACGCTACATAACCTGGGTGATAGAACTTGTTAAACCAAAAGGTGTGAGTCAGGTTTTGAAACGTAGACTTCGTAATTGCAAGAAACCGTCTACCAACTAAACTATCTCTGATATGTGTATATTTAGGTATATCTATGAAGCCAATGGTCTAACTTTTATCAAGTGACCCCGTTATTAAGAAAAATATATGATTCATAAAGAAGTCTTGTGCTAATAGATAAAATGCTACTTGTTATACTTATCGTGAATACTTCACACATTGCAAGATACTATTCCATCATCATATTACTATTTATCTATATAATTACAGAGAAAAAGTACTGGATTATAGTAGTTTAAGGTTCCTAAACTTTGAGCGACCACTCTACAAATCTCTTTTACTTTAAGGAGCCCAAATGATTATAAAATAAATAACCTATCTGTCTATATCATCACGCCAGATCCCTTGGGGGGTAGGCAGAGAGTACAGAATTCCAACAGGTTCTTTCCTTACATACCTCTCTGGCTTCCTCCATTCTCATAGTTCGTCTCATACACGCTCGCCGGTTACGGAAACTCATGTCTTGTCTTTCAGATAAGACTCAGTATATTTGGTCGTGGTAAGATAGTCTAGGTATCCCCGGTACCTACATCCTTCCATTTTCGTATTATATATCTGTTTTGTCAGTCTTTCTTCTGACATTCTTTCTATATGCCCGAACAAACGGAGCATACCCTTTCGCATAAATAAATAACTAAAAATAAATAACTAAAAGTCATTAAAAACACGGAAATCGCAAAGCCTCAAACCCAACACATATAAAGGAATATTTACATTCAAAGTAACTAAACAGCCTTCATTCATAACTCACACATACACATAACACACACATGCAACGCTCACACATCATTGGCCAACTTTCACTCTCAAATAAAGCCTACATAGTTTGAATGCCGAAGGACCCGACGCTATTGGTCGGTTCAACTTTGACCTTTCACGGGATTGGTGGAAATCGTAACATATACAATATTATATACAGGAAGTGCTACTATATGTTTTCCTTACGTTAAAACTTTAGGTATTTCAAAGGGTTTTATGTCCAGTTATCTGGGTTCGTAAAATTATATAACGGTTTGTTTTTGGTACAAATTATTTGTCATTTTAACGTTAAGGATGTGGGAATGCTTTTGCCGATATAATGTTTTGGGGTAGGCAGAGAACGGAAGTAATAAGCCTTGTTTGTGTTTGTGTATCATAACGGCACGCCTTTAAAAGGGTAGACAAAGTTTCTTAAATAGACTCTACGTATAAGACCAATTTTTGATTATGCAAGTCAAATACAGAAAATAATTTGAATATGGTTTAAATAGCGATCTTTCTGCCTGAGAAAATTAATAGTTAAGTTAATGTTAATGCTAATTTAATTACACTAATTCGAATCCCAGGCGGAACACAGTGTCAATTAGGTTTTTCTGTCGAAAAATTCTTTGTAGCAATCTGGAGTCTAGAATTGTGCCTGGTATAATGACCACAGACTGGCCTAACTGCGCTCATCGTCAGCAAACAATGTACAAAGTACACCTATGCCAGTATGGAAAATATAAGAATGGCGGTGTTCAGTATATTTCCTATTTCTATATTAATACTGATCCACATTACAAGTATATCGTCGTAAAAGCGCGTAATTAAATAAAAGGACACCGAAAGAGTCCTATTTTATCAACCAGTACTACACATTTTTAGAATATAGATCTAGATAAGAAATAAGTGATAGCCTAGTTATGAGACCTTTGGACTGCAAAGTCAGAGGTGTCGGGTTCAAACCCGAGCACGCACATCTGTCTTTTCGAAAGCATGTGCGTATTAAAAATTAACTATCAGAAGCTTTAACGGTGAAGGAAAACATCGTGAGGCAACTTGTATGCCTGAGAGTTTCTCAAAGGTGTGTGAAGTTTGCCAACCCGCACTGGGCCATCGTGGTGGACTATGACCTAAACCCTCTCAGAGGAGGCCCGTGCCCAACGATGGGACAGTTTCTTTACAGGGCTAATATTATTATTATTATATCTAGAACCATCACCAGATCACCCTAGTACCCTTGTAGGGTTAGCAAAATGTACAGAGTTCCAACAGGTTCTATCCTTACACACCTCTCTCACTTCCTCCATTCTCACAAGTCGTCTTATACACGCTCGTCAGTTACGGAGACTCTTGGCCTACTCTTGACTTGCCCTTCAGATAAGACACGCCTTATTTGATCAGGGTAAAACAGTCTAAGTCTCCGGTGCCTACATCCTTCCAGTTTCGCACTATATATCTATAATTTTTTTTTTTTAAACGTAGCCCCACTCTAGGATTTATTCCTGTGTCGTGGGTGCGTTTACAAATATGAAAATTCACATACACAAATACCCAGACCGGAACAAATAATTGTGGATCACACAAAGATTTGTCCCGTGCGGGACTCGAACCCGCGACTATTAGACGCAGTGGGCAGAGCGGCTTAAGCTCTTAACCACTTGGCTAAATCGTCCGTCATAATCATCTCTAAATATAAAGTGTACCTAATTCTTTTTTCCTCATTGCAGGTTTTACAAACGAAATCTTAGAGGACAAATTATTAAAATAAGGTAAGTGCCTATTTGCCACATTGTTCTTATATTGTAACCTTTTTAACTCCATACAAAATAATTATTCTACGATTTCTTGGTATATCTCTAACGCAATATTTACACACTGAAAAAACCTATGCATCATTGCAACATAATAATGATACATTTCAATATCAATAGACCTCCTGTTAACCCTTTATAAGATTGCCTATCACGCTGGTTTTTCCTCAAATAGGAGGCAGAGGTATCGTCATCATTATAAGATGGAGTACATTTTCATTAGGAGAACGATATCCACAGCAGGAAAAAACCAAAGGCGCTGTAGCGAGTTTTGGGACAACCTTAATTCGGGAAACGAAAATGTGTTTTATTTTTGAGTATGTTAAGTATGCAAGTATCCTACTAATCCTACTCTCTCTTTCACTCTCTATATCATTACGCCAGATCCCTTGCGGGGTAGGCAGAGGGTACAGAGTTCGAACAGGTTATTTCCTTACATGTCTCTCTGGCTTCCTCCACTCTCATAGTTCGTCTCATACACGCTCGCCGGTTACGGCGACTCTTGACTTACCCTTCAGATATTCCTAGTAATCCCTAATCCAAGTAATATCATAAAGTAAGTGTGCATTTTAATACAATTTGATAATATGACATCATTTTAAAACAATGGAACGTATACATCTTTATGCAAGCGAGTGTATTTACGTATCTCGACATCTTTATCTTTAAATTTTATAAAAAACTGTCTAAAATTTTAGGCATTATCTAGTTTACCTAACCTATGAACCGGTTATCTTTCGGTTTAATTAAGAACTGAATAGGTACAGACACTAACAGTTAGCTTGTTGTATTATTTAAATATTTTTAATCTAAATAATGATCAATGCACGTATTTGGGGTAGGTAGAGGGAATTTGGGACTCTGAAATTTAAAGCAGATGCTTTTTTGAACCGACTTTAAACAAGGAGGTTCTATATTCGTCAATATGTATTTTTAGTAATCGTTAGTTAATTATTTAATCTCTTAATTTGTATACAATTAATGTTTACATGAATAATCACTGTATCGGTTTTTGACACAATCTGAAAAATTCCAAATTCATAATATGTCCAAAAAAGTGGCGGAGACCATCAGTAATATTGGAACCAAAAATACGTCAGCCCAATGTGGGTGTACTTATTTCGCCTTCGCCTTCTTCTTTTTGGTGGGAGGAACGGAATGTTGTTAGCTAAAGAATGTTAACGAAAGATTATAAATAATACAATTAACAAAATGGAAGCGAGATAGATGTAGTGTTAATTATTAGATAGAGAGAAAAAATAAGTGACAATATGATAATTCCTGTTTCAAACACGGATTTTTACAAATGAAAAATGTAAGGTGTGATCTATACATTTAAATTTATTTATGAGAGTTATCCTAAAGTCCATTATAATAAGCCCCATTTAACAGTATATCTGCATAGAATAATAATACATATGACGAGGACATAAAGTTCAAATGTTTAATCAAATAAATTATAATGATGTATTACAAAAACGTCATGTCCTTTTAATTCTTTCCCTATATTAACTTTCAAATCGAGCTTCATGTTTGGGCTTAAGTGCGCTATGGTTAATGGTTAATGGATGGCGCCACTTCTAATTACTAAGGCTAAGGGCAAACCAACGCGTCCAGCCGCGTCCGCGATGGCGTCCCCGGTGGCGTCCGCGGTGGCGTTCAGTATCTCCCTATGATCGCGCGCGCAGACGCCACACAGATAGCGCGTCAGAACCCAGGACGCGTTGGTGTGAACATTTCCAAACAAATACTGCTGCAGGAAGTGATCGCCACCGTCCACGCCATCGCGGACGCGACGTGCACGGTGGCGATCACTTCGGTTGACGCGTTGGTTTGGCCGTACCTTTAGATGTCAAAAACGTTCACTACTAACAAGAATACACCTAATTACCGAGATCTTAAAATGGTACTAACAACGACATGTTCATTTTTCATTAAAATAAATAAACACCGCCACGCCTATATTTCCCAACGGCGAGCATATTGCCATATACCGGGCACAATTCCAGACTCAGACAGAGAAAAACTACATTTGTCCGACCTAGGATTTGAACCCAGGACCTCGTGATCGCAAAGCACATTATTCGCTACTAGACTAACGAGGCAGCATTATTTTTCATATCTTTTTTGCATATTAATTTCATATCGAGCTATTCAAAGTTCGCCTTGTATAATTTACAATTTTATATTAATTAAAACAATATTTCGATCTCAAGGCCGACACACAATGGGTATCGCGAATCTAATAGTGTGTACACAATACACATAATGTGTAGTTTGCCGTGTACCGCGGCCGTGTACACCATCTGTGTTAATTTGGCTATAGCCTTCATACTATGAAATACATACCTATTAACATTTTATTGTTTTAGAATACCAAAGAAACGTATAAAAAATTATAACGTATAAATGTATTTTTTTTGGGAATATGCCCGCCACATGTTGTAACCAACCACCATTGTAACTCCTGTAAGCCAGGATCCACGATGGTCTTCTTAGATGACCAAATCCTCGACTTCTTAATCCAATAAGAGGAACAAAGCTCTAAGCCACTAACTAGACCAAATCTACTCAAGCATTATCCTCATAATTCTCTCTCTACAAGTTTTTATTTAGCTTTCAATGTTTATAAGTTTGTTGGTTTAGGTAAATCTTGTAGCGTCCTCCGCGACGCCGAGGAGGACGGTGGCGTGGTGTGGCCCAGGTCGCCGTGTTAAGTCTCCCCCTGTCCCACAAGAGGAGCACCGGTACGGTTCATACGAAGATCCCGGAGCCCCTCTAAAATGCTGACGTAGGCCACCCTGGGGTTTTTAGTCGGTAAGAATCCAACACGCCCCGCGAGCTTCCCCCGAGGCTCACGGAAGTCCTATGCAGGATATTCCCTAGGAATTAAAAAGTTAAAATCTTGTAAGATGAATTCTTGTAAGCCACTTCCTTGTCAGCCGCTCCGCCTACTGGGTCGAATAGTCGTGGGTTCGATTCCTGTCCGGGACAAATCTTTGTGTGACCCACAAATATTTGTTTCGGTCTGGGTGTTTTTGTGAATTTTCATGTTTTCTTATTTCGTTTTACACGAGCGTCGAATCCAAGACCCCTGACCCGTCCTTCAGAACAGACACGATTCTCCGAAAACACATGACAATGGCCACAACGATTGCATATTTTATTATTTTACAACATATAGTAACAGTTGAAACCTAAACTAAACTGGCGATAAGATATCGAGCTGCCTAGGTCCACAGATAAAACGCTAAATTTTGCTAAAAAAAATAGCGATAAGTGTGGGCTATCGCCGCCATGTCAGGCGCTACGGAAGTTCGTCTAATTTGTTCGTTATAACTTTTAATATAATTTAGTTGGATTATTCCTAATTTTTCATAGCCTTTGAATTGCGTAGGATAGAGCCAAGTAATTGAGGAGACTGCACAATTCTTGAATGGGTAAGATTTTTTTTTTCTCTCTTTCTATCTATGTCATCACGCCACATCCTTTGCAGGGTAGACAGAGAGTACAGAGTTGCCACAGGTTCTTACCGCACAGGCCTCTCTAGCTTCCTCTGCTCTCATAGTTTGTCTTATACACGCTCGCTGGTTACGGAGACTCGTGATTGGTCCTTTAGCCAAAACACGGTCTATTTGGTCATGATCAGATAGTCTAGTCTTTCCCGGTACCTACATCCTTCTACTTGCGCATTCTATTCTTATTTTTTTCTTTTTTAATATACACGTAACCCACTAGGATTTATTCCTGTGTCATGGGTGTGTTTACAAACATGAAAATTCACGTGCACAAATACCCAGAACGGAACAAATAATTGGGGATCACAAAAAGATTTGTCCTGTGCGGGAAACGAACCCGCGACTATTAGACACAATGGGCGGAGCGGCTTGAACTCTTAACCACTGCGCTAAATCTTAAATATCTCTATATCTGTTATGTTATTCTTTCTTTGGACATTCTTTCTACAAGCTGTAACATAATAAACGCGAGACCTGAAAGTAGTTTGTTCTAAATCGATAACTGAATTCATTCCAACTATTTTTAATGTATCTCACATTTTTTTTTAATTTTGCAAAAAATGCTTTTACTCCTTCAGTGCGCTATAAATACTAAACTTATTCTTGATTCATAGCAATAAGGATATTACATATGCATTCCTAACCCGTATTTCTAAAAATGCACACATACACGTACAAGTTTCATTGTTAATTGGGATATAAAAGTGCTTAAAAAAGGGGTAAAAACCTTTAAATTTGGAAATTTAATTTTCGTTTTGAATTTATGAAGCCATTCTCTAATCGGGGTGTCTGAGGTCTTGCGTTTATTATGTTACACCTTGTATAAAGACTTGTGGTAAAGAGCTTCATTCACTTGATAGAGTAGTTATGGTTCAATCCCCGTACGAGACAATTTTTTCTATGACCCACAAATATTTGTTTCGTGTTGAGTTTTTGTGTGGATTTCATGTTTGTAAATGCACCTACGGCGCAGAAAGAATTCTTAGTGTGGGAATTCGTTTTATTACAAAGAATTCGTGAAACACCGCAGCATACCCTTCCGCATCTTTACACTCAAAAGGCATTGTTATTCCGGAGTACCTTTAGGGAAATTAGTTTAATTGCAACTGAAATTTTTATTGACTGATCTTACAAAAAAATTACCCAGTACTGGTAAATAGACATACCTATTCACCCCTAAAAGCATTTTATGAATAAATCAAAAAGCTTACATAAATAGTTTTGTGTTCCAATGTCCACAAACACCTCTGGGTGTCAGAAATTCTCCAATAGGGGCTAAACACACCGCATAACAAATCCTTTGATACTACCATTCAATGCTCGTGAAAAGGACCTCTGAGCCATTTTACTGTGGCCCAAGTTAGAGGCGTTAAGCTCTTTTTATTTTTTGTTTATAGACGTATCCCCACTTTCGGATTTATTCCTGTGTCGTGGGTGCTTTTACCGTGAATATTTGTGGATCACACAAAGATTTACCCCGTGCGGGAATCGAGCCCGCGACTATTAGACACAGTAGGCGAAGCGGCTTAAGCTCTTTACCACTACGCTAAATCGTCCGTCATGCGTTTTGTTAGGATTATTTGTGGTCCCCATATAGTACGGTAAGTGATATTTGTAGGTAAATGTCTCAATTATTCAAATTGCTTGCAAACGTTTTTTTTGCATCTAATCGATATTCTAGATCTATATCTATAGATACCTTACGGGGAGGCATATATGCCTCCCCGTAAGGTAACCGGTTGGAACCGGTTGGAATTCTGTACTATAGTACAGAATTCCAACCGGTTCTTTCCTTACAGATCTCTGTGGCTTTCTCGACTCTTATAGTTCGTCTCATACTCGCTCGGCGGTTACAAAGGCTCCTGACTCGCCCTTCATATAAGACACGGTGTATTAGATCGAGAATCTAATATAATAATTGATATGTAAATATCTACATATCTATATGATCACGTTCGATCTCTTGGGGATAATCAGAGAACACTGAGTTCCAACAGAATATTTATATACAGACATCTTTCCAACCTAATATTTAGTTTAACATAAGTCACCCACGTTTGTTAAATAAAGAATATTACAGATTTTTATTAAACAATGAGATTATTTAGTGAGTTGTTATGCTGTAGAGAACCATGTCACATGCTAGTAGAAAAGTGTCATTTACTTTTAAAAAGGCTGACGCGGTTATGGTCTTGCTTGTATTGGGAAATACATAGTATGTTATTTTTTTTAAAACCTATTAATAATAATTATTGTTTTTATTATATACATCATCTAAATATTTCTATAAATAACAAACATATAGCCTAATTACTACATAATTTTAAATAGGTTTCGCATTATTGCACTCATTATATCTTTCCCGTAACTCGCAATTTTATATTTAAATTAGTCACCACAACGTCAGATAAGGTAGGCAATAGTATGACGTTATCGTTATAACAACCAATCCCAAACGCTACAGTATATATAGCCAATAGTTCTATAGAACAAAAAGGGATAGAAATATATACCGCAATTTAATGTTACCACCCACACTTAAAATCGAACCATAGTA
Organism: Phalera bucephala; assembly: GCA_905147815.2. NCBI lineage: Eukaryota > Metazoa > Arthropoda > Insecta > Lepidoptera > Notodontidae > Phalera > Phalera bucephala. The sequence goes on along the minus strand of LR990621.1, from coordinate 2,417,614 downwards.
AAACCGAGTTTAGGTATGAATTCTTTTCATCAACCTAATCCTTATTATCAAAATATTGTATGCCAATTAATTAGAGGCTTTCCATACCATTTTTTGTTAATAATTTCTATGAAACATTTCTAATTTTACGGTTTTATCGCGATGTATTATTAATTTTAATGCTTAGTAGTACTCGTGGTGACAGGAAGGACTGAAATGACGTCCATATGACATAGTTATTTCGGGAGACTTCTTCAGTGAAAAGAAAATGTCAAATACCGCAAAATCTTATTAAAGGCTACTTGTTAGAGATTTTAGGTATTCAAATTTTAGGCTTGTTGAGTCGCAATGGATAGTACATTTTTAAGGTTTCGACAAAATTCGATGGATATTTTACAGTTGCCTGCGGATTAAATAAAAATTGAAATAAATATACATTTATTACTACACATGAAGACAGCGAAACAGCAAAATACACACTTCTGCCTCAGCAAGTTTGCTATAAAATTATATCTTATAATAGGTTCAACGCTGGTATTTTGGCAGCACTTTTAAAAGACGTACACATACCATGCCTGAAAAACGATGTAACGACCAACTTACATATCTAACATACACACACTTACATATCATAATTCTGTATATATTTTCAACAACGTATTTTAGGGGAACCGTATGACGACAGTACAATTCGATAGTTATTTTGAGCTATAAAAGGTATACATTATAGTGCAGGCAATTTTACTGGTCTGCCTACGCCATTGATTGTATAAAAGAGATATCTATTACATAATTACAAACTGACCTGTGAACGAGCATATTTGATACGCACAATATAATATTTTGATTAATTTTGACAATTGATAACTCTTTACCACACCGATGCATTATAATGATAAGAATCGTGAAATTGGAACTGCTTAATTTTATAATAAAACAGTAATGTGTCTTCTGTAGACTACAGTATTAAAGTTAATTCTTCTGTTTTATAAAAGTACTATGTTATGAATCTACTTTTAGTAATTTTATAATTAGTAAAAAAATAAACATCTTCACGTGTTATTTCCGTAGCGGATGTAGCACTAGCAGAGATGTACCGTGTATACTCACATATTGCCCAACTAGCCTATTTTTTTTTTAAACGTAGCCCCACACTATGATTTATTTCTGTGACGTGGGTGTGTTTACAAACATGAAAATTCACATACACAAATACCCAGACCGAAACAAATAATTGTGGGTCACACAAAGATTTGCCCCCTGGCGGGAATCGAACCCGCGACTATTAGACACAGGGGGCGGAGTGGCTTAAGCTCTTAACCACTGCGCTAATTCGTCCGGCAAGCTAATTCGTCCGGCAATTATTGTATTTATACTGGGTACAATTTCAGATCCCGATTTGCTATTGAGAATTTATCCACGGAATAATAATATTTTTACCAACTTGGGGTTCGAACCCAGGTCCTTTTGATCATCATCCGCATTATATGCTCCTAGACCAACGAAGCAACATTATAATAAAAAATATTTTGTATAAAATAAATAAACAATAATCTTATGAATTGTACCACGGTAGATCCCGACCGTATTACACCAGTAAACCATTTTGTCCCGTTTTATAAATCATTTTATCTTTGTCCCACATTCAGCTAGTTTTTGTTTAAGTCACACTTAAGTACATACGATCACACTTAAGCACATTATGTACTTTGTTTATATAAGGGTCATATTTTGTGCAGGACCGTTTTGAAGCCGTTACATTTGTTTAACGGCAGCCAAGTTTTTGGATCAACCTGATCCAATGGCACGTTTAGCGTTAGTCCAGCGCTAGTCTTTGACAGCCGGCTCGGTCTCTTAGACTGAGTAATTGCGGGTTTGATTCCCGCACGAGACAAATCTTTGTGTGCCCCGCAAACATTTTTTTCGGTCTGAGTGTGTAAATTCCATGTTAGTAAATGCACCCACGACACAGGAATTAATTAAAGTGTGGGGTTATTTTATTGTAAAAAAACTTTAATTAGTTAAATATTTAAAGCAAATGAATGCTACACTGGAATTATTCCTGTAGAATCAGACATAATGATATAAAATTTATTAATATAATAAATATATTTTGTCCCGAGCGAGGTCGAACCCGTGACTACTCGGTCCAGTGGGTGAAACGGCTTGAACTCTTAACCACTGAACCAAAAATAATATTGCCTTCAACGTTCCTGTCAGTTTCTTAACGTCTGGTTATATACTGCCCACTTCCGCGGTAATTAATTTTAGGCCAAAATACGTCGAATTTTTTTAACCTATCGTAGCAGCAAAATCTATAAAATCAATCTATCTATGTCCAGATAACTTGCAGGGTAGGCTTAGAGTTCTTAACTTACAGACCTCATACTGTCCTTCACTCATAGTTTGTCTCATACACTCTCGACGGTTGCGGAGTCTTGACTTGCCCTTCAGATAAGACATCGGTTTTTCGTAAAACGCTTTATACTTCTTAAAAACTCAACCTTCAATATTCCCCATGCGGGAGAGGCAGAGGTGTCCTATGTACACTCATATAGCCGACAATTACACCGGGTACATCTACAGACTCGGGACTGCTCGAGTATTCGATACAAAAAAAAACAGCAACCGCAAACAAAAGCCACACTTAAACCGACCTCGTAATCGAACCCCGGACCTCGTGATCACAAAATCTAAACATAGTACTAACGAGTTAAACCTAACCTATTAGGTACATTTCTTACATTCAACCCAACAAAAAAAAATTAAACACTCACACAGCCAGAAATTCAACCTTACCACCCTCAATTTAAGAGTGACACCACGCTTTAACAGAGTCGTAGTTATGTGTGTGAATGATAAAAGTTTGCAAACAAAGCGACAGACAGAAAGAAACAAAACGATAGACAATAAGAAAGGCAGCGTTTTCTTATTAAAGCACAATGATTGGTAATCGGGTTACCAAATGCTATGCGGCGACGGAAAATGGTGTCATAATTGAAGCTACTGGTCAAGATGACCAGAGACGAGAGTAAATCTATATCTATCTATAGTAGTACGAGTTTCTTGCCTTTTTTAACTACGGGAATAATATTCCGAGGTGGTTGGTGGGTTTTACTTTCGTGATGATTGATTTATCTATTTTTTTTTTTTTTTTTTTTTAAAAACGTCGCCCCACACTAGGATTTATTCCTGTGTCGTGGGAGCGTTCACAAACATGAAAATTCACATACACAAATACCCAGACCGGAACAAATAATTGTGGATCACACAAAGATTTGTCCCGTGCGGGACTCAAACCCGCGACTATTAGACGCAGTGGGCAGAGCGGCTTAAGCTCTTAACCACTGCGCTAAATCGTCCGTATCGTGTATGAGACGAACTATGGGAGTGGAAGCCAGAGAGGTCTACAAAGAAAGAACCTGTTGGAACTCTGTACTCTCTGCCACAAGGGATATGGCGTGACGCTTTTAAATTCTATTACCACACAGTATCTATGTGCTCTAAATAACAATATTATAGACTCGATATTATACCGACGCACCGCAATGGCCAGATTTGAACCTAGGACCACACGATCGCTACTCGTAATGTGAATAACTTCATTTAATTTGCACTACCCAGGACAATAAACAAAGTGTATAAAACAAGTATTATTACTGATAAGGCATGCATTGGCACAATTTCGTTTCGATCGCAATTTTTTTATCACGCATGCACGCGGGCCGTGGAATGGTCGCTGATATTGCACCTAACACCACTAATCATAGTTTTTCTAAGCTGTTATCAGTTAATAGATAACGAAAATATGCTGCGAGTGTGATATACAAGGTGTAACATTAACAACACAAGACCTCAGACACCCAATTACATTATTGCCTTACGATTTCAATACGAAAATCAAACTTCCAATTTTTCCAACAAGGAGTTTTCTACAAATTTTTATGCTCTTCGGTACCCAAATGAACCATGAAACCTGTACTTTTTTGTGCTTATTGAGGTATATGTATTAGAAATGCATTTAAAATAGCCGCATTGCTTAGAATAATTATTAAATTTTGTTTAATACAGCTAACTGAGTAAGTAAAGACTGAGTATTTTTTGACATTTAAAAAATGTAACATACGTTAAAATAGTAAGAATCGATTCAGTTGCCGATTTAGAACAAATCACTCTTAGGTCTTGCATTAATTATGTTACACCCTGTATATGAAAAAGTTCCGTACGATAAAGAATAATTAAACTGTTTTTTTTTATGTATCTCGATCTCATGAATTTCTGTGTCGTGGGTACGAATTCACATATAGAATCACCCAGACAGAAAAACATTTGAGGGGTTATACACAGATTTGTCCTATGCGGGGATAGAACCTCGATCCAGTTAGTGAACCGGCTTAAACTCGTTTTGTCATGGTGATTGTACGCGATCTCGCGTGTTTTCACAACTGATAGATGAATATTAGTATAGGGTTTTTGAAGTGGAGACCACGAACTGGCAAACGCAGTGTAGGACGCTAGGTGTTTGTGTATGTAACTTCATGTTCTTAAACGGACTTAGATGAATATTATATTTATAATATGAATTCACACCCCGGGTGAATTGAGTAAAAGACAGTAGTAATTCTTTTCCTAGGGTTTTCCCTATTAATCTATCAGCTGTACCACGTCAACCGCAGGATTTTTTATGAAATCCCAGTATAAAGACAATAGACAGACCTTCCATTCATTAATTTAGCTAATTTGAACTGAAGGCCTATTCTCGTAATTAAAACAATTTTTCATAATACAATCTCAATCTAATCTCCATGTCATAAATCTCACAAATGTAAAATATCGACATCGACCGAATCCAGATCGGGCCGATTGTTGAACAAAATGTAAACGGTATTTTAACAGACATCTATCTATCTATATCATCACGCCAGATCCCTTGCGGGGTAGGCAGAGAGTACAGAATTCCAACAGGTTCTTTCCTTACATACCTCTTTGGCTTCCTCCACTCTCATACTTCGTCTCATACACGCTCGCCGGTTACAGAGACTCTTGACTTGTCCTTCCGATAAGACTCGGTCTATTTGGTCATGGTAAAATAGTCTAGGTCTTCCCCGGTACCTACATCCTTCCACTTTCGCATTGTATATCTGTTTTGTCATTCTTTCTTCTGATATTTTGTTATATGCCCGAACCAACGGAGCACACCCTTTCTTATCTTTACACCGATACTATCTTTCATACCTACTCGCTTTCTTACTACGTTTTTGCCTATACGGTCGGTCAGCTTCACTCCGCACATCTTCCGCAGAGCTCGCATGAACTGGCATAAACAACAAATACACAAAAAAACGTCAAATTGAAGATTTCAGTCAGATATTTTTTATTAAGACTGTGGCAGGTGAGATTAACATGTGATCAACACATGATTAACAATATATTTTAAACAACTTGACAGAATATCGAAATTAGACTGAGATGATACTGAAATCGATACTTTAGCCGAGCAGAATACCAAATGTGATTCAGTTCATAATAAAATCTCAATTCAATCTCAGTGTCAATTAAATACCAGAATTTGCCTTCAGGTATACACGGAAGACCAGACGTCGTGGGACTTGAGTTGCCTCGGCATTATGCTGAGTGTATCCCATTTTAGTGCCACATTTGATTTTTTTTATTTTATATTATTGGCCGTTTATTTTATATCACTGAAAATAATTTTCCATCTTCATTAAAACCTAACATCGTCAGCGATATATGGGCGCACACCAGAGATGGGCAAAATGTAATCAGATTAAAGTTTACAATTGCATTTTGTAATATTCAATCATAAATCATGACTGCCTCGTAGGTCTATTGGCAAAGCGCATCGCTTAGTGGTCATGAGGTCCTGGGTTCAAATCCTAGGTCGGACAAATATAGTTTTTCTACCAAAAAATTCCCAGTAAAAGTCCGGAGTCTGGAATTGTGCCCGGTGTATGGCAATAGGCTCGCCCCTATTACATGGGGCCTAAAATCGTCGGCGAAAACTGGGCGTACTCAGTACACCTTTGCCACCCCCGCTTGGGGAATATAGGCGTGACGGTGTAAACGTTGAAAATTACAAAATGTAATTGTAATCGTTAATCATAAATACACGGTCACGTCTTTACTCCCCAAGCGGAGGTGGTTCATCATTAAACTGATTACATTTTTCCCATCTCTGGTACTCACAAATATCTAACTCTGGAAAATAGCTTACTTTCCTTTTATCAGTTTATATAATATCTTGAACAATTTAGAAAGAGGACTCTACACGTACACACATACATAAATGTCTCAACAACCTTACCTCCCGACCCTAATCCCGATGCCCTTATTTCCCTTCTTTCGAATACAGATACCGCGCACAGGATCAGATACCGACCTCGCCCGCGAGCTCGAAGCATGCCGTGCCCACCAACTGGTACACCAGTTGGTGGGCACACCACTGGTACACCATTAGAAAAATTGAGCTTCTATGGTAAACGACTTTAAATATTAGTAGATAATTAAAAAAAACTAGTGGAGTTCCTATGGCTTCCTTTCGGCTACATCATCAGACCTTGGACACCACTAGGTTTAAAGTACTCATCATAAGAAATCTAACGAGCCAAACACGGCGGGGTTATATTGAGTAGTTGGGCGGTTCCATTGGCCACCTTTCGGCTTTATCATCACACCCTGATTAATAATAATAAAAGAATTATCTAGCTGTATAGTGCTAGTCAATACCAATCTCATAAGAAATAAAACTATTTTACGGATTTTATCGCGGTTTATTATTGATTTTTAGTTACCGACGTTTCGAGTGCTTTGCAGCACCCATGGTCACACCGTCGCTCAAAGAAGTCTGCAGTCTGTGAACATGTCCTTGACCGCACCCGCCATAACATCAGATTTGATAGAACACAAATCCTCGTGAAAGAACACCGATTCCTACCAAGGATGGTTCGCGAGTATATTGAAATTAAAAAACATCCTAATTTCAATAGAGAAGATGGCTGGGTGCTTCCATCGTCTTGGGATCCGGTAATTAATATAATCAAATCCAAAATCCAGCATAACGCTGCAAGACCTCAAGACCGTGAGCTCATTCTGCGTAGATCGGACCAACAACAACAAAAATAATTAAGAAGTTTGAGGGTACCCCGGAAAATCTATGCCTTTTGGACGTCTAACACCTCAGTCCCTCCCGTGACCATGGGTGCTGCAAAGCACTCGAAACGTCGGGAACTAAAAATCAAAAATAAACCGCGATAAAATCCGTAAAATAGTTTTATTTCATGTGTAATATTCGCGTAAATCTAAGAACTCAATACCAATCTCATAAGCCTAAACAAAAGGTGGTTATGTTGTGTCGTTGACATGTTCCCATGGCCACCTTTCAACTCCATCATGGTACCATATTATTGCAATGTCATCGACTTTACATAGGTATTTCAGCTCAATCGGATGTCCGCAAGTGCTTGAAAAATGGATCACAAGCTTTGAACCGGAAAGACAAACAGACATACGAACATTGGAAGTTAAATAAAGCTTGTAAAAATTAACTTTGAAAACCTGAAATTCATTACCTAACGCTATACCTAACCACGGAAAAAGTCACCGTTAACTCGAAACAGAATAAAGGAAAGAAAACAGTTATGTTTCGGAAAACCTTTTTTTTCCTATGATTGACTTGTTTATTGTTACTACGGCAAGAACTTGGGAAACCTATAAAATTTTTTTGTAACTTTCTAGAACGTGTTTTCAACTTGTTTGTGTTATAAAACAAGGTTAAACGTTAGGTAGCCACAATATATTTCGTGGAAGCCTATAAAATGTTTTGCTGCAAAGTTTGGGGACTATAGAAAATTGTTGAGTCCCTCGTGAGTTTACCGCTGTCGCCTGTGTTTTCCCGTAAGAATATGTAGAGGTGTACTTACTACTCCTACGGTTCGCAGAGGTATTTTAAGTTCCAATGTGATACGGGACAAATAACTTTGAATTTGTCTGTGGATGTTTTTTAAACGTTTTGTTTTACACTAGGATTTATTCCTGTGTCATGGGTGCGTTTACAAACATGAAAATACACATACACAAATACCCCGACCGGAACAAATGATTGGCGATCACACAAAGATTAGTCCCGTGCGGGAATCGACCACGTCTATTAGACATAGTAGGCGGAACGGCTTAAGCTCTTAACAACTGCGATAAATCGAAGGTATAACTACTTTTTTACCCAATATACGGCCCTGAATTTATTTTAAGAACATATTTTTACAAGATTTTGTTTAACTTGCAGTGTTCGTATGTCTGTCTTTCCGTTTCAAATCATGTCAAATGTGATACAGCACAAGCACTTGCGACCCCAATTAGATAATTGCTTCAAATTTTTAACCCCTTTTTTACGCACTTTATAACCCAATTAACAATGAAACTTGTACGTGTCTGTGTGCAAATTGAGAAATACGTTTTAAAAATGCATTTGAAATCTCCATATTGCTTTGAATCAAGAATAAATTTAGTTTATTATAGCGCACTAAGGGAGTGACAGCATTTTTGCAATTTAAAAGAAAAATAATATACTTTAAAAATAGTTAAACTCAATTCACGTTACCCCTTGTATAGATAGATTAATGAGTGCCACAAACCTACTTCCACCAATACGTACTGGGTCCGTGTGGTGAAGTATAATCTAATATCTTACACATCCATTTATGAAAGAAGGCCTTTGCTCAGCGATGGGATACATATATTTTATGACTAAAAAGGTCCACACTTCGCTGCAATGACCTAAATATCCAACTGTGACAGCCCACTTGATCAACTATAAATATTTAAAAAAACAAAGAGTAGACAATACAATTTTATAATGATTTTTTATAAATATTCATTGCACAGATTACAAATCAGGTCAGAGATAAAAAAGAAAATAAAATAAAAAATTGCCCTCGCGTGGCGGACATATTGTTTACTGCGCGTGAGTTATGCGCATGACCTGTTTTGTAGGATACAATTGCCCTATGCTATCGATTGTATGAATTATGAGCTCCAATTAAAGAAAACCTTTGAAATATACAGGGTTACTTGTAAACAGTAATAACCTCACAAGACTAATATAAGGTACTAAAAATCATAATCAAATGTTTTAGACCAAAAAGTACTTATGAATAGTCAAAAAAAGAAGTTATCGATTACTTAAGACTTTACCATCCCTTCGGAATGTCATTCCTGTGGAGAAGAAGGGTAGGAGAGTCCACGGTCACTCTTTTTAAAAATGAGAGTTTTACAATTCTTTTTGTATACATTGCGGTCATGGGGTATGGGAGAAGAGTTCAGAATGAGCTAAATAGATGTGCTTGAGTATAGATTCATGGCATAAATCAGTGTCTACATAGTCCTCTCATTTACAAAACAGAGACTTTATTAAAGTTTATAATAAAAATTATAATAGACTCAATAGTCCTTGCAACTTCCGGGGTCAGTTCGCTGGTTATGTTTCTTCATTTTCAGCAAGTGATCTCAGCAGGTGGCTTACATAACAATAACTTCTCGCAAACGGCCTCTACGTGTTGGACCCATGTCCCCATACAAGCCTTTTAAAGGTCCGGGTAAAGCCCGTGAATCTCAGCGAGATACATAATAAAAGTAAGAGAAAAAAATGGTTACTATAAAATATGTAAAGAGTGCGTACAAAATACTTGGTTATAGCTCCAGTGTGGTGCCGAACGAGACAAAATTCAACAGTACTACGGTACAGGCTTTATCAGTCAAAGGATAAAGGACGGATCAGTCCCCACCAGCAGCACCCGTTCACGAGTATGACTTGAGGAGGTACTAACAAAGTCTAACAATGTACTAACACCGCCATTAGCCGAAAGACCGGTTTTGTTCTGTAGAACCCAGCTTTTCATCAAATTTTTTTTTCATAGATTAATTTTATTGACACGAATAAAAGTATGGAACATACTAGATTCGCCCGCACGGAATATATCGTTGTGTTACCCACAAACGTTTGTTTCTGGGTGTAATGTCAATTTCATGTTTTTAAGGGCACCCACGACACAAGAATAATTTTTATAAGTATTTTTCACATAAGATGGGTAGTGACAGTTCTAAGTGCCAAACGAAATTAATATTTAATTCAATCACATTAAGGCATAAAACCATAAGTATAGAAACAGGTTTTTGCGATTGAATAAAGTATAATTTTCTTTGACCCTTACAGATGTCACAGTGCCCATCCTTCATGAAGAAAAATTAAAAGGTTAGAACCTGTTGGAACTTTGTTCTCTTTGCCTACCCCGCAAGGTATAACAAAGATAGATGTTTATATCTCGCTAATTCTCATGGGTTTTTGTGTGTGTGTATGAATGATACACACTACGCTGTTGGCCGCGGGGCCTGTACAGCTTCACCGGTCAAAAGGGCGGGCGTGCAACCACTACGCTCGAGCCATAAGGGCAAGGGGGCAACTAACTCAAGGGCAGGCGCCCTTAGGCAAGGAGGAACGGCCTCGTCTTGGGCAGTCGCTATAGTGTCTCGCCGTGGTGCTTGAACCGGCCGGCGGGCAAGGAATTCTTCGAGCTCGCCGGCGAGGTCGGTGTCTGATCCTGTGTGCGGTATCTGTATCCGAAAGAAGGGATGTAAGGGCATCGGGAAAGTTTCATGGGTGTTACCCGGATCTTCGAAGACTTGCGCGAGGATATGTGTCCAACATGTAGTGTCGTCTGAGGTCTGATAAAGATTATTACATTTTCAGAGTATTATATTATCCCTTACGGTTTATGCAGAGGGTACAGAGATCCAACAGGTTCTTTCCTTGCACACCTCTCTAGCTTCTTCCACTATCATAGTGATTGCATTATCTGCTTATATTAATCGACTCCTTTTGCCCCCAGCCCATGACTCCGCAAACCACATAGCCAGCACAATGGTCGACACACAGCATTTCTGTCTCCGCTGGAACAACTACCAGAGCAGCATCACCAGCGCCTTCGAGAACCTTCGGGATGACGAGGACTTCGTGGACGTGACCCTCGCGTGTGATGGAAAGAGCCTTAAAGCACATAGGGTGGTCCTATCAGCTTGCAGTCCTTACTTCAGAGAGCTTTTAAAGGTACGTTTTAATTGTAGCTTTTCTTGCTTCAATATTCTCTTAACCAGATCCGGAATCATAATTACTAATTATGCGTAATTACCTAATCTTCTTAGTCTAAATCTTAGACTCACGTTAGTCTAGAATTCAAAACTTTGTCTGCGACTCGTTTCTGTAAGTTTTAAATTCATAAAGGTTTTTTGGTGGTTTGAAAATAGATCATCATTTTTATTTTCAAAGTATGGCTATGACTAATTATGAGGACCTCTGAACATATATAATTATGTCACACACATGAAAAGAAAAGTGTTGTGTGACCATAACATACATACACTCGTACCTATATACCCCACTGGGGTGAACAGAGATTGCAGATAAAACATCTAATTTAAAACTTGAAGGGTGACCATAAATGTGGTAAATAGACAAATATATATAACAATAACACTTTAGCGTCAAACATTTGTGAAAATAGGAAAGAGATTTGACCAATTACAAACAAAATTGCTACGGAACATTTTTTCTATAGCAAAGAAAAACGATTAACGATTATTAATGATTGACTACCCTGCTTGAGGAACATAGGCGTGATTGTGTATTAATGATTAACGATTACAATTACATTTTATTATCTTCAACGATTACACTTTTAATATTGAATCATGATGATGAAAAAAAATGCAATTGAAATCATTAATCTGCCCATCTCTGAGTAAAATCAATATCTAACTTCGGTATTGCCAGACAAAAAGTGTAAATTAGATGTGTAAATATTCAGACAGAGTTCTTCAATAATTTACGTATATAAAACGTATAAATCATGAAATTAATACAAAACCATATAAAATTTTACAGAACATTTTCAAAAGTATCTAATAAAAACCCAAAATTGTCAAAAAGAGACCAATCTAATTTGTCAGGTGTGGGGTTCGAACCCACGCTCCCTCTCGGGAACCAGAGCTTAAATCTGGCGCCTTAGACCACTCGGCCAACCTGACATACTAACGAGTTTCGAAATTACCAAGCAGTTTATTTGCGTAGCAGAAAATGTGTGTCTAATTGTAAGTAGCGCTAAAATGTATGCAATTAGATAAAGATAATCGATTATAAAATGGTTATTATCGACTTTTAATATTTACAAAAGAGAGAATTCATTTAACAATATACACCTACTTAAATAACGGCGTGTCATATAACGACATGTATCAGAGTTGTCCGTCAGAAAACGGGCAGATTAAACAAAATAATTAAACACTATTTATATCTATCTACTATATTATCACACCAGATTCCTTGTGGGGTAGGCAGAGAGTGCAGAGTTCCAACAGCTTATTGCCTTACATACCTCTGAAACACTAAACTACATAATAGCATCCCTTCAACGTTTGCATAAAACTTCAAAGCTATAATATGTGCACAAAAGTAAAAGTAATACATTTAAATGTATCGATATGATTTCATCTGTATTTTATACGTATTTTAAACCGAATCACCGCCGCCACCTCTCAATAAATAGTAAAGTCATTAAAATACGTGTTTCATTGCAGTTTTGACGAATGTCCTATGAATATTTTATTTTCATTCGTATACTAGCGTAATTTAGTTTCGTTTATTTTCCGAATGGATTCGACGTTTTTAAAACTACACAATCAAACAATGATTTTACCAGTGTCATTAATAAATTTATGTGAAAATAGCACTAGGACCTATATTTATTCTTGCATATTCCTGCCCGTGAAATACCTGCAGTGTCAACACAGTAATACCATTTATAATAATACATTTGGTAAAGTGTTAATGATTGCGGTTACTTAAAATTAGCGCAGGTTAACCTAGAGCAAAGAACAAAAAGCTTACATTGGTATATACTTCCGTTACTTTATGGCACTGTTCTCATAGCAATCTTGACACGTACTCCCAGTTTCTGGAACTTATTTTAAAAAGTATGTACCTCCACCACTCAAACATTAAGAACTAAGTACACTTCAAGGTAATTCAAGGCACGGTATTGATAGCAACCTTGAAGTACCTTCTTTCAGTTCTAGAGTTTGTATTAAATAATTTGCATCTCCACCAGTCAACACCATGCAAGCACCCAGTGATCGTGCTCCAAGACGTGGCGTTCACGGACCTGCACGCGCTGGTGGAGTTCATCTACCATGGTGAGGTGAACGTTCACCAGCGGAGCCTCTCCTCCTTCCTCAAGACCGCTGAGGTGCTCCGCGTGTCCGGACTCACGCACAATGATAACGCTCAGGGGGTAAGTAGAGATTGGATTAAATCCTGGGTTCAGTTTTTGAGGAGAGTGTTTTGTAACACTTAGGAGAGACTTTAGTCATGTCAAAAAAAATCATTGCTCCGCATTAGGCACTATTCTAATGTCATTAGTCCATGAAATTCAGACACAGGAACAGCCAGATCAATGCTAATATTTGTGATTCATACAAATTATCTTATGCGGGAATCGAACCCGCAACTATTTATTTAGTCAAGTCGCAAGATTCAGTGAGCAGCCTTCGCTCTAACCACTACAATAAAGCGTCGCTAAGTTCTCCATTCAATTTTTGAGGATTTTTAAATAAGAATTAGAACCGATTAAAATAATGATAAGTCCTAGAAAGAGCAGCATTTATATAAAACGATAAGAAATAATAATATAAATATATCTTATAGGGCAAATAGTTAATTTATTAAGTTAGATTCACATTATTGTCTTTTACCATTGACCACCATAATGAGAGTATATGTATTGAGCTTCACAAAAAGACGCAAAAAGGTGAAATCAGGGTCATTTACGAACAAGTAATAATCTAAAATAACTTAAATTAAGACACGTGTGTTTGTATTTATTCAATTGCAAAATATTAAGTGTCTACATTAATCAGCATGACTTAATCAATTTTACAGATGAATCTTACTCGTGTGTTTAGCCTACTCGTATGGTAGTACTTAAGGAAATTGACATGAAAATAAGCATTATGGGCATGTATCTAAGTAAAGTTAAGAAAACCACCCTGTTAATTTTTAAATTTATTACTTTGAATTCTGCCGCGGTTTACAATCTCGCACAGGATAGTTTCATGACCATTTCTCTGCCCCGCGAGTATGTTGAATATAATGCAAGGGTAATAGTGGAATAGTTAATTCATTCAATATTTTTCAACAGCCCCTGCTTCAAACAATGAGGGCGCCATCAACAGCGCCGTCTCCACACACGCCGCCACACCCCGTACACAGCGCTCACATCCCACATACCCCGACTGAGAGACTCGAGGAAGCGCTTATGCAGCCAGCCTCCAGCTTCCAGCAGCTAATACGCCGCACCCCTCTCCCCCAGCGTCGCATGAGCCACTCCGGAAACAATTCCCCTGATGGAATCAAACGCCCCCGCCACGACAACAACAACACGGAACAACCAGCAGACTTCTCAACCAAGAATCACTCGATCATCAACAACACCCGGGCCCACGAGCCCGGTAACAATGGAAATGGAATATCGAATAGCAGCTCATCGCCGTCGCCGAGACTCATAGATGAGGTGAAGAATGAACCCCTGGAAATGATATGCCCGTCGAACCCGGATATCGACAGGAGCACAGACGACACGCCGCCCCATTCCCATCACAGACCACTTGTGAGTTGTTAAAAATCATCCATTAATTTTAAAATCATCACGGAGAAAAGCAAAATATACAAGGAGAGACGCTGCAAGTAAAAATGTAAAAATAATATAGTTTAGTTATAAAGACGAAAACAGAAAAATCTGTTATCAAAATATACTTCACAGGCTACTCAAAAGATTTAGAATATATCCCATAATTATAATTTTCTCTTGAATTAAACGTTATTTCAAATTCGAAACTATCCTCCAAACATGTATTTTGGAGTCGCATTGTCTGCAAGACATTAACACCGTAACCTTCGGTATATTGTAGAATAACGCAAACTCAAACAAATTCCACAGCTCGTACTAATATCGATATGATTCATAAACAACTGAATTTATGCATAAATAAGCAGCAACTCATATTTCAATTCGATAGACAGTCAAGTTATGCAAATGCGTAATCGATTCGTTAAAAACGCACATCTATAATACCAATATTACAAACTACCTAATCGGAAATGTTATAGGCCTCATAGCTCTCACACTCTACGAATAAAACCTTAAAAGTTCGATTTCAACTGCTGACCCAAAATTTTTCAACTTGACTCTTACTTAATGAAAAACATTAAAATACAATAACAACCATAAACAAACACCCTTTTACCACATCCGCATTATTCTGATACAATTTCTTGAAGGTTTCCCAATGAAATAATAATTTACCCCAATACTTTCTGTTGGTTAAAACTTGTTATAAATGATTTAATACATAATAATTCGTGGAATGTAAAAATGATACAACTCAATAAATTGATTTTTGAATAAGTACTCCTATTTTAAGAAGTAAAAAGCTTGATTTCTCTCGTTCCTCCTTTTATAATTACGATTCTTTTCAGCACATAAAACACTCTGAAATCAATAAGGACGTATAAAGTAATTATAAAGTCGTTATAAAAAATAAACAAACATTATATGATACAATAATAAGATGCAGACAAAACAAACGCATCGCCTAACACCAATGGTGTGACATTGAGATTTACCGAGTATTAGAGCGGGCGTCTAGCAGGCTAGGATCCATACCCGGAACTCGGCTGGTGTCGAGTGACATACGATTGTTGTAAGCCATCGAGTTCGTGTGACGAATAATCAAGCGGTAACTGCGTCATTTTAGCGCTCCGCGATCTAATGACCTATTAGATTTTTAAATAACTGGACAAGTGCGAGTAGGACTCGCGCTCTGAGGGTTTCGTACCAGGTTCAATTTCGGCCAGTTTCAGCACCAAATTGTAGTTTCGTCGGGTCTAGAGAACTCGTCAAAACAAATCCAATGAGCCCAAACACGGAGGGGTTATGTTTAAGTAGTTGGGTAGTTCCTTTGGCCTCCCTCCGGTTCCATCATCAGATCCTGAATATCATCAGAGTCTATAGAACTCGTCAAAGCAAATCCAACGAGCCCAAACACGGCGGGACTATTTTAAGTAGTTGGGTAGTTCCGTTGGCCACCTCCCGACTCCATCATCAGACCCTGGACAGTGTTCGGATTTATAAACCTCGTCAAGACAAATTCAAAGAACCCAAACACCGCAGGATTATATTCAGTTATTAAGAAGTTCTATTGGCTACCCTCCAACTCCATTATCAGACCCTCGACATCATCCGGGTCTCCAGAACTCGTCAAGACAAATCCAACGAAGCCAAACACGGTGGGATTATGTTGAGTAGTTGGGTAGTTCCGTTCGCCACTCTTCGGTCCCATCATCAGATCCTGGATACCACCAGGGTCTACAGAACTCGTGAAGACAAATCCAACGAGCTCAAACCCGGCGGGGGTATGTTTTGTATTTGGGTAGTTCCGTTGGTCACCTTGCCACTTTATCATCAGGCCTTAGGGCCTGTTGTTAGGATTAGGCCTTAGGGATGTTAAGACATCATCTGGTTGTATAGTACTTGTCAATACCAATCTAACAAGCCTAAACACGAGGTGGTTATATTGTGTAGTTGACATGTTCCCATGGCCATGGTATGTACTATATTATTGTATTGTCACCGAACTCACATAGTATGCTAAATTTCAGCTCAGTCGGATACATGCTTTCTATTGTCAAACGCTATATATCCAATAGGATATCTTAATAAAGTAAAACTAATAAATAAAATGCCCGAAGTGCTCGAAAATGGATTACAAGATTTGAACCAGAAAGACAGATAGACATACGAACAAAAAAGCTCCTAAAAAGTTACCTATACCTCGTTAGTCTATTGGCGAATAATGCGCGTAGCGATCTCGAGGTCCTGAGTTCGAATCCCAGGTCAAAACAAATATAATTTTTCGATAGAAATATTTCCAGTGTCAACTGGCATTGTGCCCGGTATAATGGCATCAGGCTTGACCCCTATTGCATGAGACCTTATATCCGAGCTTGGGGGATACAGGTGTGACGATGTTATATTTTACAATTTAAATGAACAACGGTGATATTCAATTATTTCCGTAAAAAAAAAATTCACACACGCCGGGTCGCCTACATTTCCCAAGCGGGAGTGGCTAAGAGGTGTACTATCTGCGCACGTCAACTTATTGCTTATGTTAGGTGCCAATGTAATAGGGGCGAGGCTATTGCTATTATACCGGGCACAACATCGGACTCCGGGCTGATACTGGGAAATGTTTTATAGAAAAACTACATTTTTCTCGCCCTACAATTTGTACGAGATCCTCCGCGATGTCTAAACGCTTTTTATGGTACCTACTTGTTAAACGCGGCAGTCGATAAAAATACCTTTTAATAAAGTGCTCTTTCTTTAGAAAATTTTGTCGTAATTAAATTAATAACATTAAATTTCAAACTATATAAAAATAAAAGAATAAATCTACAATCTGATCCAATTTAAGTCCTATACCGTACACAGATGGCGCCACAGATCTCCCAGATCTGTGGCACCATCTGTGTGTGTGTGTGAATAAATATTTATTCACCACAAATCAAAATAGTTCTAAAAAATGTCACTGATAGCATATAACCAAATAAGTATTGTTGTAGTGTGTAAAGTAGTCACTAGACAGTGCTATTTTTATTTTTCATCAGATTTGGGGAAAAATAATATTTTTTTTTATGTTATCGGATTTATCCTTTACTTGTAATTTTAAACCTTGCTTCTTGCCAAATTACGATTCTAGGTCAACGGGAAGTGCTATATAATTTCTAATAAGTGACTTTAAATGGCCATAACTTTTTTTTGGATTTACTTAGAACCTTTTATTTTTCACACTAGTAGGGGACCGTAGACCTTCGTATTTGGTACAAATTTCAACTTAATACCTTTAGCCGTTCCTGAGAAAAAAAAACCCTAAAAAATGTGATAACCGTCGTACAGACGGACAAAGAAGTGAACCTATAACAGTTTCGCACGAAACCCTAAAACTAGAATCTTATTTTTTTTTTGGTATCAGATTTAATGACGACTTTTTTTATAATCAATTTTTTTAATGAATGTTGAAAAAAGCAATATTAAATCGATTAATTTTGTAATCACAATATCATTATTGTAACTACTAACACTAATTTGAATTAAAATGAAAGCCACCAGAGACGTATTGTCATTTACAATCACGTCTCGCCTATATTGCCTAAATGGGCATGGCAGAGGTGAACTTTGTACGCCCACATTTCCCGGTCCCGGTCCTAATGTCTAATACAAATATTTAAATAACACAATTTTAGCCTATAACATTTCAAATGACTAAACTTCAGTTAATTATAACATTTCGAACATAAAAAAAAATTGAATCCAACAAAATAAACGTAAAATCTCAACTAAATAAGATCTCATTTGGTTAAAGTACGTATATCTTTTTATTACGACAACAAACTTTACTTATTTCCAAGTTAAATTGCTTACTAACTTGAATAGTTGAAGGCTCCCTAGAGTTGTTAATAACTACGCTCTTTTTAATTCGATTCCTTGAAAATAACATTCGAATGAGAATCTCTTCGATTTTTATTATAAAAAATGTTTATTTTTAAGATATGAGTGACATTTAAATTTTTCTATAGCCGCGGTAGGCTCGGAGGTACTTGAAACTTTTAACTTTTTTATAAGATTTAGGCTAGTATCACCTGAAATTAAGTTTGCCGACTAAAATATAAAGTTACGCACACAGGCGGTTTAGAACTACGTACGTCGTACAAGTTGGTTATTATTCCTTGGAAAAATAAAATTCACGATTATAATAATATTTTCACTAACAGGTATCACAATAAAATTAATTCATACTTATTATGTAATATTTTCACTTACTTCCAAATAAAAAAAATAATAGATTCGAACATTGATTTCGTACAAAATAAAACACGACAACAAAAAAAAACATGAATTTTCACCGCCAATATTTAAATAAAGAACACCAATACCAAAAAATAGATATAGATTAAACATAAAACAGAACTACCATTGCCCAATTACATTACCAACTACATTGCAATAATGCCTATATTGTGGCTTGCTTCAGGGAGCTGGACCGCCGTCACGCGGCAGCTCAGCCGACGCAGACGATAGCACGCCGCCGCCACAGCTGCCTTCCCCGTTCATCCCGCCTCCCGACACAAAGCTATTCACACAATCCAACACGTACAATTTCACTATGGAGGCGCTCACCCAACACTCGACGATGGCTGGTAGGTTTCACGGTAAATTGATTTTTTATTATATTATTTTTAGTTAATTTTATCGTGTAATGTGACTAATTATTTTATGAGAGTGGATCCAAGAGAGGTTGGTAGTAGTATAGAAGCCCTCTTACTGGCGAGGGATTTGGCATGCAATACAGATAAATGTTTATCTACACCTAACTTTTATAGGGGAGATGTTAATGTTTTATACACTACACTCGAGTTTCATCAAGGTAATTTTCATACTTCAAACACGTTATATCAATGTCTTTGGATTTAGTTAAGTTTATCCTTCAGTGCTATCAAACGACAATGTTTAAGCTTATTTACCAGTTTCTGACAGCAGTAAGGTCTACTAATACTTCGACTATTTGAGATCATTTTTTTGTAATTGTATCACGCAACTATCACTGTATACTCTGAACAATATAATCAGAATAACAATATAATTAGTACAATTACTGCCTCGTTGGTCGAGTGGCAAAGCGCATGGCTTTGTGATCACGAGGTCCTGGGTTTAAATACTAGGTCGGACAAATATAGTTTTACTAACGAAAAATTCCCAGTATGTGTCCGGAGTCTGGAGTTGTGCCTGGCATGTGGCAATAGGCTCGACCCTATTAAATGGGACCTAAAATCGTCGGCGAAAAGTGGGTGTACTTAATACACCTGTGCCACCTCTGCTTGGGGAATATAGGTGTGACGGTTGTTATTTTTTTAATATGTGGATAATTGAATTTGATGCGTGTGTTTCTCTTACTTTTTTGAAGATATAGCTAGGAAGAAGGAATACAAATGTGAAAATTATTACAACTATATATATTGACATAAATAAATATCACCTTTATATGACCCGTTGTATTTTAATTTGTGATGTAATATCCGATTATATATGGGCGATCAATTTCCATTTAGTTCGCTTATACCTTACAAAAATTTCGCCATCTACCTTTTTATACATTTTAAGCACTACTATTTCACCTTTTAGTTAACCTACCAATCATTTGTACTAGATATATAGTGAAATCGCTAAATTATATCGGATAATTATTTGAAAAGGACTGTCAATCTTCTGCACCCATTACCTAGTTTTAGGTTCGACTATCATCTAGCCAATATTTTTAACGTTGTCAGTGCTCTAGTCTTGATTTTACTAAATCTTCCCTCGTTGATTTCATAGAGTTAATAGATCGATACATAGATATAATACTATTATTAAAGCCATGCAGTTATAAAGCATTTCAGTCATACTTTTCGCCCTTAATACAAGAGTAGCTCAGGAATGTCGTCATAACTATGACGTGCGCATATCAATTACATGCTGTTTCCAGGTCTGCAGAGCCCCCTGACCCCGGACGGCATGGCCAGTACCTCCCAAGGTGAGTCCCAGCTTGTCTAGAAACAAGTTTATTTTATTGCATTACCTACATATATTGAAACAAACGATATTTTTAATGCACTGTCTGTCGTATGCCACCATCACCGCTTCCTCTGCTCTGTCATTATTAGGTTTATATATCATTATTAGGTTTTATATTCTCCTTTTATTTACAAAATGTATGAGGCAATTATCACGTGACATAATTATTTCTATTAATATATGTATTATTATAATTATATACTATTAACCTCTGTATATGTCTTCATTTTGTGCTCTGTGTTTCTGTATTTAAATTAATGTTAGCTTTTTGTGTTATGGTTCGATGGAGACGCAAAAATGTCATTGATTTGTTTGATTATTTTATTATTTAAATACGTATTACGGGTATGCTAATGGGATATGTTGTACATTGAACCAAAACGCAACGTGGCGTGCATGTAACTGTTACTGTAACATAGTGTAATGTATCTATACGAAGATATGCTAGCTTGTTTTATTAGATGTTAAACCGAATTGTGTGCTAGGAAAACCCCTCACTCCCATGTCTCTGATCAGGTTTTTGTTTTTGACTTTTTATTTGACTATTTGCAATTTTTTTTTATCTCAATTTTCTCTTTATTTAAAGTATCTACGATTAAAATATACCATATTGTTATTAAATGCACTAAATTGTAATCTAATTGGCTGTAAAAAAACATTGTATTGACAAAAAAATGTAAAAACTAAGAAAAAACGAAATGAAGAAAAACTAAAAAATTACTTAACTTCCGAGAAATCAAATCCTAACTCCTACATAAAACTTGAGGGAATTCAGAGTAAAAGTTGAATTTACTTAGTCTACGAAGCATAGCGGATCTCATGAATCATTTCTAAATACACTATCAAGTTACAACCGATCACATTGTCTTGGGAAACGGAAAATATAATAAACGGGAGATCGAACAATGGATTTTTTAGTAATGGTAACTTTGGTGTCGGTTTATATAAAATACGCTCAAATTATATTCATTGAAGAATTAAAAACGCTTTTGTCCGGTCAACCCGATACCGACACTCGTATGTTATGAAAAGCGGACAGTTTACATCACACAATCATTGCTGAGCTTAACTATCGAGGAGTAGGCGGCAAACGTATGCGTTACTAATAACCGCTTCGCATTAAACCCGAGGCGAGAGGCCTGTCATCAATACGGGGGGTGGCGGTGCTTAAAGAGAGGCTACGATTACGAGAGTGCATTAAAAGTGCGTTCGACGGGGCTAACTACTTGTGTTGTGACCAGGTGGCGCCCGCACCCCCCAAGAAGATTACAGATGTGAGCCTTGTAACAAGAGCTTGTCGTCCCTCACGCGGCTCAAACGGCACATCCAAAACGTTCACATGAGACCGTCCAGGGAGCCAGTGTGTAACATATGCCGGCGGGTTTACTCCAGCCTCAACAGTCTGAGGAACCACAAGTCTATCTACCACCGCAAGCAGCAACAGCCGCCGGCAGCCGCTGGCCAGGGGCCCTTCTACCCCGTCAACTGACGCACGCACCGCCGGCGCGCACCCCCCAAGCCATACTCGTTGCCATCTGAAGAAACAAAGCTGCCATCCTAACCACCTTAAACGCCATAGTCTTGCCCGTAGATTTTCGTTAAGTTAAAAAAAAATGTAAACGCGATATGTTCCTAACATTTGTATATAGTATAGTTATGCATGCGCATCGCAACTATCTTTATATGTATGTATAATTTATTATTTTTTCACTAAACGACTTGTAACTAACGCTTCGGTGGGAGCGTAGACCGTCGGTACAAGTATTACGAGTGAAGGTACAGACTACCGACGGCGCCACGCTCGCACCTCACCTATCTGGAACCAATTGGGACATCTATGATCGGTACACGCATAACCACCAACCGTTTTTTTAATATAAAAAGCGCATTAGTCAAATTCGAATTTAGAACACGTTTGATTGCCTCTACAAGCCAGGTTCAAAATTGCCATTGCAAAAAAAATAATGTGGCGCAATAATTGTGCCAATTGGTTCCTTCTGAATGGGACCTGTTGGATGCGAGCGGTCGCAGTGGTGTTGGATACGAGTCGCCGTAAGGCGTTTGTTGTTGACTAATGCGCTGATGTTGGTTGTTATGTGTGGCGCAGTGGGCCCCCTGGGCGCGGGGCACCGCTGCGAGGTGTGCGGCAAGCTGCTGTCGACGCGCCTCACGCTCAAGCGGCACACGGAGCAGCAGCACTTGCAGCCGCTGCACTCGGCGCGCTGCAGCCTCTGCCACAAGGTGTTCCGCACCCTCAACTCGCTCAACAACCATAAGAGCATCTACCACCGCCGGCAGCGGGGCGTGCCCCAACAGACGCAGCCCCAGAACCTCACCACCAGCCCCGACACTAAAATTAATCCACCCCACCACAACATTGACTTCTACAAGTTCAAAGATCAATTCAACGTCTAAATTACATTTTTTACCTTAAAAATTCTTTATTTAAAAATAGTGACGTTTCTTTTTTATATTTTTCATATTAGTATATATATTTTTTATCTCTTCAATGGGACTCGTTATATTTTATTAGTTTTTTTATGTAGTAGATCTTTTTTGTCTATTTTAAATATTTTATTGGTAACTTTGAACTTGTGACAAGGATTGACCATGACGAACATCACATTAATGGCTAACTGACATTCCAAACTTTACAAGGGAGGGCGTTAGATCAGAAGTAATAATGTTTTTGTTTAAAAACGATCTAGCACGCCCGATGAGTGCAATACTGCGGTATAAAGAATAATTCCTGAATTTTTACACTATGTTTAATGTGCGACAATAAGGCGAAGAGAAAAAAAAATATTTTGAGAAAAGATGAAAATCTTGGTGCTGTAAATTTATATATTAGGCTTAAATTTATATTAAAAAAAAAAGAACAGGTGTTCGTGTAAGTAACAGAAGAGGCATATTGATTTCATATTGTGTTCATTAATTTTTCGGCAGTTTATTTATTCTGTATTTTACCTGCATGATCTCACTCCTAGATATTTATACGAGATTACTAAAAAAAGATATTTAAAAGCTATAAAAAATTATATACACAGATATATAATTGGCTTAATGAGGCTTTTCAAATTATTTTTTTTCTTAATTTAGGTATTTTTTTTCGTTATTTAAGACTGAATTCAGGACATATTTAGCACCAATAGAAAGAGATATAAGGTTGATTTTCAAAAACTAAGTGATATAATCTACCCGCAGAACGCACTAACACAGTTAAAATAAATATACCGGATTTATACATAATTGCAGACACCAAAATGGAAAATACACAACTAACAGACACACACACACACACATACAAATATACAGTTATGTACCTACCCACATACAAACAATTTTGCTTCCTATTTTATACAATTTCTTATTCCCTATTTTGGTAGACATTTTTATCGAATTCATTAAATTTATTTTCCATTTATTTCTTCGAACATCTATGCAAGAAAATAGCATTTTTTTTATTCAAGTGAATCGCAAGGTGCCATTTTAAATGAATGTGGCTATTTTTAATTTTATTTTAGTTTAGTCAGATTTTTTCTGTTTTTTTTTTCAAGCATTAGTTTAATCGCATACCTGAGTTCGTTTCTTATTATTGTTTCGTTGAGCCTTTTAGAATAGTTTTTTTAATCAAATAATATTTTTTCTCGCTTTTATACCTACTTACAACTTATATTTGTACATTACAAGCTCACACCGTTTTGTTGCTATTTCGTTGTACAATTGTTATTACGACACATTATTATTGTATACATAATAGGTAATAGTATATAAACAAATTTTTAATAATTCTCAGTGTTAAATGTTCCTAAATTTTCAACTGTGAATTTTTGAACTAAAATCGTTCCGTGCTTTACAGTTTTTTTAGAACGGACAATTTACTTGCCATGAAATAATTTTAGTATATACATTATCGTAATTTTGGATGGCAACATTTGAACGCGAATAAAAAATTTATGAGAATTTAAAAAATAACTGTTTTGCTCACTCGCAAATTAAGTGCGCTTAGGAAAAGTGAAAATCTAATATGATTATGAAGAGTTAAAACAATAATTATCATTACCCATTCGAAAATTAGGAGCGCGTAACGAATATTAAGACTATTAAATCGCGATTTTTTAAAAATAATAATAATCACGTTCAAATTGAGTCGTCCAAAAATAATAAAATTAATGTATTTCTTTATTGTGTAACACAATTTATTCTAGTTCAACAAAACATCACCAATATGACGGATGCCGTCGATAAAAATATCACTATTGTTAAAAAAAAACTTTTTAATAGCAATAAGGGATCTTAAGTGTAAATGTTAACATAATTTATTGTAAAACGATATACATTTTAAGTAATGATTAGTGCCTGCTTTATATAATTATTATTGTGTTCTTTATTGAAAAAAAAGACATATTTTGCGTAATTTTTGCGTAAACAAAGCATTAGGAGTAGGTAGTGTTTCGAACACGTTTTACCTAGTAATTGATGCTTTATTCTTTGACTAACAAGTAACAACTATGAGAGGCTTCCTAAAAAAATTAAATGCTAATATGTTATAAGGTTCTGTTGTTATTGCTAGATACATAAACGCTTAGCCATTATTTGTTTAGTTAATCATTAAGCTTTATTATGATAGTTTGGCCAATTGGAAGACTAGTGATTTGGTGCTAAAAGGAACGATGTTCGTGCTAGAAAAATGTAAGGGATACGAAATTTTAAAACTGGAATCTAAATTCATTTTTTTTGTCTAAATATTTCGCAACATTCCGTGTACGAAAAAAAACATTAAATGAAAAAAAAAATGTTAAGTTTTTATTTGCAGAAAAAAATGCAAAGTTTCAAACATAGGATTGTTGTTTTTTGAATAGTAATTTAGTAATAGTTTTTTCTTGTTAATTTGGGTTTGGGAAATTAAGTTAGTTTATTCAATAGGATTAAGGTTTATCTGAATTCATATAGATAATAGAACTACATGTTTAATTTACGATTACAGGGATGTGCTGCGATGGCAGTACGGTAAATTGGCTATTTTCATTAATGGCTGCTGAGAACTAGGAATTTATTTAGTAAAAAGAAATTTGTCTCTGGTTTGGATAAAAAATTTGCCAAAATCTAATAAACGCTATAGACTGATTAGAGTAAGTACGCGTTTGAATTGTACACTATTAGGCGTATTTTATAGATAAAAATTGTACATTATTTACTAAATTAATTGATAATTTTATATAAAGTGGAATAAAAAAGATGATGAAAAGTTATACAGAAGGTGAAGTCAAAAGCGTGATTAATTTTGGTATTAACTCGAAATTTATTTGTGATGATGCAAATGATCTTTGGTTCTTAAAATTTAGGTGCTAAGTTTATTTTGGGATCTCGAGAGGCGAAGCCTCGGGTTTGAAGGGCGAGAACTACACCGTGTTCTAAGGAGCAGAACACATCCCTGTCAAAACTACATTAGTTAGGATCTTAGCAAGATTAAGACTGTTTCTGTGACCTGTTTAAGTTTTTATCTTTCTAACATGTTAAGGTATTTTTTTTCATACTCGCACGCGCGCGTGCGTTGACTTTATCCAATGTGTTCTTATACTTCTTGTTGGCATTTTTACTTATTTTATAAGGAATCTAAATTAATTTATTGGTTGTTGTATTGAAATTTTATTTTTTTTTTCTTAAATTATTGTTCTAACTGTCTACGAACATTGATATTTTTTTTTGTTAACAATTGGCATCTGTGTAATGCAGTCCATTAGATTATTCAAATTATATTCTTGAACGTGCCAAAAATTCTATTTTTTTTGTCTTCCATAATGTAAATTCACATGTAGCGTAGAACGCCAAAAGTTTTTTAGAAACCTATGATTTTTTAATGGGCTGTACTTATAATCATTCTATTTTTGAAAATACTGATTTCGCAACACTATAGTATATGTATACGTAATAGTTCTTTTTTCTTCCTTACTTTTTAAATTAAAAATAATTGAAGTAACTACTCATAAAATGTAATCGTTAAACCGAACTTCATAAATCCTAATATTGATGATAATGGCGTTTTTAATAAAAACAAATATACAAAAAAACAACATTGTAAGTTTTATTAGAAAATCCTCGTACATACCCGTAGAATTTATTTATATTTTTATACTAAAAACGTATTCGCTTGTGTAGTAGGTTTCATAGTGCACTATTTTATTTATTTCTTTTTAATTTGGAAACACGCTTAGCATATCTAGAAATATTCCCGCTAAAATATTTATTTTCCCGCCTCCGCATGTTGTCTGTAACACCCCTCATAAGCCACTGTAGCTTTCGCCATCATTTCAATTTTGTTTTTTCTATTTTTAATTTAACATTTTATTTAAGTCACTTTTTATTTCTTTTTTTTAAAATAAAGAACAAGATATAATGTTGCCACAGTAAAAAGTGAAATCTCCCGAATAGGTTTTATTTTTTAATTTACACCGCGTTCGGGGATCAACCCCACATTTGGTTTTCGTTTTTCGATCTGTTTACAGGTAAAAAGTTATTCTCGTGCTCGCTATGCGGAAAGGTACTGTGTTCAAAGGCGTCGTTGAAGCGACATATTGCTGACAAGCACGCGGAGAGGCAGGAGGAGTACAGATGCACGATATGTGAGAGGGTATACTGTTCGAGGAACTCCCTGATGACGCACATATACACCTACCACAAGTCGAGGCCAGGGGAGACAGATCAAATACGATTTTTTTAGTGACTACTCGGACGGAGTTGGCGCGGCATGCGGCAGTATTCATCTAGCAAAGAGAATCTACACGAAACCAATCTACCAGAGACAGCCGTACATACCAACACTCACAAAGGTTAGAACTTGTTTATAGAACCAGAAAGAAATTTTAGCGAAAAAAATATTATTCTAACTCATTAACATAATGAATTTTTCTATTCGATTAGCATTTAAGCTAGGTTAAGGGTCCTTTTCGAAATAATTTTTCTTTAATTTTTTTTTCAAATGTTGATTTTAGAGAATTTTATGTTGTAATTATTTTCTGTTGTCTACTGTACCCCCCGAGCCCCCCTCCCGTCGGGTTTCGCAGTTTTGACGTTGTTGTGTTGCTTGGAGCATGCTTCTATCATTTTTGTTATCACGTGTTTCTGTGTCAATGTGGTTGAGAGAATTTCCTTAAGATTTTG
Source organism: Phalera bucephala (assembly GCA_905147815.2). NCBI lineage: Eukaryota > Metazoa > Arthropoda > Insecta > Lepidoptera > Notodontidae > Phalera > Phalera bucephala. Next base: position 2,389,676 of record LR990621.1, on the reverse strand, counting down.
AATTATATGAAAATCTCGTGATTACTGTGTAGTTAGTCAATGTGTACAGTGCATATTATTAGTATTATTAAATATTATTATTAACCTCATACATTCTACGTAACTATTATTAAAAATAATAACAATTACAAAAGTATTCATTCGAATTTTAAACCATTCATGATTGTCTTCCCATGTTGCCAGCTAACTGAATTCACCCCGAATCGCGGGAGAAATTGCTTAATGTAAATGTGTGGTTTCGTTTTGTATTTCCAGCTGTACCGCCCCTCCGTATGCCACCGCCGACCGCTGGTGGCATCAACGAGCCACAAGAGTGTCCATACTGCCGCAGGACATTCTCTTGTTACTATTCCTTGAAACGACACTTCCAAGATAAGCACGAGCAGTCCGACACGTTGTACGTATGCGAGTTCTGCCACAGGAGGTACAGGACGAAGAACTCGCTCACTACGCACAAAAGCCTCCAGCACCGGGGCTCCAGCGGTATGCTGAAGAGGCTCCTCAAAACTTCAGCTCTCCACAGCGCGCTGGCGCCGTCCCCGCACCACCTGTTCGACCTCGGCGCCAGCGACCACGGGCCGCAACTCCCGCCCGGCCTTCAATGACCACAAACCATGGCTTAAACCGGTGGCAAGACACTCTCTTCCAAATACACTAGGCTCTCAAACCAAGGGTATTTGTAACAGAGCAAAATGGACGCGTTTACGAAAGGGATAGCATCATAATGTGCAATAAAACGGACAATGCCAAACAATGCTGGACTCAAGTCGGTCGCATTATATGGTTAATCGTATTATAATTAGTAAAATATTGACGTTAGTTTTAAAAATTACATAAACAGTATTGTCGCACGCGACTTATAGAAGTCGTTTAGTGTACGCTTCGAGGATCGGACTTCGCTTTATGACTAACAGTACGCGAAATACGGCATTTTCTAGTGAAAATGTTTAAACAGTGTTCAATATGACAATGTAATCCAGAGCAATACTAAAGTATTAATATTTCTAGTACTGCCAAATTATGCCAACTGTATTCTAAAGAGAAAGAGAAAATACATTTTTTAAAGTCACTTTTCGATAAATGTCTAGTGTCAAATTAGATTCGGTAACTGTACAAAAGGAGAACGTACAAATTTTAAAAACAGTAAATTTAAATTAAAAAATATGCAAAGAAAATATTTTTTACTGAAACTTTTTTCGGAACGCCAAATCTAAATTAATTAAAAAAATAATTACAGATTATTTAGGAATTAATTACAAAAAAAAATGTTTAGATTAAAGGCAAAATAATGTTGATGTTGAAATTTAAAAAAAAATAAAGACTTCTTAGAATCTGATTTCGAAAGTACAAAATTTAACGTCTAACAATGTCTAATCTATGTGAGTTTTGGCTTCAATAAAAATAATGATTATGATCAATGTGTAAGTAGCCGTGCCTTCGTTCGTCTTCATACCATTAAAATTATAATGAATGGGTTTCTGGAGTGACGAGGTATGTGCAAACGACGGTTCACGGACGAATCAAAAGTATGGCGGTGACGTTTCGAAAAGGGAAATGCAGTAGGGATGCCAGCCTCTAGCGGGATCCTTGAATACAGGGTTAAGAGTGAGTTAACTGACATAGGGAATAGAGATGCTGGTTTGCCTAAAAGTAGGTCTTCGAAAAGCAGTTCGACGATCGTATACGTGTGCATGATTTTAAATCATGAAACAAAAAAAAAATCATTTCTTCTGTATAAAAATACGTAGATTTTAGGTATTAATTAATAGAATTATATTTAATCTGTATCCATTTTCGGATTTCTCTCTATGAGTGTATAGTGGTTCTTATTTAAATGTCGACCAACGTAGCGGACGTCTCGTTATTGAAAATTTATTAGATTATTATTATATTATTCTCAAAAAAATCTTAGGATACCCTAACCATAAGATGGCTGCAAATTGTATAAAAATTTATTTTATTTACTTATGTCGTAGGTAATTGCTTGGGAACCGCATTTTGTCTCGAGAACTACTACATATCTATCCAGGGTTTACGACTTTATTTCAATATCATAACAAAACAGGATCCAAAATCTTTAATCTCTTAAATCGGACATATCACAAAATCATCAATATCTCTATAATGTAATGACGAAAGTATTTAAAACACCGTGATATTTCACAAAACCAAAGAAAATGGAGGATAATATTTGCTGTTTTGCAATGATTCCCATAGATTAAAAACTATTGAAAACTTTCTGAAAAAAAATAAGGAAAAAAATATCTAAAGTTTAGTGACGTGCCATATCCAAATTTAAATTAAAACCGTCATCTATTTCGGAACATATCAGTAATCAAATCACTATGAGTGAAAAAAGGTTTTTAAAACGTTCTAAATTAAATTCAAATGAATCGAGTAATCAATGCAAGTTTCACACAGCGGCATATAATAATAACAATGCAAGCTTTTTAATTTTTAGAGGAATGAACAGTTTTTTATTTGCATTTATTTTTCCAATGTTAAGTAACTTGGGTATAGAATTGTAATATAGTTTTTTTGTATTTTTACTTTCTTTTCGGAATGTTACATATATGTGTACTTTGTGATATGAGTTTTTACATTTTAATGAAGATTTATTTGGTGTAATCCAGATAGTTAATTAAGTTTTAATCATTTTATTCTCAGCTTAAATTAGATTGCGGGTTTAGTTGTTTGAATTAAAGTAATTATTACGAGATACCCCGTTTAAGCCCGTTTACCTCCATTTTAGTAGTACCTCAAATATATTATTTTGTTTTTAATTTTTATTTCAATGTTACACAGGTATATTTCTTAACGTCAATAACATCCGGGAAATATAAAAAGGTCATAGAATCATTTAGCTGGAGCTTAGAAGGAAAATGCAAGCGGGTAGTTTGAATTGTAAATATTTTATAAGTTAGTAATTACATACATATTAAAGTATCGTGGCATCGTTTGGGAATAGAAGCCTCGTGATATTATTAACTAAATAGTAAATAGATGAAATCATTAATGGAAAGGATTTTTATATATTCTACTAATGGATTTATTAATAGTGAAACTTAGATTTAGTCTCCATAACGTTTTTTTAATGTTTGTGTTTATTGTTTTCGCTGTGCAATTATTTGGTATTGGTTTGGCTGTTTAAAGCTTATTGTTGACTGCTTCGTTGAAAAGGAATGTTTTATTTCCCACCAAATCTTTCTTCGTTTGGTTTCGGACGTAATTCTAAATTTATTGATCTCAGTTAACAGCTGTGTAGTACATCAGTTTTGAGGACAGCCGTTGGTAAGTGTTGTTAGGTCTTATTAAAGAAAATTGCGTTAAGTTTGGATAATGTGTCGGCAAAAAAAATCACAAAAAAAAAAATACGCAACAGTAACAAAAATAAAATATTCCAATCGCTACATTCAACAAACCTACAGCGAAACAATAATAAAGTATATTTTGCAATGTATACCAAAATACTGCATTTTTAAATAGTAAGATAAAAGTGAGAAAACCCTTTTTTTAAATACTATATGTATTTATATATATAATAACGTATAAATTACAGCCGTTTGAATTTGCAATATAATTTTTCGCTTCTTCGCCAGTTAATTACGTTAAGTTAATGGAAATAACTTTATAAACCGACTGTGTTACTAATTAGTGTAATGCACAAATAATAAGAACGGAATGCCTTCTTAACAGTACAACTTTAACAATAGCCTACAGTAGGTAAATAAATAAGATACACCGCTTTAAAATGACGCTGGAGGTGGCCAGAAGTCTCAAATCATATGCACAAAATAGCCTAGATGTAATCGAACTCAAATTAAATAAACAGCTCATTGAATACAACTCTGATAGGTCTCTGATAACTTTACTTTCATTTTTCTAAGCCATTTTACAACCAGTTGTCATTTTATAGTATTTATAATCGTCAATTTTTATTTGCAATTTCAAAACGCAACGTTGTAATTGTCATATTCGCTAAATATTAAAAATAAAATTACATAGCATTTTTTAGTTTTGGAAAGTTGGTTTATAGGTATTTATGGAGTACGAATATTGGTGAAATGATTAATTAATAAATTACCTAATCTTGTGATAAGTAGGTAACAATTTTGAATGGTTCTGTTAAGATGCGAAATCAAATTAAAGTTTTAATCAGGATACACCTGAAAACCCATGTTCACAAACCATTTCACAAAAGAATATTGTTTTTTTTTATTAAGAAAGAAGATATGCTTTTATCGTAAGTATTACCTCCAATAATTTTAAGTATTACTTACCTCCAACTATATAATGTAACTTTAATGTATTAATTTAGAATGTGGGGTTTGCCTGTGCTCAGGCCACTGTATTTATGTATGTATTAACAAATAAACAGACAGGGCACGTTTTTTATATTTATCTAATTATATTGTAAATGTCAGACAAGATTTAACAATTGTTACATAGTATTTTTACCATACACACATTATTTTTTGTTATCCCATTTCCATGTTTAAAATGCAATAGTTAATTCGTCAAAATTTTAATCGGTAATTATTTTATTTTTTTAGTACCGATTAAAATATTGACGACACCAGTACCTACAATAGTTATTTACAAATAATTTGAAATTGCTCGGTTGGTGGAAGAGATGGCAGTTCTTTAAGAATAAATCGACTGAATAATGAAAAAATAATTCAATATATCATTTTCGAGTCGAAAATATGCCTAATAATGAAGTCGATGTATTCTTGTCATTAGCTTTAATATTTATATCAGTATCTTCCACTTTTAACGTAATTTAATTATTAATGATACAGTTATAGCAATAGATCCCAGTTTGCCACAGTACCTCACTATTATAGTTACGTATGAATTAACAATAAGAGACAATAGCAGATTTTAACTGTTTTATAAGTCAATTAAAATCACTCGGAATGTAGCTCCAATGGCCATATGTGGCCAACAACTCAGTTTTAAATGGTTAATAGAATCGTTTACTTATTTTAAAAGATACATACTAGCGCGCATATTAACTAAATTAAACTTAATACCGAAAATATTGACTTAAGTCTTCACCTTTCTTTCTTTTTACATTATTTTAGAATTTGCATAAATATTAACGAAATTCATAACCACTCTCTCTTTGACGCGTCTAATTCTGTTTTCCTTTTACCAAGAATAGTATCGTAACATAATATAAAATTACGCTTAATTTAGTTAATAAATATGCCAATATAGTGTGTTGAATAAGAGAACCGAATACATCATAGTGCCAAATCTGACAAAAGAAAGGGAAATTTTCAAGTTCCATAATCTTTAATCTTGATTATTTGTTAAATTCTACCAGAGACGTCTTAAACAGAATTTGACAAGGACTAGTTACTGAAAATTTCAAGATGGAGATGAAAACGGACAGTTTAATAATGACAGCTATACGTTTTGTACAAGGCACTTCATCTAATTAGTATTTCTGCAAGTTGTAAGGAAGATTGTGAAGAAGTATATTAACGTTTAAATCCGCATATTACCTGTGATAGCGAAGAAATTGTCTTAAAACTGAAAGAAACAATTCGAAATTGTCGTCACAACCAATTCTTTCCGGAATATTATTTCCAGTGGTCAGGGCATTTTATATTTTTTTTCCAATAACATCGTAATATTTTGAACATCCGATATTCTTAAATGCCTATACTTCACTTAAACGATTTGGAATAGACCACATTTACTGTCACAAGCAATTTGATAATTACAAATCGTAAAAAACCAAACCCCACACTAGGAATTATTCCTTATTTATGTTTCGTGGACGAGCTTATAAACATGAAATGCACGAACACTTCGACCGAAACAAATATTTTTAGTCTCACAATGGAAAATTTGTGCTCACACAAAAATTTGACCCGTTTAGCGTCGAACCCGCGACTATTTGATCGACCAACGACCACTGGACCAAGCTGTAGTCAAACTTATTGATAATAATAAAAAAATAGTTCCTTCGTCTTCACCATAAATAAATTATTTTCTAAAAATCTTCGTGGTTAAGTTTCGTGCCCAAAGCCCCTCTCAAAATATTTCTACACTCTTTTCTTACACCTTGTGCAACGAACATACTAAGAAATCTGCTAAGCTTACGAGTAAATCTTAACATTAATATAGTTCCGTAACTCAAAGTGCACTTATGACGTTTTTTATATAAAAAGTAATAAGTATTATATACATACTAAGTAGTATATTCGACTCCCCAACCGAGCAATCGTCGTTGATAACCCGTCGTTTACAGTACATAAATGAAAAGTATTTACAATATACACGCTATGACATACAATATACTGACAGTTATATAGAAGTAACTTTATCTACAGATGACGGCAGCGGTACAATTTTGCTAAATATAAACCCTTTTTATATTCTTTTCGCGTTTTTTAATGTATACGAATATCAGATACGCTCTATTTGAGCATTTTATCGTAATTGAGTGCCGTTACGATAGTCTTCGATGTATGTTGACTCAGTACTTAAATAATCTGAGAATTTTCTTTTCTATTTCTATGTGTTTTAAGAGAAAAATGTACCGCTGTTACTTGTTATGCTTGGATGACACATTTTATACACATAAATATTTTTTTACGAAAATAAGGAAAATTACAATTTATATTGTGAAAGTTAATTAAGTGGCAATTCTAATTTACTGCACTATATTTTTGCTGACACACTTAGGATTAGATTTTTCTTTTTTTTTCATAATCTAATGTATGCACGATCTGCGTTTTTATTAGCATTGATTTTTTTTTCTTTTTTCTTTATAAGCTAAAGTCGTAAGTGGTACATACGCTGGATGCGAGTAAAAAAATTAAATTAAATTAATAATTTATTGTATTTATATAAATTCGATAAAAATTTAGGTAAAAATAAATGCAATCCAACGCATGCATCACTTACGACGTTTTAATAAGCCTAAACTAATATTGTGTTACTATGTAAAAGTTATAGTTTGCCATCGTTGATCAAAGATAAAAAAATATGTGTTGAATACGTTTAGTTAATGGAGTTTTGTTATACTTTTAAATGTTCGGATAGGTCCGTGGTAAAGAATGTACAAAAATGTTTCATAGTATTGTGTATTGATCGAATAGGGTTAGTTGTGGCGGGACCGTCAGTAGCGGACCTATAGGCTTTTCTTGAAAATTGTTGTAAGTTAATGAAACTAAGTCGGTAAAGACACTTAAAGTACTATTGTTGTAGATTGTACGAGTCGAGTTAAAGAAATTGAAACGATTTTAATGATCACTGAAATCATGATAAATGCCTGAGAAAATGAAAAAAAATATTAGTGCCAAAATTCTACTTTTCATTTTTATGGATTAAGTTTTTTTGTTTATATACGGTATCATTAAGATAAGGTGAAAAAATATAACCACATATGTTGTTCTATAACACGATGTCACATCATCACACAAACAGTATTACGAGGGGTCAATAAAAAAAATATCTACCCTCAAAACGACAAAAAAAAATCTAAATTAACCATAGGTGCATTTTTTCATAGATTGAAGCATAAGTAAGGTATATACAGTAAGATCATAGCAAAAATGCAAATCAGCATTTTAAAGCATGGTATCTCAGTGACATTTAAAAAAGTGGTGTCTTTACTTGTTTTGATGTTGTTGATATATGTGAATAAGGAATCAAGTCGGGTTGTATACAGCAAATATCACGAGAATATGTTAAACGATTCAATATAAGATATAACAACTAAAAATTGAAAATTTCAAAAAACTAGAATTCATTTCAATCTCATGCAAATACGTATCTTTAACATTATTTCTCATTTTCAATTGACTGAAATGTTTATTTGATCAGGAAGATACAATATTTAGACTATGCCTGTATAAAAATAATAAAAAATACGTAATGTACATTACTTATTTCAATAGCAATATCGTTAATAAACTCGAATAATTTTATTTTTTTTTCAAAAAAGATACGAATAAAATATATAAGTAATTGATTCCATTTGACAACTAGTAATTCACATAAAAAATATGGGTTATTACAGTTTATGCGACTATCTTGATGAAATCAATTGCATGGACCGAGTGGCTGAATTTTATAGAAGGAATAAAAAGATCATCTGCGACAACCTCGTCTGGCTATTAGCCGTATACCTATAATTGATATGGCACTATTCACAACGAATCCAATGCGATGAAATGTAAATAATGCCGTATAAACTTTTCAACCAGGCAAACTTAACTAGAGATTTTCATACACTCGGCATGTACATTGATGTCAATACATACAAATATAACTAAATTCGTATTAATAAACCAAATTCAGTCAATTTTTATATTTCTTAAATACTTGTCCAAAATCCAAAGATAAACCTCCAACTATCAAATTAAATTATTTAAAATTGGCATTCATAAACGTCATGCATTGAAAACGCGTAAATGTATCTCGCTAATTTTCAGTTAAAATGTTGTATCTTCATGATCAAACTAAGAAAATCGTGTCTGCATGTTTCCAAGTAAAAAGTCGTATCTCATATTTTCGTGGTAAATGCAATATTGGTAGGTACATATCAGATAGTCGGAAAACTTAGTACTATAAGTATCTTTGAATCTGACTCTTTCGTCGAAAATAAAATAAAAAAATCTGATTTAAAACTCGGTTGTTTTAAGTTTTGGGCTTCACTATGAGGCCCGCGTCGAATTCTCATGAAAACGTATAACAGTTGAATGTAATAAAAGTATAAAATAAACTCGCAGTGATTCCATTGATTATGCGTTATTTTATTATTTTATCCTATCCTATTTTTGTGACCAACCGGTGCACGCTTTAAAATGCAATTATCTGAGCATTTTGGGTCTCTTTTTACTAGCCTGTTTTGCCGTCCAACTCTTGAGCAAAAACTGCCCCGTTACAAACAATTAATTTTTATTGTTCAATATATCTGAGGTGGAGAATGCAGGTCACTTACTGCCTTTAAAGTATCACTCACTAGGGTAACTGGTTGATTAAGCGAGGCTAAGAGATGTGGTCTGGTGGCAGAGAAGTCTGTAAGGAAAGAACCTGTTGGAACTCGGTACTCTCTGGCCATTTTTCACAAGGGATTTTGCGTTATGATATAGATAGATTGATAGAAGGATATGTGATACCGATACTCACCATAACACCAAATCTTAGGTCATTTCAAGAATAGTGAGCTTTCACTCTGGTCATTTACCCAATAAACACATGAATTGAACATAACTGGCAAAAAGTGAGTGTATACAGTACAGTCTGCACCCCCGCTTGGACAATATAGACGTGACGATGTTTATCAATGCACTAACTCTACCAAGGAAAAATACGATAGGGTAATTTTCCCTGTAAATATTGGCAACATAGAACTAATGACGGGGAATCACCAGTATTTTCATTCGGATTCACAGCCGAACAAAATACAATGAAAATGTTGAAATAAAAAACATTTTGTAGCTCTCTACGCAAAATATTTTATAATTCATTTTTCACTCGAGAAAGGTTTACTAGCTTATATAAAATTTAATCAACTTTTATTTTCATGGTTTACTTGATTGTTTTCATAAGGATTTCTTATGGATGTTACAGGCTAACTATCCGAAATTCTGAATAGTTGTCAAATTTCACAGCCGTTGTCAAGTGTGACACTGACAGCTAGCTTTAATGTTTTGGTTTGCGCACGTGTTTCAGTTTATTATTCTCTAGAAATTACATACAAATGCAATAAAATGGACGCCTATGATATATTTAGGAAGTTAACTAAAGGATTGACATTTAAACATCGAGTTTTAGGCGTTAAAAACAATGTAAGTACGAAATATAACCTATATGATTGTTTTAAGTTTATGGGTTAACTAAAAAAATCGCGTTATTACTTCAGGCATTAAAGACTATGTTGTAGTATTAGACCATATACGGTTATCTTGCCTTTCTGAAAGTATACTCCAAATGGCTAATCGTATTTGGAATAACAAAGTTCGTTTTGCAAGTTTTATGCAACAGATCCTAAAACTAATTTTGAAAGCGATTTAAATATTTATTTAAAGATCCTACCACACAGGCCCATTATAATGGTCCTTATTATGTAAATAAGTTAATGTAAATACACATCTACACTAATATAATAAAGAGGGAAGATTTGGATTTTTGTATGTTTGTGAATAAGCTCAAAAGGTACTGGAACGATTTTAATGATTCTTTCACCATTAGAAAGCTACATTATCCAGAAGTAACATAGGCTTTAAAACATAGACCCGGTAGGTGGTGCTGTTTTCACGGTAAACTGCTAGTAGAAAATGACCAGGTGATATAGTTGTATTTTTTTTTGGAATAGGAAACAATGTCCCAACAAGATTTATTAACTTCGATTTGGGAGTTAGTAGTTTATTCTGTAATGATTATCTAATGTATGACTTATGTTTTACTGGTTTTTGCCTACAACTTGTTGTCCACATTGACTTTAGACAGGAATGTTAAATTTGTGTGGGATTTTCTGAAAAAGTATCCATGTGTTAATCCAGGTAAATTTATTCAGCCATTTTTGTGTGATTGAGTAACAAAACATCTAAACAGACAAACTCTCTTCTTCTTCTTCAGCCGAAAGACATCCACTGCAGGACAAAGGCCTCCCCTAAAGACACACTCAAACAAACAAACTCTCATATTTATAATATTCTATCTATCTATATTATCACGCCAGCTCCCTCGCGGGGTAGGCAGAGAGTACAGAGTTTCAACAGGTTCTTTCCTTACATAGCTCTCTGGCTTCCTCCACTCTCATAGTTCGTCTCATACAGACTCGCCGGTTACAGAGACTCTTGACTTGCCCTTCAGATAAGACACACAATTTATAATATTAATAGGATTAATAATGCTTCTATACCATCTCTTCTAATATGGCAATAATGACGGACGATTTAGCGCAGTGGTTAAGAGCTTAAGCCGCTCCACCCAGTGTGTCTAACAGTTTCTGTGACCCACAATTATTTCTTTCAGTCTGGCTATTTTTGCATATTCATGTTTGTAAACGCACCCACGGCACAGGAATAAATCATAGTGTAGGGCTACGTATCTAAAAAAAAAATATATATGAGCCACTATAATTTACATATATTTTAAGACATCAGGTAGAACAGTAAAAAACCTGTTGGACCTCTTTACTGTCCTTGCAATGGTTCTGTCATGATATAAAATATAAGAGCCTCAATATATTGAATTTGATAACAGGAACAAAACCCTAACCTACCTGTTATTAAGAAAGAAGAAGAAATAGAAATTAAAACAGAAGAATTCAGTGACAATGAAGAGGGTTCTCAGAATGATTCAGAACTCTCACAGTCAGAGTCAGAACAGGAAGAAGACCTGCAGCTGGTGGACGGAGTTAAAGTAGGTAAAAAGAAAAGAGAAAAAAAGAAAAAAGAGAAAACTGAAGATTTGAAGAAGAAACTGGAGTTGGAAGAAGTGAGTTTTTTTATTTACCTTCTTATTGATTAGGAAGTTCTTGAATGTTTTATTTAGTACACATCTAGTATATTTTTTTTTATATATATTTTTTAACTTTGACTGTCTGATTGGTCTGACATCTGGCAAAATGCATTGCTTTGTGATCACGAGGTCCTGGGTTCACATCCTAAGTCGAACTTATGCAGTTTTTGCGTTGTATAGGGTTGTTGGTCGTTGGTCTAGTGGTGAATAATGCTTGTAGTGATTACAGAATCCTGAGTTTGAATACTAGTTCGGACAATTTTTTTTCCGATTCTGGAATTGTGCCAAGTATATGGCACTAGGCTCGCGCCCTATTACATGGGACCTAGCATCGTCGACGAAAAGTGGGTGTACACCTCTGCAGTACGCAGTACACCTCTGCCACCCCCACTTGGGGAATATAGGTGTGATGGTGTAGTATATTTCTTACATGTCGAATGTATAGTTCTTAAGTTCCAAATCTGATGTTTCAACCTTCCTTGGTCTACTGCTAGACATAGGCCTCTCCCAATAATAAATAAATAATAAATTTGTTTATTTGCGCATAAGTAATTATATGAATAGATGATAACAAGGATGATAATCAGTAACTAGGTTGTACAAGTTAAATCTGTATACAAAACATGTGAACCCTGCCTCTTAAACTAGGTTACCCTGTATCTTAAGGGGTAGGTTTTGGCTATATAATGGCACCAAATGTTGTGATTTAAACTAGAGTAATTTACAATGTGAAATATCTATTGTACAATAGTGCGCGGCTATTAGTAACTATGGATACATTTACAAAAAGGTTTAACATGCATTTGCGTGTGTGTGTATGTATGTGTGTGTGTGTGTGTTTGTAAGTGTGTGTGTGCGAGTTAATTTATTAGTAATAAGTGTATATAGTGCGGTGATAAATTATGTATAATTCGATGTATTATTTTAAGTAATGTATGTGAGAAGATTCTCTATGCTGGAATAGTCTTGTTGCAACAGCCATTTTGTAAGTTTGGTCTTAACATTAAATTTATTCAAATTTAGTATGTTGAGTTCATTCTGTATTTTTTTATATAGTATAAAGGTACTTAATATATAATATTGGTGTTTGGCAAATGTGGTCCTGTGACATATACCTGGCGGGATTTTTGATCGCCTATTTAGACCAGTGGGGGGAAGGCTGGAGTGTTTCTGAGAATCGCTTGGAGCACATAAAGTTGAGGAATGGTTAGTACTTGACATTCGGAATACAGTTTTGTACATGTGTTTTTGATATCTGTATGACTTTCTAGACATAACTTTCAAAATAGCCCAAGGCGCTCCACTAAGCCCAGTCTGACATATTGTTGTTGATAGTGCAATACTGTGTGCCAAACAGATGACTTAGTCTAATCGTTATGAGTTTAAGCCACACCACCCACTTCATCTTAGCGTTCTTACCACCCACTGAAGCATGGGAAAAATCTTTACATACCCACAAATATCTAGTTCAATCTGGGTGTATGTAAGTGATTTCATGTTTTGAACACACCCACAACGCATCAATAATTCCTAGTGTGAGGCTATGGCGTTATTCAGGGTTTCGTTCCTAAAACGAAACCCTTATAGGATCACTTCAATGTCCATCTCTCCGACGGTTATCACCTTTTTTCTTAGGAACGGCTAGAGGTTAAGTTAAAATTTTTATGAAATACGAAAGTCTACGGTCTCTTACTGTTGTAAAAAAATGAACAAACAAAAGATATGGCCATTTAAAGTCACTTATTAGAAATTATATGGCTGTTCCTGTTGACCTAGAACCATGGAATTTGATAAAAAGCAAGGTTTTAACACGTAAAGGAAAAACTCCCATAATTGTTAATTTGTTATAACGTATAAAAAAAAAATTGTGGTGAATAATGAGAATGTGATGGGAAATATCTATAGAGTTGGCGCCATCTCTGTACAGTGTCGGACGTAAATTGGATCAGATTGTCAATTTCTTCTTTTATGTTTACATAGTTAGAATGAAAATGAAAAGTTTAACATTTTAGCTGTAATTAACAGCTAAAATGTTGTTAAAAGAAAGAGGTTTTATTTTAAAGTTATATTTATGGACTGCTTCATTGGTCTAGTAGGTAACGTATAATGCGTTTAGATATCGCGGAGGATCTCGTCAAATTGTAGGGCGGGCAAAATGTAGTTTTTCTATAGAAAAGTACCCAGTATCAGTCCGGGGTCCGTAATTGTGTCTGTCTGTTTTTCTGGTTCAAATCTTGTGATCCATTTTTCAAGCTCTTCGGGTATCCGATTGAGCTGAAATTTGGCATACGTATGTAAGTTCGGTGACAATCTATATCTATATATACATATAATAAAACTGTAACCGAACCGAATATGTACATTGAATATTTTTTGAAAATTTGAATTGTGGTACAGTTCCTTATCGATATAGAGGCCGAAACAATTTTTTTTTGGAATTATTGTCTGTCTGTCTGTCTCTTTGTGTTTCAATCACGCAAAAACTACCAAACAGATTTCAATGAAACTTGGTATGGTAATAACTAAAAATCTAGGATACCCTAACTTAAAATCTAGGATACTTTTTATCCCGGAAAATTCAAGCAATCCCAGATTATCGCGGGATAAACCATAAAACTTATTATTTTATTATGAATAATCGCGAGCTGTAATGTTACGTTAAGATGTAAGATTTCGCCTACAGATATTGCACTCGGGTTCGTTTCCTTACGTATAAACTCTTCAATGGTTAAAAGCACGCGGTCGAAATTGTTTATACACATTTGATTAAAATACTCAGATACGATTTGTTGCACGAACTGATGATGCAGTCAGGATTGTCTTTTCGGGAATGAACTCTTCAACGATGTATGACCCGGGCACGAAATTTTGAATATTGGTTCGTTTAAGATACCTAAACATGACTGACCATGATCGTAAACTGTGTATTTTTATGAGAAAACGGACATGAAATGTACTGCCAATACTTGTTTGCATACTTAACTCTCATACAATAAAAAAGAACCCATCGGTACTGACACTTCGTGTACCTTTTTTAAAATATTATTACTCCAGATGTTAACAGGGTAGGCAGAGAAGGTTTCCATCAGAGACATTTTAGCAATAATTATGATATAATAATAATAAAATATATATATAAACTGGTAGTCCTTTTCAGAAAGAAAGTACCTAGGTATTGTGTATAAAGTATGTGTTTTTCTATGAGATGGTGTTAGTGTTGAATAACATCGTGCTATAGTTTAGTTCATATTTTACAAAGATTTTCTGTACGAGCTAAGACGTAACCTGTTAATTGAGAAATGACCCACTAAATAATAACGTTAAAAACCTTTTTAAAAAGAATAAAAACCGACTTCAAAAAGCAAAAAAATTAATATTTGAAGTCGGTGCGAAGTAACCGACTGCACTAACCGGTACGCACACAGAATGAATGCTTATCAATAGTTGTACCTTTCGTAAGAGTATCTGTAATCATTTGATCACTTCTAACAAACGTAAATTTTATCTTAAATTTATTAACAGGATCTTTGAGAAAATGATAACGAATGTCTATATGCTTAGTCCTAGGTGAGTAGCAATCACTGGTAGACAATTTTATGATTGAAGACGTTGAGAGGGCTGCTCTGGTGTCGCCCCAGTTCGCCGTGTAGTTGTTGCAGCCACAAAGCCTCTTGTGCTGCCGAAGACATCGAACATTTACCCCAAAAAGTGGGGGACGTTTGTTGATTTTTTGGCTTCACCGCGCGGCGTGCAATTACGCCTGACCGCGGCTTCTGGATTATTGTTATTCTATGCTGTAGTCTATAGAACTTATCAAAACAAAACAAAGATAGATTTTATTAAATCGACATGCCTAGACTATAGTGCAGTCGTTTTGACACTCGCCTATAGCGCCCAAAGGCCACCGAAAGCTCACGAATTTCACGCTCACGCTTTCGGCCCTAGTTTCGGCTGGATTTCTGCCGAAACCGAAACTACAATTTTGTGCTGAAACTGGCTAAAACCGGACCCAATAGGAAACCCTCAGAGCGCGAGTCCTACTCGCATTTGTCCAGTTATTTGATATTAATAATAGTTGAAGATACAGAATTCTGCATTTTACCTAATTTTGCGAAAGCAAAAAAATCCCTTTATATGTAAAAGAATCCCAGGAACACAATTTTAATATGGTACTCATTTATTAGCCTGTATTATGTTCATACTTACATGTACAGGTTGACAAAGCATAATGTTAATTGGAAATTATAGTGTTAATTGGAATTTAGCTGTCTCCTATGTACGGAATTTTGATGTACAAAGAAAGAAATATTATAAATTCAGAAAATAACCTTGCACGATATCAGAACTTTAAAGAACTTGTAGTTAAATATGTCTACCTTCATTTGAATCTTTACAACCACTTACTTGTATCATCACTGTCACGCCTATATTCCCCAAGCGGGGGTGGCAGAGGTGTACTGAGTACACCCCCTTTTCGCCGACGATGTTAGGTCCCATGTGATAGGGGGCGAGTGTATTGTCATATACTGGGCACAATTCCAGACTCGTGACTCATACTGGGAAGTTGTTAAGAAAAACTTCATTTGTCCGACCTAGGATTTGAACCCAGGACCTCGTGATCACAAAGTAATGCGCTTTGCCACTAGACCAATAAGACCGTCACAGTACTTATACATACTACCAATTTACAGCAAAACCGTTTCCGAAATGAGCATGGAATCAAAGCCATCGGCAGGCACATACCACCAGCCCTGAAGGACTTTAAGGAGCTGTGTGAGCGGTACCAGGTGACAGAAGGTCTTGTGGAGACAGTAAAGAAGTGTGGGTATACCGAACCCACTCCGGTGCAGCGGCAGGCTGTGCCTTGTATGATGGAGGTAATATTCTTCTATTCAATATGTTTAACACCTGCTTTCGAAGAAATCGATTGAGGAGGGAGTCAGCAATAAAAGTTTTAAAACATCGCCATCACACAAAGGCCTGAATTGTGCTATACTATGATCGAAATCATTTGGATAGAGCCAGAGATTTATGATTTCTCTGTAGTATTTATGATTTCTCTGTAGTATTCGAATGATGACTATTTGATACTGATCCAGGTTTCAAGTTAAATTCTAATGCATGTCCAAGTCTTTTCTATCGCTACATATTAAAAAAACAAAATTGAGAACTTTAATGATACAATATAATTTAATGATAAAAATATGTAGATGATCTCAAGAAAGTAAAACTACAAAAATTGTATACCATGTTTTCAGCAAAATAAAAGTCTATTCTGTTATAAAGTCCCCCGCCGCGTCTGTCTGTGTGTCTGAGGGCGATATACTCAATAACTACCAAACAGATTTTCATACAGTTTTCACCCATAGACAGAGTTATTCAAGAATAAGGTTTATTTGTATAATTCACCCGTGCGAAGCCGGGGCGCGTCGCTAGTAATTATAAAAAGTGATGTTGTTCTGTCATAATTTGTTTTGTTTGTATTGTAAATATCGTTATGTCATAATTTGTTGTGTATGCTTATAAAGTAAATAAATAAATATTATTCTTATTTACTAGGACCGACAAATCTTAGCCTGCGCTCCAACTGGTTCAGGGAAAACAGCGGCCTTCTTGCTCCCGATCCTGCACACCCTCGGGACTCCGCAGGGAGGGCCCCGAGCCCTCATCCTGTGCCCCACCCGAGAGCTGGCGCACCAGATATACAGGGAAGTCCTCCGGCTCAGTGAGAACACCAACTTACGGTGCAGCGTCGTTAGGAACATGAAGGAGAGTAAAGTGAAGGAACGGGAAGCTACTATTAGGAAGAGTGGTAAGTAGTATATATTTCCTATATGTTGTATATTCATTTGGAATAATAAGTAACTCTACAGATGAACCAAAGGTACCCGACATGGCTCTCAGAATTGTTAAGAATTCTTAAGTGACATTGTTAGGGCATTCTTCGTAGAACTTTTCTGCTTCAACAGCCGTCAGTTGAGACCGAAAAGCAATTTAAACACTATCTCTTTACTCACTGATTTAAACTTATTAGTTTAATATTACTTTACTGTAGCAGGATACTTTTTGATTGCTCACTAAATTCATAATACTCAGCATAATAGTCTAACGAAATAACAATGATATAGGTGTATGAAACATTTCAGTTCTTCCCTTGAACATTGGTGCGGTAAACTAACTTAACTCGAAATGTCTCTAATTTAGGAAAGAAAATTAACTTCATTAAAATCTAGAAAGTCAATTTATTTCGTATTCATATTTGCGTAACTCTAAGAACCAATTGTTGTTAATATTGAATGTATGTTCATATAATTACAGATGTTATAGTGAGCACACCAAACAGGCTATGCTACCTTCTTAACCAGGATAACGTGAACATTACATTGGACAAGTAAGTGACAATTCAATTTGTGTTTTATAGAACCAAAAATCTATACAAGTTGTTCCATGTTTTTATGCTTGGTTAGGCACAAAATTATTGTTTTCTTTTATATTGAATCGTTCCTGTGACATCGCTGTTTACGAAAATAAACTTCGCATAAACAAACACCCAGATCGGAACAAATATTTGTGGGTCCGTGCGCGGACCTACCCGCGACTACTCGACCGAAGCCGAAGCGGCTTTTGGTCCAAGCCATCCGTCAAATACAGTGTATATTAGACATTTTTTTCGTGGGCAAATCCTCATGGGCTTCCGCCAGCCTCGGGGGAAGGTAGCGGGGCATGTCGGCCTCTTACCGACCAAAACCCCACGGTGGCCGGCACTGGCACGTGTCAGATCCTCCGGGATCTCCAAGTGGAATGCACCGGTGCCCCCCTTGTGCGGCGCTCCGAAGAGCGCCTCGGGAGGGGAAATTTATAGCTTGTTTCCCCCCCTGCACCGTCGCGGTGCTCACGGCGGCGTGGGCCACACCACGCCGCCCTCCAACTCGGGGTGTATATTTGACCTTACCTAACAAACCTCGGCTCTGCTCTCAGGGAGGTTGATGCTGGCAAAATCTCTGCACATGGGGGTTTAGAGATCCAAATTCAACAGTCTGTGATTGTGGTGCGGTCTGCCCTTTATGCCCCACCACCTTTGTACAAGGGAAGTGTTGAGCAGCAACCCTGCCGTCCAAATCATAACAGTGACTTTGTACTAGTGTAGACCATACTTACTGTGAATATTATTTGGACGGCTGCACTGACAGCGCGACGGACTTACGTAGCGGGACAGATATGAACCGTTGACACGAAAAGAAGAAGAAGAGGAACCTAATCTCTCTCACCTCGATTTGTGAGCTTAGCAACGGACAGTATAGCCCGATTTATTAATTCCAGAGTTCGCTGGTTAATAATCGACGAGGCGGACAAACTGTTCGAAGGCTCCTCGGAGCAGCAGTCGGACTTCAGACAGCAACTGGACCAGATCATGTCGGCGTGTGGGGGCAAGCAGAGACGAGTGGCCATGTTCAGCGCCACGCACACGCCCGCCGTCGCCAGGTGGTGCCGGCACAACATGAGGGGGCTTATCAATGTCACTGTTGGACAGAGGTGAGTGATAGATTGTTTACTTTGAATTAAAAAAAAAAGTTGAATAACAGGCATAAAAAAGGCTGGTAACCTTTAAAAAAAATTATATCTTAAATGGTTTTTTTTTAAAAAGCGTTAAAAGAAGCCTTAAAAAATATCTTTGCATAAAAAGAAACACATCACGCTTGTATTTTTCAAAAGTGGTGTATTGTCTACACTCACATTTCGCCGACGATATTAAGTTTGTGTGTGAATAATCTACGCTGTTGGCCGCGAGCCCTTTACAGCTTCACCGGACTAGAGGGCGAGCGTGCAACCACTACGCTCGAGCCAGAAAGGCAAGGGGGCAACTAGCTCAAGGGCGCCTCAAGGAGGAACGGCCTCGGCTTGGGCAGTCGCTATGGGGGAGGGCGTATACTAGGTGTCTTGCCGTGGTGCTCTGCACTGGCCGGCGGGCAAGGGATTCTTCGAGCTCGTCGCCGAGGTCGGTGTCTGATCCTGTGTGCGGTATCTGTATCTGAAAGAAGGGATGTAAGGGCATCGGGAGGGTCGGTGAGAACATGCTGCGGACGGCGGTAGCGGCTGATAGTAGGGGAGTTAAGTTCGCAATCGACGGCGGCTACGATTAGGGGATGCCTATGATTGGAGATATTAAGTTCGTTCGACTCGCTGACATGGGCGTTTCACATTAAAACTAATGGCTGAGTGCCCCGACATAGCCACATCCAATTATGAAAAAACATCACCAACTAAACTATACGCCAACAATGCAATCACATTTAACACATCCTGTTAACCTTTTTTTTCAGGAATGCTGCGACAGAATTAGTGGAGCAGCAGTTGTTGTACTGTGGCAATGAGAATGGGAAGCTGGTGGCATTCAGACAACTCGTACAAGAGGGCTTGAAGCCACCTGTGCTTGGTAAGTCATCATATACATACATCGCCCTATTTTACTGCCTCGTTGGTCTAGTGGCAAAGCGCATCGCTCTGTGTCATTTTTCACCCTGGATTCATATCCTACGTCGGGAATATAGGTGACCCTGACAATCATCCCATGGGGCGTTCAGATGTGGTCAAAATATGTCAATATACTTATCATTATATTAATACGTGAAGCAAAAACTTTGTACCCCTTTTTACGAAAATTGCGCCGACGGAGGAGTATGAAATTTCCCACACTTGTAGTTTATATAGAGAAGGAGTGTGGAGATGCTAATATTTTTTTTTTTAAATTATGCCTAAACTAACTAACTTAACTATGAGAGGCGAGGAAGCCAGAGAGGTATGTAAGGAAAGAACCTGTTGGAACTCTGTACTCTGTGCCTACCCCGCAAGGGATCTGGCGTGAGGTTATAGATAGATAGATGCCTAAAAAATACATTGAATCAATAAAAAAAAACATTACACACACTACCACGTATTTGACACAATACACGTCAAATTGATGTTTGTCTTTAATATTATTTGTCTATAGTCTTACTGAATGTCAAACATAACCAGCAAGCGATGAAAGAGTAGGTCGAATATCGACCTATGGGCGACCACTAGTATATAACAAATCTGCCCATTTAGTACCGTAGGCGAAGGTGTTCACAAATCATAAGGTGAACATGTTTTTAACATCAATGGCACACGTTTGTTTTGCATTCAATCCACTGTTTTCCTTGATCTAAACAATTTTTTAATATGTTACTAATATTTGGTGCGGACAATGTTCGCCAACGGTAAATATTAGGTCCTTAACCAAGAATTTGTCGTTTTACATCTTTTTAAAAGAAAAGTATATACCTGTATGACCTAATCTCTCTCACCTCGATTTGTGAGAGAAGGCCTTTGTCCAGCAGTGGGCAGTATAGGGCTGTATTATTATATATATAATTAATCGAAGTATTGGCCAAATAGGTATGAAAGAGTATCGGTGTAAAGATGAGAAAGGGTATGCTCCGTTGGTTGGGGCATATAGAAAGAATGTCCGAAGAAAGAATGACAAAACTGATATACAATGCGGAAATGCAAGGATGTAGGTACCGGGGAAGACCTAGACTATCTTACCATGACCAAATAGACTGGGTCTTATCTGAAGGACAAGTCAGGAGTCTCCGTTACCGGCGAGCGTGTATTAGACGAACTACGAGAGTAGAGGAAGCCAAAGAGGTATGTAAGGAAAGGGCCTGTTGGTACTCTGTACTCTCTGCCTACCCCGTAAGAGATCTGGCGTGATGATATAGGATAGGATAGGATAGGCAGTATTGGCCATTATTGTCGATGCACTTTCCCATTTTAATAGAAGTTCGTTGATGCCTCTTTTATATAAATCCTGGGGGCGGGAATCTATGAACTCTTTAAAGGCGTTTTAAAGCCCCGTTGGATTTTGAATTTTCCTCTAAAAAATTATCCAATTTCCGAAAAATGCATATCAGTTGGAGCAAGGCTGGTGTGTATGGTGGGTGACGGAGCGTTTCCAGTTGTAACTCCTGTAGTTTTAAGACGGTCCGTTGTGCGGTGTATGGACGAGCATTGTCGTGGAGGAGGGGACTGGAGCAATTGATAAGTCTCAGTTGTTTGACAGCGAGCTTGTCCATCATCATTTATCATTTTTCACAGTACACCTCTGCATTAATTGTTGTGCCAGGTCTCAAGAAGCTGTTAATAATGCCGGCACAGGTCCACCATAAGAAAAGGAAACTAAATATGTACTTTTCTTGAAAAAAATGTTTGTATTTTTCAAAGTTAATCGGAATTTTCATAGATAAGGGCGTTATACCATATTATGTCTATTTATTTTGTTGCAGTATTCGTACAGAGTAAGGACCGAGCGAAACAGCTGTTCAAAGAACTCATTTATGATGGAATCAACGTGGATGTGATACACGCGGACAGAACACAGACCCAGGTATTTTGTTCCATTTATCTATCTCTATCATCACGCCAGATCCCTTGCGGGGTATGCAGAGTACAGAGTTCCAACAGGTTCTTTCCTTACATAACTCTGGCTTCATCCACTCTCATAGTTCCACTTCTCCTATCAAAAGCCCATTCCTTTGCATACAGTACCTTAAGAGCCAGCCCACCATGCACTTCAGAAGTATATGGATTAGAGACTTAATATTTCGTAATATTATTTTTGACTGCGTATTTTGGAATTTGGTAAAAGGAATGCACGACTAAACGAAAATTTTTCGATAGAAAAAAATTAAAGTCATCTCCATTGCTTTACATTTCTGATTCCAACGCGAAGTGCTTAAGAACTACTCAATAGAATTTAATTAATACATAGCAAATAATTTTAGCAAAGTTCTTGTAAAACAGTTTTTCTTTTAAAGGGTAGTTTTTTTAGAAAATGATAAATTTTGTTTTTGCACATGTCGTTTATTTCCGAGCGCGCACTCAACATATCCGTCCCTTGTTATTCTTTTGTAAAGTGATACCATTGTCAATCTCTCAGTCGATAAATGGTAGATCGCGGGAGGCTCCTGCTATCTATCTAGTTATCTATTTTATCACGCCAGATCCCTTCCCAAGGTAGGCAGAAAGTACGGAGTCCCAAATCAAATCATTCACAATTTTAACCACCTAGTTGGTCGTGGCAAATTGTGCGCTTTGCGATCACGAGGTACTGTATTCAAATTCTAGTTTGGACAAATATAGTTTTTCTGTCGAAAAATTTGCAGTGTCACTAGAGTGTGGCGGGCTATCGCGAGGTCCTTGCTTCGAATCATATTGTAGGCATTACTGTCAGCTTTGTGGAAGTGAAATAAATGATTATTATTATTATAATCCTTAGTCGGACAATGTTTTGATTGGGGATTTTCACGAGTATGTGAGGACAAAAACGTTCTCTAATGGTTCCTGTAAGCATTTAGGGTCTGTCTATTTAGACAAATCACCATTTTTTACGTTTGATCTCACAGCGTGACAACGTGGTGCGCAGTTTCCGCGTGGGCCGCATCTGGGTGCTGATTTGCACCGAGCTGATGGGTCGCGG
Source organism: Phalera bucephala (assembly GCA_905147815.2). NCBI lineage: Eukaryota > Metazoa > Arthropoda > Insecta > Lepidoptera > Notodontidae > Phalera > Phalera bucephala. The sequence continues at coordinate 2,366,683 of LR990621.1, read as the reverse complement.
GATCGACTTCCGCGGGGTCAACCTCGTCATCAACTACGACTTCCCGCCTTCAGCCATCGCTTATATACACAGGTAATAATAAGTAATCTGCCTTGTTGGTTAAGTGGCGAAAAAAGCACGTAGCGATCCTGAGAGTTCGCATCCTACGTTGTACGAAATGTAATGACGAAGTTAGATCCCAATATCATAGGGGGGCGAGCCTATTGCAATAACAATATAATTGCCCCGGCACGATGCAGACTTCGGACTATTTTGATAAACAAACTACTCGCATTATATACCTATAGACCAATAAAACAGTAAACCTATGCATCAAGTATATAGTGTTTCTTTTATATTCCAGGATCGGTCGCGCCGGTCGCGCTGGGCAAAAGGGTCGCGCGATCACTTTCTTCACACAAGATGACGTCGGCAATTTGAGAAGGTAATTATAAAATAACATAACGGTTTATCCATGGATTTTATTAGTAAAAGCCGCGTCCCGATCCGTTTGAAGAAAAATATGTGAGGTTTAAAAAATAAATGCAAAATTGAAAATTAATAAGTACAGCAGGATTTACACAAAATAAATTATTTGAGTTTGGGTTAAAGGCGGACAAAAATGTGCGTACAGCATACTGTTTCTTTTAACTATCATTAAGGTTTAGGCAGCGTTCGGCTCGGTCATCCTGAGATGGATGACCGTTTAAATCATATCTATTTTCGAGCGTCTCCATGCTTCGGACGTTACATTAGGCCATTGGTCCTGCCTACCACCCATTGTAGTAGTTGTTAAGTTGGATACCTTATATGTGGCTTATTAAGTTTTAACAGCAGGTGGCCACAAACTTGCCTCCATCATTTCACACTGAGTCCGCGTGGTGACGCTTTCCCACTTCCATTTGCGAGAGAAAAAACTTTGCCCAGCAGTAGGCCAATATCAATCATGTCGTTAGGCCGAGTTTGAAGCCTTATAGGCAGCTTGATAGGATCCAAGAGCAGGTGGCCACAAACTTGGCTCTATATTGTCACACTGGGAAAGTATGACCCTATACCACTCCAATTTGCAAGAAAGGGCTTTCCCCAATTTACTAAGCCTATCTTACCATGACCAAATAGACCGTGTCTTTTCTGAAGTGCAGGTCAAGAGTCTCCGTAACCGGCGAGCGTTTATAAAACAAACTATGAGAGTGTAGGAATCCAGAGAGGTGTGTAAGGGAAGAACCTGTTGGTACTTTGTACTCTCTGCTTACCCCTTGCTATCTGGCGTGATGATATAGATAGATACTAAGCTTAAACTCCTGTTCCCATCAGCATAGCGTCGGTTATGAAGCAATCTGGCTGCGAGGTGCCCGAGTACATGCTTCAGATGAAGCAGAACGCGAACAAACGCAAGAAGCTGATTCACAAGGCGCCGCATAGAGACAACATATCCACCATACTGGGCAAGAGACCCGACAAGTACGTATCATGCCCAATTTAAACACTGCCCGCCACATTTCCGCGTGAAGAGAGGGAACTTAGGTATATGAACGCGCCACTTACGCTCTACTACCCTTTTCCACACTATCACTGCCGGGTGCTCCCTCCGTTGGCGATTTTTTGAGAGACAAAACTGAGGGTCAAAAGACTGACCGGACACACTGACACGCCCAGTCAGTGTGTCCGATTTAGACATCTTTTTAGTATTACAGAGAATTGTGCCCGGTATATGGAAATAGGCTCGCCCCCTATAACATGTGACCTAACATCGTCGGCGAAAAGTGGGTTCTCAGAACACCTCTGCACCCCCCGCTTCGGGAATATAGACGTGATGGTGTATAATGTTTTTTTTTCAATTTGTAATTTAACTAGGATTTCCCCCCGAAAGATTAATGTGGTAAGACGGAAGAGGCTTCCAACTGTCAATGAATGGAATGAGCTGTGAATGATTAAATAAATAAAAATCTATATTCCCTAAGTGGTGGATGCAGGTGTACGCATGCAGGTAGGATGATGTTAGGTTTATTAGCAAACTGGGACCTATTGCGATTATACCGTACTATATAAATTATTTTAACATTTTCACTATGAATAAGATAAACAGCTTTTTTTGGCTCCTGATCAACATAGATATGTTCTGCATGCATATGACTCGTGTGGCTTGAAGTGGTAATTTATTTTTTCTTACTCCTGTTTTCTTTTCTCGTTGCGGGTTCTAAGACAAAGCGCTCTTCGAGACGCCCAAAGATTCAAACCTTGGTGTCATCTTAGGAGACCATTGTGGATCTTGGCTTACAGGAGTTACAGTGGTAGGAATGTGGGGTAGGCTTAGACACATAAACAATGTTTTTGACGACGTCTTCTCGCACTTTACAGAAGAAAACTAGAAGCAAGCAAAGACGCAACGGAAGCTGATAAGACCAATAATACGGCAGCTATAAACAACGCCAAAAATAAGAAAAATAGAAAAATACAGAACGGAGTTAGGTTAGAAGTTAAACAGAAGGTATTCCAGAAAGGAGAATTTAAGAAGCAGAAGGGACAAAATAAAAAAATTAAGAAGATGGGACAAAATGGAGAAATTAAGAAGCTAGGAAAGAAGAATAATAAAAAGAGGAAAAAAGTGATAGTGAATAAAAAAGTTAAGAAAACTGTAATATAAGAATATTTTGGAATAAGTATTTTATTTCTTAATTTTTACCTTCGTTTTTTTACCTCTCACGCTCAAAGGGGTAAGCATAATTGTCTTATATGTTGTGGTGGGGGTTTGATAGAAACCCCTTATGTTTGTACCAGTGTTGGTGAGTGTGGCGTAATCATCCATTAATAGCTGGTTCCGATATCCAACTCGACGATAAGTTTGCCTACAACCAGTTGAATTTTGACATATTTTATATGGAAAATCTGTCAAAATACTGATATCTACTGAATCTGTAAAAACGTGATGATACAAGGATATTATACTCAGAGCCCTATGTCTCTTTCTAAGGAGGGGGATCAAACATTGGTACGATTATGGACTTGTTGACATATATTTATGGTATGGTTACATGGTTTATTAAAAAATTGTAAAATGTTACCCACTTGTTCTTTTACTGTCGCTTTTAAAATATAATTACAAATGTTATGCCTACCTATAATTTGTATTTCATAATGATAATGTAATTAATAGAATGATGTTATGTAATTATACAGTTGGTGCGCTAAATAAATAATTAACGTATAATTCTCGGGCACTGTTTATTGTCGTAATTATTTCTTTCTACGCACATCTTAAATGAGTAGTAGTCAAAGTGTTTGATTAACTTGCCCATTTTCGTGCTGTTAGTACATTTTTTTCAGATTCTGTAAATTCAGCTCCGAATATCGCAATAATTAAGGGTAGTCTCCTAGGGCCGTTTTTCTGTATCTACAACAGTTGAGATAGCTGCCCTTACTGTCCCATCTTAATCCATCCTGTATATAAAGACAAATTGAGAACCTTGTTCGTTTTGAACTCTGTTATAATTGGTTTACATCGTATTTAAACCATATCATAAATAGGCATAGTCCGTATTAGTTCTACCTTATGGTCCCCGTACTGTATTTTAATGAGTGCAAGCGTGACACCGGGCTCCAGGTTATTGCTCTCACTCATCATGGTTTCTAGAGTTGTTTAAATCATAGAAAATTCAATGTTGTGTCTGTGAGTAAGAGTAATTTTCTTTAGCAATATTTTGACAGTACTCAATCCATTGTAATCAGATTAATGATTACAATTGCATTTTGTAATATCCAATCTTGATTCAAAATTAAAAGTGTGATGGTACACGTTGAATATTAAAAAATGTAATTGTAATCGTAAATCATTAATACACCATCACGGCTATATTCCAGAAGCAGGGGTGGTTAATCATTAATCTGATTACATTTTGCCCATCTCTGGTTGTGACATAATCGTCCATCAATGGCCGGTTTCAATATCCAACTTGACGATAAATTTGCCTACTACCAGTAGAATTTTGACATATATAGAAAATCTGTCAAAACTCCACTGACTGTAAGGAAATCTATCGTTGAGTCGAATATTGAAACTGGTACTGGTCACGTGTGTGTGTGTGTGAGTGATGTACGCTGTTGGCCGCGGGGCCTTTACAGCTTCACCGTACTTAAGGGCGAGCGGAGCGAGCCAGAAGGGCAAGGGGCGACATACTCGAGGGCGCCTTGAAGAGGCGAGGGATTATTGGTCACACCTTCCTCTTCCACCTTAAGAAAAACCATAAAGCAAACACCTTATATAGTCGATTCTTGTGGATTATCTCACGATGTTTTTCTTACCCATAAGTAAGTGAGAAACTTTCTAAAAATCTGTTGTGTTATGTGTGTGTGTGTGTGTGTGAATGATGTACGCTGTTGGCCGCGAGGCCTTTGCAGCTTCACCGGACTTAAAGGCGAGCGTGCAACCACTACGCTCTAGCCAGCCAGAAGGGCAAGAGGCGACGAAGAGGCGCCCTCGGTTGGGACAGTCGCTGTAGGGGGACGGGTGCACTACTAAGTGCACCGGTCAACCGCCGGCTATGGGATGGGATCTACTACTACGTCGTCGTCGTCGCCCGTATTCTGAGCGGAAAGAAGGGATGACAAAGCATCGGGGGGGTCGCTGAGAACATGTCGCGGCCGGCGGTGGCGGCAGGGGTCGGGGGGGAGATCGTAGTCGGCGGTGGCTACGATTAACGGATTCGCATGGGTAGATGCGTTCGCGAAGTGACGTGTTGACGCCTTTTTAATAAAGGCGCGAATAGGTTCGAGACCTAGATCGGAGTGGAGGTCGACGTTCCGTACGAACCAGGGGGCTCCTACGGCTTTACGGAGGAAGCGGTTTTGAACCACTTGGAGTTTATCGATGTGAGAGGGGGCCGAATGCCCGAACACAACACACGCATAAGTCATGATGGGTCGAACGCAAGTTTTGTAAAGTGTCACCTTATTTCTAAGGGACATTTTACTCCGCTTGCAGATTAACGAATGGAGACGACCGAGCACAAATGATGCTCGGTGACGGACCCGCTTGATGTGCGGGCCGAAGGACATGGTACTGTTTAGGGTGACCCCTAGATATTTGACCTCTTTGACCCAGGGAATGGGTTGGTCGAACATGGTCACTTGGCCGAGATTACTTCTAGAGCGGCGCAGGGAGTGGCGCGGGGTGGCACCTCTGGAGAAGAACACCGCAGCGCTCTTGTCCGGGTTCACCTCAATACGCCACTTCCTGAACCAATTCCCTAGGGAATTGGCGGATGCCTGAAGGTGTCTGGTAATGAAACCCTTATTCCTATGCGAGACGTAGAGAGCGGTATCATCCGCGAATAGGGCTAGATGCGCCTTACTCGAACGAGGAATGTCGTTCGTGTAAAGGCTAAACAGGAGCGGAGAGAGAACTGAGCTCTGTGGGACTCCAGCACTGATGGAGTGGGAAGTGGAGCGCGTCATTTCGACGCGATAACGGAAGGCGCGATTCGACAAGAAGTCTCGTAAGATGAGCACGAGTCTGTCCGGCACACCCAATTGGTAGAGCTTGTAGATCAAGCCGTTGTGCCAGACTTTGTCGAATGCCTTCGCGACATCTAGGAAGAGGGCGCCCGTGTAGATGGGTTTGGGTCTATTGAGACCAGAGAGGATGTGCTCCGTGATGCGGTGCACTTGGTGGACGCAAGAGTGTTTGGCTCGAAAGCCAAACTGCTCGTCGATAAGGATACCCCTGGACGTTACGAAGTCTTTGAGCCTCGCCAGAAGTAGGCGCTCGTATATCTTGGCCAGGGAGTTGAGGAGACTGATAGGGCGGTAGCTCGCGGGGAGATTGCGAGGTTTGCCGGGCTTGGGAATGCCTATGACGTCCGCCTCCTTCCACTTAGCGGGGAAGGTGCAGTTCGCCATGGCGGCGTTCAAAATGGCCACCAAGAGGCAGATGAGTTGGGCGGGCAGGCATTTCAGAACGCGATTCGAAATGCCGTCAGGGCCGGGGCCTTTTTTAGTTTTAAGACCCATAATCAGATCTTCGACCTCCGTTTGCGTGATAGGAGGCAAGGAATCGACGGGGGGGAGGGATGCCCTGCGCTCGACTTCCCTGTTTACCGCGTCGACGTGGGACTGGTCAACGGACTGAGAGCTGGGGGCGCACTGGCTCTCGAGGGAGTCGGCGAGAAGCTCGGCCTTTTCGTCGTCGTCGAAGGCTGGGGGTGCTGCGCCTGAAGGGCGGGACAGCGGGGGCATGTCAGTCGTGGAGTCGGATTTGAGGCTACGCGCCAGCTGCCAGTAGGCCAGATGCGACGGCGCGATGCCCTCTAGGAGGACACCCCACCGTTCCTCCCGGACCTCCGCGACACGACGCTTTACCTCTCGTTGTAAAGCACGCATCCGGGCCCGATTGGCTTCGGTGGGGTAGGAGTCGTACGCTCGGATAGAAGCATTCTTTGAACGAATGAGATCCCTAACATCGTCCGGCAGTCGAAAGCGGTTGAGGTAGAGATCTTCCGCCTCGACTTGCTTGGACGATCGACTGACAGCCGATCGGATGTGCTCGGTGAAGGCATCTACGGCCTGATCGGTGTCCTGAGGGGACGGGATAGAGTCCGAGCTGAGAGGCAGGGGGGGAGGGTCGGCATCCGCCAAGGCCGTGCTTAGCGCATACCAATCCACCACCGTCTTTTTGGATCGCTGAGGGGCGGAAGGGGGGGAACCGAGTCTCATGACTACAGGTCGATGGTCAGAGTCGAGTTCCTGGATTACTTCCAAGGAGTGCAGCCGTAGGGTGACACCCTTCAGAAGCGCCATGTCCAGGACGTCGGGTCGGTGATTGGGATTGTTAGGATAATGGGTAGGGTGCATAGGTGCGATGACGTCAAAGTCGAGAACGTCGACCAGGGCGTCAAGGCTCCTACCGTTAGGGGAAGTGGTGAGACCGTTCCAGGCCACGTGCTTGCTGTTGAAGTCGCCCGCCAGAATGACGGCGCTTCCCAGATTGAGGAGTGCTTCAAAGTCACTCCTGAGAACGGATTTAGTGGGGGATAGGTATACGAAGGCGATCACGATGGGCTGGTGCCCCGTGAGAGAGACGCGACAGACCGAGGCTTCGATGTTGGTGAGCGCGGGGGGATCGAGAGGGATGCAGTGAAGGGACCTCCTGTAGTAAATGAGAGTACCGCCTCCGCGGGAGCCGATTCTGTCATTGCGCACGAGGTTATAGTTTGCGATCCTAGGATCGCGTTGTGCGGGCTTCAGGAAGGTTTCCTGCACGAGGAGGATATCAAGTTGGTGATCTCGAAGGAAATCAGCAACCTGATCTCGCTGGGAGCGAAGGTCATCGGCGTTAAAGAACGCCAGGGATAGGTTATGGGGCTTTTGGCGGGGAGATCGTAGATCCATTATTGGGTGCGGGGGGGTTGGGTTCTAAGGGACGCCAGGACGTCATATACGTCCCTGTATTCCGCGGCCAGGAGAACCTGGTCCGCCAAGTTGGTGGCGGCGCGGAGTCGAAGTGCGAGTTCGCGGACTCTGGGGAAAAGTGCGGGGCTTATCACCGCCGAGACGCTCATGATGAGGTCGACGTCCTGACCGACGTTAGTGGGCGGAAGGGGGCAAGCCGCCACCGGCTGGATCGCCGGCGCGCGCTTCAGGGGTCGGGCAGGGCCCACTGACGCAGGGTGGGAGGCCGCGGTGTAGGGCAGCGGCTTCACCCACGCGTTGGCGCCGAGGGACGGCCTAAGCGGCGGGGGAGGGGGGGTCAGCTTCAGAGGCGCGGGAGCGCGGGGAGCCGTGGTCGCTGGCGCAGAAAGCACCGGACGAGGGTGCGCTGAGGGCGCGGGGGGGTGTTGCGCTGAGGGCGCAGAGGGGGGGCAACCGCGCGGGGGCGGCGGCGGCCGCCGCGCCTCGCCCGGCCGCGCTTCCCCTTCGGGGCCTTGGGGCAACCGCGATAGTTCGCGGGTGCCCCTTGGTGCCGCAGAGGACGCAGCTGGGGGGCTCGGCCGCCGTCTCCTTCGAGCGGGCGCACTGGGACGTCGCGTGGTCCCCGATGCACTTAACGCATCGAGGGCGCGCGTGACAGTTACGGGCAGAGTGCCCGTACAGCTGGCAGTTGTGGCACTGCCCGGGAGTGCCACGTTTGTGGGGGGCCTCCACGGAGAGGCCAGAAATGTGGCACACGGCCTTCAGGTCGAAGACCCTACGGCCGGACTCGGTGCGGTCGAGGACGACCAGCACCATGTCGTACGCCTCCTTGAAGCGCCCATTGACCATTCTGTGCACCTGGCGCACAGGAAGGTCCTGGGACTGGAGGTCGGCCTTGATGACGGCGGTGTCCAGCTCCCTAGGGACATCGCGGATTACTACCCTGAGCTCCCTTTCCTCCTCCAGGGTGTATGTGTGATAAGCGATCTTGTTTGATCGCAGGAACGCGGATAGCCGTCGGTGGTCGTCCGAGGACGCCACCTTGACGGCTATGCCTTGCGCGGTGGAACGCGCGTGCGTGTAGTTGATTTGGCGATTATAAATCGCCTTGGAGATGCGCTCCCAGGCGCTCTTGTCCTGAATGACAAGCGGCGGGGGAGTGATGTTCGGACGTGCGGGGCGCGCGAGGGGGGAGGCCCTCGCGGCCGCGTCGGGAGACGGAGACAGCCGGGGGCCGGGAGAAACGGAAACGTTTCCGGCCTTTTGAATCTTGGGAGGCGGCGAGTCGCGCGGTTTGCGCGCGCGCTTCCCATTCGCTATGGGAACGAAGTCGTCCTCCGACGAGAGCGACGGGGACGGGGACCGGGCGGGGGCGGCGCGGTGTGCCCCTTCGCCTTAGGGGCGAACGGGCGGCACCAAACCCTAACTGCTCCGGGGCGAAGAGAACCGCCGCACGGAGAATAGGATAGCGGGATGGGTTAAGGTAGGGTCCTGGTGAAATCAAGAGCCCTGACTAGGGAAGCCCCCAAGGCCAGAGCTCAAGCCCTTCCGAGTTGGCCGCCCTCTGAAGGAGGGAGGCGAGCGCTCGGGTCCCGCTCAAGCCGGCTTACGACGCCGCTAGGCGTCCACCGGACTTACCACGAACGGACAAAAGACGTGGATTTACAATAAGCACTAATATTGAAAACCGTTATGAAAATAACCGTTGAGAAAAAAAAAACCGCGGGAGGGCCGGCCGCGCCGTTAGCCGACGCGGCTGCCTAGCAACCCACGTGATTGGTCACACCGGCGATACGCGAACCGTACCTACACGAGACGCAAAAGCATACGCACAGCGAATGCAATTACGTAAACACGCAAGCACAAAACACGTAAGCACAGCCGCGACAAACCACGTAGGTCACGGAAAACGACCGTTACTAAAAACGCGGGAAGGCCGACCGCCGTCACGACGGCGCGTCTACCTAACGGCTCGCCTTGTTGCTACGCGCGAGCCAGACGCGGAGAAGTAACGTCGCAAGCCCGTATATGTGTACGTATACACGTATATGAGCTAACCAGATCACCACTCCACGCAAGCGCAGGCGTTTCCAACAGAGCAAGTCGAAATCGAATACGTACGTAACTACGAAAATAGCGAGCGGGCGGGCAGCGCAGCGACACGACCGAACGCGCGCAAGGCACAGCCAGAACTCCTGTTGTGTTATATAAACCGGATGTGTGAGTAATATTTGCACTCTGAGAGTTCCATAAAGGCTCTTCTACTAGATGGCGTTATTTTACTTTTTATCGATTTAGAGGTTTGGGATTGAGGAACATTCCTAAAAATTAAAACAACATATAATAACATCTATTTATAAATTTATACAAAATATACAGTCTTAGCTTTGTAATATTCTACAAAAATATAGATAATATATTTAAAACATTTTGCTTAATAAATCGTAACTCAAAATTTACATATAAAATAACAAATTTGATATCCAGCCAAATAAAAGTTATGGCACTGATTTTCAAAATACTATAATTTTTCGATAAGCCTCAACGGAATTAAGCAAAATAAATTGGTCCTTAGCATTAAAAGCCTCTGAAAATACTTCAAAATATAAACAATAATTTCGCTGACTTTTCATGTTTTCATTTTGATATCAAGACACTAGAGATTCAAAATGGCAAGTTGGAATCGTTTAACAACTAAAAACAAAATTTACATACTTAAGTTTATCTACGATTCCGCACTGATCCACTAATATTGTAATTCAAAAACAAAGACGTAGCCCTGCATTAGGGATTATTCCTATGTCGACGGTACGCCTTCAAACAGAAAATTCATAAACAAAACCCAGCCCGAAACAAATATGGTTCGATTCGATTGTCGAATCAAAAATTCTGGTTCATTTTAGTACAAAGTCCCGCCATGATCCACCGTGGATCAGTCCTGTGGATCAATCCGGAAACAATATTTTTTGTATTAACAGAGATCTCGAATGTAAAATCGGCGGTCGTATTTACAATAAAGTGTAATCTAAAAATAAAAACAACTTAGAAAAATAGGTTATTATTAAAGTAGCGCCATTATATGAAGCCCCTTTTGACAGATGCGTTGACATATAGAATAATAACATAACCTATGTTATTACTCTCACCTCGATTTGTGGGAACAATGGGGCTGATTTATTTATTATTACTATTAACATAACTTTAAAGATTTAATGATGTAAGAATGTGTGTGAGTGAATGACAGATCGTTAATCCTTTTATCATATATAATTTTCTTTTGCCTGTTTAAGCTGTCAAAAAGGGCTTCTAATAATGGCTTTAGTCTAAGTTATTACAACAGCCTGCATATGTCGCGGGTATTTATGCTCGCACACGTCGAATTGGTCGCGATCGAAAACGACAGAGAGCTTAGCATGAAAAGATTGACGGCAGCATCACCTTAGCGAATAAGCGTGTTACATTCATGTTAAGTAAATTTCAAGTGTGACAAGGACGGCAATACAACCCGCTTACGTCATTTTTTTACGTGCTTCCCTCTGCTGTCTGTCATCTGTCGTTGATAGACCGAAACATTTGTCTGTTGCGTAAAATGGAGTTAATGCCCACGATTTCTGCTGCCTCTTGTATAAATATTTACAAAATATATAAATGATTGCTGCCGTCTGTGCGTCCCTGATGAAATAAACCACGGAAAAAAATAGCAATCTTAATTTAATGGCTTCCACGATTTGATACAAGATTATGTTTGTCAACAATAACGTGTTTGACAAGATTAAAACTATAGTCTATCTATCTATATCATCACGCCAGATCCCTTGCGGGGCAGAGAGTTACTTTCTCATACACGCTCGCCGGTTACGGAGAGTCTTCACTTGCCCTTCAGATAAGACTCTATTCGGTACGGTCTATTTGGTCATGGTAAGATAGTCTAGGTCTTCCCCGGTACCTACTCCTTACATTTTCGCATTGTATATCTTTGTTGTCATTCTTTCTATATGCCTTCATATTGTATTCTTAAAACTCTTAGACTAAATTGTCTTTTGTATTTATTAAATAAATATATCAACCAAACAAAACCCGTTACAGGTTACTATGAGAAAACTCATAAGTTAATAAAATATTTTTGAATATTAATTTTTTAATGTATCTTGTAGATTTTTTAAATATCAGATGATTTATTTCACAATTGGTCTTGTTCAAGCCCTGTGCAACATTTAATTTGATCGTTTTCGTCAAACTACCCCCAATAAGTTGTCTTGTGTAGGTCAAGCCAAAATTTTTATGTCCTTTGTCAATCTTGGCTAGATTATATGGCATAATATAATCATTTTTTTCAATGCTTGCACTTTCTAATAATATTTAAAAACTATCGACCACAAAAATCTTTTCTCTTTTTTAAAACTACCCACATGTAAGTGAAAATTCAAAACTACCCACACTTATATTCCGGACTACGTGTACCCATAACAATAAATTTTATGGCATCACGACGACGCGTACTTTGCGAATGTCAAGTATTACGAATATAACTACATACTCATTTCTAAATTATCTCCCTGATGAACTTGATGACAACGATGAATGTGAAATTGATGAAGTGCCCCACCCTGGATAGTAAAGCGATGGATACTTTACATGCCTATTGCGACGGCCGTTTTGAGGGAAATCGAAAAGGTACGTTTTATCACTGTTACAATTACCTTCACTCATGCACATTAAGAATACATAATGTTTAATATTCCACCAATATTACACATTATTATTAGTAATAACACAAGTTTTGGAAATTAAAACAAATTGACGACATCACTCTTCGATTTCTCGCCAAATGAGTCCATAACAATCATTTCTCTGAACTTAGGTCATAACAGCGTTTTTCCTAAACTACCCACATCAAGATTCTTTCGAATCTACCCACATTGAAATAATATTTTTCAAAACTACCCACAATAATAATCATAGTCATTCGCACAGCCAATCACAAGGCAATCTCGGCATCTTATTAGCCGGCCAGGGTAAGTACCCGACAGTTTTAAAGACCCAGTAATCATATGAGACTTTGCTGATGAGTAAGACTAGCGCTAAGACTTCGAATCCTATGATGTAGTAGACGTAGTCCGTCCAGTCTCGTGGGGTGTGGCACACGTGGGACTCCACCAGCTCGACTACAGGAAGGTTGTCTTCACACATCAGGTGTTTGTAGTCTGGTATGGTTTTGAAGTTTTCTAGAAGCCATGGCTGAAATGAAATAATATATATTATATCCATCAGAGGCGCTCGTAGTGCTGAGACAGTGATATATTTAAAAAAAAAAAGCGGTGTCACGCCTGTGTGCCCAAGCGGGGTGGCAGCGGTGTACTGAGAACACCCACGTTTCGCCGACGATGTTAGGTCCCATGTAATAGGGGATTGCCCTATTGCCATAAACCGGGCACAATTCCAGACTCCGGACTCGTACTGGAAAGTTGTTTCGTTAGAAAAACTACACTTATACGACCTAGGATTTAAACCCAGGACTTCGTGATCACAAAGCAATGCACTTTGCTACTAGACCAACGAGGCAGTCAAGTCACTGATATATTTAGCATTCACAAAGGTTAAGCAGCCGAGTTTAAACTTGGTTCGAGATAGATGATCGTTGGGATGGCACCTTAGGCTCTTATCATTTAAGAGGCCATCGTGAAAGAAACTTGTTTTGGGCTTCATACCCTTTATGAAGTATATAGGTTAGAGACTTTATATTTCGAAATATGATACATGACTGTATATTTTAGAATCTGGTAAAAGGAATACAGGATTAAACGATATTATCTCGATAGAAAAAAAAATTACATCTCTATTGCTTAACATTTTCCGATTACAACGCGCAATGCTTAAGAAATAATTAGTAGAATTTACTTAAAGACATAGCAAATAATTGTTGTAATGTTCTTGTAAAGCAGGTTTTTTTTATTTTAGTGGTTTTAAAAAAAAAAAAATATATTTATTTCCTATATACATCTACTTTTACAGAGTATATACTCCAATACAGTAGTGTTACCAACTATAAAAAAAAAATATTTATAACATATAACCATGCTAGCTGTCTTTGTGAATTCACTCAAAGCACAGTGGAATAAGTCTATCTTGGTGTCAATAAGATTAATGGTGCGGAGCGCGCGCGGCAGCGGCGCCTCTTTTAGTAAGTTAGTGCGAGCTCGCGGCACCGCCACACGAACCTGTTCGGAACACTTATTCCTATACGTACTAATATTTCCCTATTTTCTATTTTACCCCTTAAAACTTTAAAAATATATGAGACAAGTGCGAGGTCTCTCCTAACACTTAATTCATTGTACCCGACCATACCCAAAATAAATAGAGTCGGATACATCATCGGTAAAACGGGTACACCTCGTACTGTCTCATATACATATACCTAACAAATTTATTTTGTACCTTCTCCAACATAAGTCTATACTTAGTTTCATGTGGAGCCCAAATGACTGCGTTACTTTCGAAATGGCTCCTAACTATCGCGTTGTAAAAGGCTTCAATAGCTTTCATGTCCGTAAATCCCCGAACCATGCGAAGCAAAAATCCTAGGTTTCTAAAAGCTTTTTTGCATATTTGAACAATGTGATCGCGAAACGTAAGCTCAGTGTTAAGCTTTACTCCTAAATCCCTAACATCTGTAACTCTCAACTATATGTACTCATACTCTCTCTCTCAAATATAAAGTACATTGTCGAAAACTGCCACACAACCAACAAAAATTTGGCCTATGCCATCATTATTTATCTATTTTATTAAAATAATGGCTAATATCCGTATGTAACGGACAATTTGCAAGCTAAAACGAATATTTCAAAGTATAGTAAATACTTATATGGAAGTCGCCGACATCTTTACTGTCAACACACAATATGAGGTTTCATATGTAATAATTAATGGCTACTGAATTTTAACCTCAAAATCTGATAATATTTGTTCAATATTGCGATTTTCCCGCTTGTTCGTTTAATAATAAATGCCTTAAGAGAATTTATGGGTGATTTGAAATCATACAAGTATTTTTTTATTGCTGTTGGTTCTGGGGCAGACCATGTATGGGCGCAGAACAATGTCCTCATGCATCGTTCATTTCCGAGCGCGTACTCAATATATCCATCCCTCATTGTTCTTTTATAAAGTAATTGCATCGCTGTCACTCTCCCGGTCGATCGCAGCCCTTAATGTGATGGTCGTCAAGCCAAGTTAAAAGCCTTCTAGACCGCTTATTCCAATAGCAGGTAGCCACAAACCTGCCACTACCGCACCGCACTCGGTCAGTGTGGTGAAGTATGTTCTCCCTCAAATTATTATGTGGGAAGGCCTTTGCCAAACAAAATAGACGAGTAAACATGGTATTATAATACTATATAATAAAAATATTAGACCTGTTAAGAAACTGTCCCACCGTAGGGCACGGGCCTCCTCTCAAACTGAGAGGGCTTAGGCCATAGTCCACCACGCTGGCCCAGTGCGGGTTGGCGAACACACACCTTCGATAAACTCTCAGGCATTTCCTCAGATGTTTTCCTTCACCGGTAAAGCAAGTGATCATTATTTTTAATACGCACATGCTGCACAGAGGTGCGTGCCTGGGTTTTAACCCTAGACCTTGACTTTGCAGTCCAACGGTCTAAACACTATCACTGCTACTTATAATACTAATAATAGAAAATGGAAAGCTGTGTTTACCTTGAGCATTTTCTCAGTGTTGCAGTCACAGTGTATGTAGTTCCCGGCTATCAGCAGCGCCGGCCCGCGGGAGTCGAACCGGTTCGACAGCACGTACGTTTGAATCTAAAAGAACACACCATCTCATTTATATTCCCCGAGAGGGGGTTCAAAGGTGAACCTTGCACACCGGCATTTTGCTGACGATATGTCCAAATGTAAAAGTTAACACGCCAATTACCATTGTCGTTGGAAGGTATTTCAATAGAATAATCACAATTTGACAGACAGGATTCGAGACTAGGAGAGAACCCGTTATAGCCACTCACACTTTGCACCATTAGAGCAACGAGACAATGTGATATACTAAAACTAATATTATAACCAATGGCATAGCTTATCCTAAATGAGTCCTTTATGAAAATTTGTTGGGGACCGATTAAACCTTCATCATACGAAGTCCAAAAGAGAAGTAGGTAATGTTGTTTTGCAAAATAACCGAAAAACGCGAGAATGTATCAACAAGTTGGTATTCATTCTATTGCTAAATAAAGATGAACGTAACAGCACGTTTTCTCGGTAGCATTACATAACGTCAATCTGTTCGTGCTAAACCCTCAGGAGGCGTTATCGATTGCGAAAAGAGAATAGTACCAAAACCCTAACCACTTGGCTAGGCAACATATCTTTAAAAAAAGTCGTCCTTGTATCCTGGTTTCGTTTACAAACATGAAATTCTCATGCACAAACACCCGGACCGACCGCGGGTTAGGTCCCCACGTCCCCCAACTAATCTTTGTGACCCCCAATTATTTGTTTCGGTCTGGGTATTTGTGTATGTGAATTTTCATGTTTGTAAACGCACCCACGACACAGGATAATACTACTTTAAAAAAAATGGTTTACATTTGAATGTAAAGAAAACCAAGATTATGGTTTTTGAACTGAAAGCAACCAGAACGCATGCAATTGTGGTCGGTAACTATGAGCTGGTGCAAGTGAATGAGTTTGTATATCTTGGATGCGCTTTCAGTAAGGATGGGAAATACACCGCTGACATAGAGAGAAGAGTGAGTGCAGGGAACAGAGTGAATGGTGCGATGGGGAAGCTACTTGGGAGCCGGCACTTAAGCCAAAAGGCGCAGCTGGCCATACATAACGAAGTGCTTGTCCCAACGCTGTTAAATGGCAGCGAGAGCTGGGTATGTAAGAAGGATAATGAAAGTAGGATAAATGCGGTGGAAATGCGAGCTCTGCGGAAGATGGTGCGGAGTCAAGTTGACCGACCGTATTCGCAACAGCGTTGTAAAAAAGCAAGTAGGTATGAAAGATAGTATCGGTGTAAAGATGAGAAAGGTTGTAGGTATGTTCCGTTGGTTCGGGCATATAGTAAGAATGACAAAACAGATATATAATGCGATAGTGGAAGGATGTAGGTACCGGGGAAGACCTAGACTATCTTACCACAACCAAATAGACCATGTCTTATCTGAAGGATAAGTCAAGAGTTTCCGTAACCGAGGAGTGTGTATGAGACGAACTATGAGAGTGGAGGAAGCCAGAGAGGTCTGTAAGGAAAGAATCAGTTGGAACACTGTTAATTTTGATAATACTCACATTTTTAAGCTTGTTATATCCGATGGAGAGTAGGAAGAAGTTGTCGATGAACTTGGTGCCCTCCAGCTCCACGATGTTGGGGATGTCGTTGTGATCCGCGATCAGCTGCCGCAGGTGCTCGTACGTGGGGTCGTCGCCTACAACTTGTAGCGATGTGATCTGCAATATATAATAAATCATCCTGTCAAACTACTCAAAACGGGGTATATTTCAACACGTAGACCCACTGTTCGGTGGGGGCAGATTTGGGACCAGCTATTGTTAAAACTTATCAAGCCACTCAGGCTTTCAACCTTAATTTACGAAGGCAGCATGAAGTAATGGGACAGCGGACGGCATGTGTTAAAGAATTCAATCCGCTTCGTTCACTAGATCTAGTCAGGCCCAGTCGAAGGGTGCAACTAGCTCCAAGCCACCAAGGAGAATCGGCCTTAGTTTACCGCTATGGGGGAAGTCTGTTGTACACAGTGTGCACAGGTCCTTGAATCTTATTGTTTAATAGGATCAGTTTCTCTGCTCAGTCTAATGCGGTAGGAGCTTACTTGTCAGAGAAATCCTTTTTACAGGAAGCTGGAATAAAAGACTGGAACCCTTCACGGTATATATAATATGAATAACGTTTGGTGGCAAAGCACATCGCTTTGTGAACACGAGGCCCTGGGTTCAAATCCTAGGTCGGACAAGTGTAGTTTTTCTAACGAAAACGTCCCCGTAGGAGCCCGGAGTTTGGAATTGTGCCCGGTATATGGCAATAGGCTCGCCCCTATTACATGGGACCTAGCATCGTCGGGGAAACGTGGGTGTACTTAGTACACCTCTGCCACCCCCGCTTGGGGAATATAGGCGTGTCGGTGTGTATTTATACCGTATAGATATATAAGTTATTACAAAACGTTCATGATGGTATAAATGTACAAAATTATGATTATACTGTTCGCTTCGACTGACACCACAGCTCTCTCAGTCCTGACAAACTGGCCTTCAGAGCCTGTCTGATCCATTGTGCAGTGCTCCATCCGAAAGGAGGAAGATTAAAGATTAAGGATTTAGCAGACGATGACAATACTCACATTGTTATACGAGACGTTTAGTTTGACAGTGTTGGGCGGTAGATCCGTGGGCATCTGCTTGAGGTGTCGCGAGGAGCAGTCCACGGCCACGAGGCTGGTGACCTCGTCCAGCAGTTCCAGGCGCTCCGGGGTGCACGTGCAGTTGATG
Organism: Phalera bucephala; assembly: GCA_905147815.2. Classification (NCBI taxonomy): domain Eukaryota; kingdom Metazoa; phylum Arthropoda; class Insecta; order Lepidoptera; family Notodontidae; genus Phalera; species Phalera bucephala. The sequence goes on along the minus strand of LR990621.1, from coordinate 2,348,764 downwards.
TTCGCGGGCTTGATGTTGCGGCAGCTCACGTTGAGCTTGAAACAAATGCATATCAGCTACAGCTAACCAAAAGCCTAAAGCCTAAGAAGCCAGGGTGAGAGAGAAGTTATTGTACATACCACCTCGGGAATGCAATGTTGCAAATCTATCAGATACCTTCGAGGCAGGCAGAGAATATAGAATTGCAAATAGACCGTGACTTATATGAAGGGCAAGTTAAGAGTCTCCGTAACCGGCGAGTGTGTATGAGACGAACTATGAGAGTGGAGGAAGCCAGAGAGGTATGTAAGTAAAGAACCTGTTGGAACTCTGTACTCTCTGCCTACCCCACGAGGGAGCTGGCGTGATGATATAGATAGATAGAATTGCAACAGGTTTCCGGCGGGAGTGCGTGCGTGTGTGTATGTTTGTAGTTGTGCACGTGCAAGGGGCTGTTTTTCCCCCTCTTTTAAAGTTGTTCATCCCAGGTTTTTACTCTAAGGCGACGAATTGTGGCATGCTTTTGAATGATGCGGTAACTGGTTCTTACCTCTTTCTGCACCCTCAGGTAGTCGATCTGCACTATCCGGAAGTCCTTGAACCAGTTGAAGCTGATATCGAGCGCGCAGTACGTGTTCTCGTAGTTGACGATCACCAGCGAGCTGTTGTTCGTCTCCATGGCGCGCTGGAAGTGCTTGCAGGGAAGGTACTTGTTACCTAGACAAATAGCACTGCTATAATTTGGGTGCTAGCATGGTACTATTTACAAGTAACACGTGACAAAACGGAAAAAATTTGATGATCGGCTTGGTCAAGTGGTTAAGAGCTTAACCGCCCACTGGATCGAATAGTCACAGGTTCGACTCAACAGACAAAGACATCGCATTCAAAGCTCAGAAAAAATGTCTACGGTCGATCTACAAGTTACAGTCAACCGACAGCTGTAAGCCAGTCTTCAAAGAATTTAAGTTGTTAACATTACCATCTTTGTATATTTATGAAGTGGGGGTATTTGTTAAAAGTAATTTTCATTTATTCTAAACACTTCGTTCTCGACGTCACCAGAAGACTATTTGTGCTGCACCTCATAAAACAGCATTATTTGCTAGGAATATACTAGGTATGACATCAAAAATTTATAACAATTTACCAATGGAGATTAGAAATAAAGATTGCAATGAATCATTTAAGAAATGTCTATTTGAATTTTTAGTAGAAAGGTGTTACTACTCTATCACAGAGTTCCTTACTGACAAACAGAGCTATAACCAGGGTCCGATTTATTAAACTTGACCAATCATATATTTTCTTAATTAATAATGACTGTATTTTGACAAATCTATATGACATACTCTATATGAATTCTATTAGCATTGCATACTGACTTTTGAGAATTGCTTTATTTTATTTTCCATAATATATACTCTCTTTAAAATGACCAACTTAATTATTATGATGCCTTAATTTTTAATACAACTCATACCCAAATTTTGTACGCCAACTACTGGCAAAATATAGCGGTCTACATTAAGATATCAACATCTGTCTGTACACAACACCTATGTTTACAAAATAGATGATTGATTGATTCTTGCACGTAAGAAATCTTTCTATGGCATAGTAATATTTATTCCAGTCTGGATGCCCGTGTAGGTGAATTTGAAGTTTGTAAACGCACCTACGATGCCTGAATAATAAATAAATAGTGTAGAGCTACGTTTGTATAATTTTTTTCATTCGTCGCACTCTGGTCTACTTCTAAAAAATTTCCGAGAAGTCGATCACGAGATCCTAGGTCGAACAAAGGTCTGGCTTAGGATCTTGTGCGCACTAGCTTCGTGATGCACTATTAAAACGATGAAGCAGGCAGCTGCATGCCCATTCCTCTGCTCACTGATGAGCGTAAAGACTGAATGTTTTCACGAGATGGAACAGAATATTGTCAGAATAGCAGCTCAGAAGGTAAATGATGCGGTGCGAGTCGAGGAAGAACATTGATAGAATAGCCTGTGACAGATGGCATAAATGATGGCAACAGCCTTGCAGCGCCTGATGGAGAGCTTATGATCCAGTTCTGCATCGAAAGAGGTCCACTGAAAGAATGCCATGATGACCAGCTAATGATTTTACCTGATAAATCTACGGAGATCTTCCTGTTGCTCTGCACCAAGCTTAGAGGAAACTCGGTGAGGTTGTTGGCGGAGGCGTCGAGGACGCTCAGGTTGAAAAGGTACGCGAAAGGCCGCTGAATGGACGGCTGCAGTTTGTCGCTCGTCAAGTTGTTGTTGGATATGTTCAGGCAGGCTATCGACGAGTACTTTGGGAACTGACCTAGAGGGAAATTAGAGTTTACATACCATCTATTATTTTAGAGAATATAGTAAAGGGTCAAACTTTGTAATGTTTACCTACAGCCCGTTGAAAACTATGTCACGTTAATCTTGTGGGTATTCTGGTAATTATACATTCTGGATCACTTACTATGTCTTAAAAGCTTTTCCAAATATGTTAATGCTTTTTCAATAGCAAAACTATCACAAGTAGCTGCATAATTGTGTAAAGCAGTAGCTTTACAGCCTATACATCCTTATACAGTTTTGTACAATGCTGTAACAGGGCAGTTAATTCCTCTTAAGCAGCAGTTGTGCTTCTTGGGATGCTCTTAATCAATATTAGTGCTTGGACATCCTGAATCAATTTTATAAACATTCATGCCACAATCATTTACGAAATTGCATTTCAGAAATTTGCTATGAAACCTTCGTCGCGAATGTTTTTTGCAAGTTTGAGTTGCGACATCTAATTTGCATCATCACGACGTCAGGTACAATTTGACGTCGCAATGACCAACTAATTCAGCGTCCAGTTTATTTATTAGATTTTAAGTAGACGGACAACTGTTTTTATATTATAGACAAAATAATAATTTACTTACTGTCGTTGACATTATTCTTGTAATATCTTCGCACTTTCGTTAGCAGGAAAAAAATTGATAAAAAGTATTATTTGTTTTTAAGAAGAATATGTCCAGCATTGGACTACTATAGGCTGATAATGATGATGAGAATGAGGAAGAATAAAAAGGTGAACCGACTTCAAAAAGCAAAAAATAAATATTTGAAGTACCGGTTAGTGCAGTCGGTTACTTGGCACCGACTTCAAATATTTATTTTTTGCTTTTTGAAGTCGGTTCACTTTTTTAAAAATATTTTTATGTTACAGTTTTATGTGACGAGTGAATTATTTACTTATATTTATATACCTATATTATGTTATTTTGCTCAGTTGTACATTAAGGTACCTACAGGATTGATATAATGACCATAATAACGGAATCTATACATTCGTGCTGTTCGCCGTTAAGGAGTCCCCTCCAAGTCCAAAGTTCAATACCGATTTCATAAAAATGGGACCACCTCGAAACTATACTAAACCCAACGCGAAAATAATCATCAAAATCAGTTCATAGATAAAGACGTAATAAAAAACACAGACGAATTGTCAACCTCTCCTTTTTTGAAGTTGGTTAATATTCTGATTAGTTCTATGGCAGGGTACCTATAGAATTGACGTCATCATCATCATCATCATCTCAGCCTATACTTGTCCACTGCTGAACATAGGCCTCCCCAATCGCTTTCCAGCGTAACCGGTCCGATGCCACCTGCATCCAACGACTTCCTGCGATTTTCACAAGATCGTCGGTCCATCTGGCAGGCGGTCGTCCCACGCTGCGCTTGCCAATACGTGGTCTCCACTCTAGAATCTTTCTGCCCCAACGCCCGTCCGATCTACGCGCTATGTGGCCCGCCCATTGCCACTTCAGCTTGCTAATCTTAACGGCTATGTCGGTGACCTTGGTTCTTCTACGAATCTCCTCATTCCTGATTCGATCGCGTAGAGAAACGCCGAGCATAGCTCTCTCCATAGCTCGCTGAGCAACTCTGAGCTTTTTTATGAGACCTATTGTAAGAGACCACGTCTCTGATCCATATATCATCACTGGTAACACACATTGACTAAAAACTTTAGTTTTAAGGCACTGAGGTATTTTGGATGAGAAGATGTTGCGCAGTTTCCCGAACGCTGCCCAGCCGAGTTGGATTCGTCGATTGACCTCTCTCTCAAAGTTGGACCTACCTAACCGGACTACCTGTCCCAGGTAAATGTATTCGTCGACAACTTCAAGAGTAGAGTTCCCAACGGTGAGTGCGGTGGGTACGACATGGACTTTAGACATTATTTTCGTTTTGTCCATGTTCATTTTAAGACCCACTTGTTGAGATACTCTGTTGAGGTCACCGAGCATTCGTCCTAAATCTTCCAGCGACTCCGCCACGACCACAATGTCGTCGGCAAATCGAAGGTGAGTGATGTATTCGCCATTGATGTTGATGCCAAGTCCTTGCCATTCCAAGAGCTTGAAGGCGTCCTCTAAGGTGGCCGTAAACAGTTTCGGAGAAATGACGTCTCCCTGCCTTACTCCTCTTTTTATGGGGATCGCCTTCGTGCACTGCCCCTGTACTCGGACTGACATGGTGGCGTTATTATACAAGCACTTCAACACTTCAATGTACCGATAGTCAATGCGGCATCGCTGGAGAGATCTAAGAACCGCCCAAGTCTCGATCGAATCGAAGGCTTTCTCTTAGTCCACAAACGCCAAGCATAGTGGCCGATTATACTCCTCGGTCTTCTGTATAATCTGCCGCAGCGTATGTATGTGGTCTATGGTACTAAAGCCTTTCCGGAAACCGGCTTGTTCGGGAGGCTGGAAGTCATCAAGCCTGCGTTCGAGACGATTCGTGATGACTCTCGAAAACAACTGATAAACATGGCTCAGCAGTGTGATGGGCCTATAATTCTTCAGTAAAGTGTTATCACCTTTCTTGAAAAAGAGTACCACCACACCCCTGTTCCACGCTTCCGGCGTTTTTCCTTCGAGCAAGACGGAATTAAACAGCCTCTGAAGGACTTTAAGTACCGGCGATCCGCCCGCTTTCAGAAGCTCTGCGGTAATTCCGTCTTCACCCGGCGCTTTGTTGTTTTTAAGGTGTTTGAGAGCCATCCCAATCTCGTACAGGCTGATGTCCGGGATATCTTCAGTGTAGTGTCGGGTTAGCTTGGCTCTTGGGTCTTTTACCAAGTCAACAACAGGTTCAGCTACTGAGGTATACAACTGCCCATAGAACCTCTCTATCTCCCTGAGCACCTCTGACCTATTCGACGTTACGTTTCCGTCCTCCGTCTTCAGCTTCGTCAACTGGCTTTGCCCAATAGACGCGTCTCTTGCAAACACTTTGGAGCCCTTGTTCTGCTCTATGGTCTCCTCAATACGTCTTGTATTGAAGGACCGTAAATCGTGTCGCAAGGACTTCAATATCTGTCCATTGAGCTGCCTATAGGACTTAGCATCATCGGAGGTTTGGAGTGTCATGGTACGTCGCTCAGCCATAAGGTTTCGGGTGTAGTCAGATAGCTTTTGAGGCCTATTTTTACGGTGGGGCTTAAAATGCTTGGACCCGACCGTATGGACGGTCTCTACCAACCTATTGTTGATTTCGTCCACTGATGCGCTGCTGTCTAGCAATTCGAAGCGGTTTGACAATTCAAGTTGAAAATTCTCGGGGTTTTGGATATGTGCATTAGAAGGTCGGAGCGTAGACTTCATCAGACGCGATCTTTCCATTTTGACATTAATATTTAATGTGCCTCTGACCATTCGGTGATCACTGCCGGTTTTTACCCTGTGAATCACGGAGACATCATTAAATATTTGTCGCTTGGTGCTCATGATGAAGTCTATCTCATTTTTTGTGGAACCATCAGGGCTCATCCAGGTCCATTTCCTATGAGGCGGCTTCCGGAAGAAAGAGTTCATCATAAAGAGTCCCTCCTTCTCCAGATATTCGGCCAGCCTCTGACCCCTGGGGTTGCGTTGCCCATATCCAAATTGCCCCACTCTCAATTCATCATCGCCCCGTTTGCCCAGCCGCGCATTGAAGTCACCCATAACCACTGTAAAGTGTGCTTTGGAAGTATGTATGGCTCTACTAATGTCCTCATACATTACTTCGACGTCCTCATCTGAGTATGCCGAGGTCGGTGCGTAGACCTGTATGACCTTCAGCGAATATCTTTTGGATATTCTGAGTATCAGGTACGCTACCCTGCTCGACACACTAGTGATGGACACAACGTTGTCTATGAGTGACTTGTGGACGATAAATCCGACACCACCTTGGGACTGCTGTTCGCCCTCCCGGTAGTAAAACAAGTTGCCGGATTTTAAGGTTATCGTGTCCTCGCCCTTTCTTCGGACCTCCGATAAACCAACAATATTCCACCGCAACTTGTTTATCTCTTCCTCCAGCTCAACAAGCTTCTCATCTGTCCTTAACGTGCGTGCGTTGTATGTCACCAGGGCCAATTTTCGGTGTTGGTGGTAGCCGAATCTCTGCCGGAGATTCTTAGCACCCCTTGTCCTGTCGTTACCATGGCTGCTACCGTGGCCAGGACGAACAGGACCGCCGGGGACTAGGGGCCTGGTTTTCTTACATTCTTCCATGATTGGGGGTGTTTGCCATACTCGCCACGCTTGGCAGGCGGGTTGGCGAGCGCAGTCATTGGTCGCCGAAGTGCTAAGGGAACGCTGCTGCCCATTCCCCAGCCTTCCCTTAGTCGCCTTGTACGACACCCGATGGGATGAGATGGGTTGGTCCTATTCTAAGCCGGGAACCACGCGGCAAACCCAACGCAAAAATAATCATCAAAATCAGTTCATAGATAAAGACGTAATAAAAAACACAGACGAATTGTCAACCTCTCCTTTTTTGAAGTTGGTTAATATTCTGATTAGTTCTATGGCAGGGTACCTATAGAATTGACGTAATACCTATAATATCTCAATCTACGCATTCGTATTGTTGAGTTCCCTGGTGTATCTTCAAAGTCCAAAACCCAATACCGATGAAATTCAAATGGGACCACCTTGGACCTATACTGAACCCAATGCAAAAAGAATCATCAGAATCGATTCATAATTGGCGGAATGATCGCGTAACATACATACAAAGAAAACATACAGTCGAATTGCGGTTGTCATGTCAGTGTTGTTCAGTAAAGCTGCTATAGGTAAGTACGATATGTATAATGTTCAGTCTTGTTCAGTGAAGCAGTAGGTACAAATTTGCTTATTATTTGAACTTACCGACAATCTTCTCGATGCTTCCATCAGTGAATGCCATGGAGGCGAGGCGGCGGAACATGGCCTGGGACACGTCCAGCTCGTCGATGGTGGCGTTCAGTACGTGGAGGTATGTGGTGTTCTGCGTCACTGGAACAAAGGTATCGCTATCAATGGAGGGAAGTTGCTGCCTATACGAACCTGGGGCGGGTCGCTAGGGATCAATATATTCAAAATATATGGGGCATATCTTTTTTTTTCTCTTGATATAAAACTATTTTTCGGATTTTATCGCGGTTTATTTTTGATTTTTAGTTCCCGACGTTTCGAGTGCTTTGCAGCACCCATGGTCACGGGAGGGACTCTTTCTCTTTTTAAATAACATAGCCCCAAACATGGAATTATTCATTTGTTTATTATTACATACTAACGATCTGCGAAATTTCTGCGATCTTCACAAGATCGTCGTTATCGTTGGATGCAGGTGGCATCGGACCGGTTGGGCTGGAAAGCGATTGGGGAGGCCAATGTTCAGCAGTGGACAAGTAAAGGCTGTGATGAAGGTTATGATGATGTCATACTCACACAGTAGGTACTCCATTAACGTTAGTTTAAAAAAGGATGTTTAAAATAAGGAAGATAAATAAAGAAAGCTCATTCACTCCAGTCCTTCGTAATACCTCAGACCAAGAAGTACCTATGACCAGTCAAGAGACATACCTATTCATAGTAGATAGACACTTATGACTCTACCATGGTTGGTTTGTCATTCCTGTGGAGAAGAAGGGCAAGAAACTCCACGGTTAAGAACTATTTTAAAAATATATGTGATATACAATTATACAAAGTGTAACATAAATAAAGCAAGACCACAGACACCCCAATTAGATTATTGCTTTACGAATTTAATACGAAAATCAAACTTCCAATTTTAAGGAGATTTCTACAATTTTTTAAAGATATTTTGTATCCAAATTATCTATAAAAAAAAATTAATTAACTTTTATATGCGTATTGTGGTGTGTGTAATGGAAATACATTTAAAATAACCGTAATGCTTTGAATAATTATAAAATTTTGTTTAATACAGCGATCAGAAAGAGGAGCAGCATTTTTTTCAATTAATTAAAAAACTAACTTTAATGGTAGTTGGAATCGATTCAGTTGCTGATTTAGAACAAACTACTTTTAGTATTTTGTTAATTATGTTACACCTTGAATATGTATTCCACAGTGTGATCCATCGGGCTTAGGAGAACAGTGCCGAACAACCAACACTTACAAACATGAAATTCTCATACATAAACACTACTGCGTGCTGTTTGACTCTATAACAAAATTAAATAGGTGCTATCTATCTAAATATAATACTAGAGGTTATAGGCTATCTTCCGGTCACACAGATAACATTAAGAATGATAATGCCGGATGTTTTCAATGCATATGCAAATAAATAAATTATTGACAAAGTATGACAGTGAAGGAAACCAAAAGGTTTCTGTCTACCCCGCAAGCGACCTGGAGTGGCATATTGTGGGGATACAATGTTTAGGTTACAATTAAATAGTTTACGATCTAGCTCCAGTTTGATGCCATACGACCGAGATATGAGACGAATGATGGTATTGATAAAAAGTGTCTAAAAAATTATAAATCGACCAGTCCCCACAAGCAGCACCCGTTCTCAGGTATGACTACTGGAACAGCCATCACTCCCACATTAGGAAGTGAGTGACCCCCGCCAGACAGCCACCGTAAGTCAAAACATTTAAGTAAGCCTTAACAAACCATTTGAAGATGGTGGCAAACGAATCACGAGGTTAAAGTGGAGATGGGCAGGACACTTGCTGAGGCGGGACGCCAGCACATGAACTAAAGCCGTGGCAGAGTGGTGGCCTAAAAAAGGACGCAGGCCTAGAGGCAGACTCTCAGCCAGATCTATCTCTATCTATCTTTTTTTTTTACCTGATGAAAATCCTGCATAGGACTTCCGCGAGCCTCGGAGGGAGCTCGCGGGGCGTGTCGGATTCCTACCGGCTAAAAACCCCAGGGTGGCCGACATCAGCACTTAGGAGGGGCTCCGGGATCTCCGTATGGAACGCACCGGTGCCCCTCTTGTGCCTCTCTCCGAAGAGCCCGCCATCGGAGGGAGGCTTGATAACATTCTCCTTCCCGCACCAACGCGGTTCTCACGGTGACGTGGGCCACACCACGCCACCGTCCTCCTCGGGATCTCTATCTATCTATATCAACACGCCAGTTCCCTTGCGGGGTAGGCAGAGAGTACAGAGTTCCAACAGGTTCTTTCCTTACAGACCTCTCTGGCTTTCTTCACTCTCATACTTCGTCTCATACACGCTCGCCGGTTACGGAGACTCTTGACTTGCCCGTCAGCCGGATGGAGTGATGATATCGTGAAGGTGGCCGGAAAATTGTGGAATAGGCTAGAACAAGACCGGAACTGGCGTGGTAGATTAGAGGCCTACACTCAGCCGTGGGGACATACAGGCATATTGATGATTGATGAACCAAACCAGAGCCCCAAAGACGGGGGTCAGAATGTGTCTACAAAGCTACACTTCCCTAGAATTATAACCCCGGACCTCAAGATCGGCAAGCACGCTATAAATAAGAGTTGAAACACATTATCCGCAATGAGGAGTGATGGTTCCAGGGCCCTAATGTAAGCTTCTTAGGGAGATCTTGGAGGATATTAAATGATATGCGTGGACTGTAATATTAATGATTTACTTATAATCCAATAGCGTATAACAAATAATGTAAGGAAAGACGACTTGTTGCGGGGCTGTTTGTTGCAGTCTGTCCCTCCGTCAGCTGATCGGCGCGGCGTGGGAGGCGGCTACATGCGTCCCCTCACACCTCAGTCGCGCGCGCCTGTATTGGCGCTAACAGGAGACATACACAACTTTCACACGTTAAAGGGAGGGAGGGGGTCAGCAAAGTGTAACTTCGTATGACAAAGAGGAGACGAGTCATAAGATTCATGTTTAAACTTAAAGTATTATTCTTTAATTCTAATGAAAAACTTTAGAATTTTACTAATTATCATTATTGTATACTATAACTATTGACTGCCTCGTTGGTCTGGTGGCAAAGCGCATCGCTTTGTGATCACGATGTCCTGGGTTCAAATCCTAGGTCGGACAAATGTAGTTTTTCTAATGAAAAATTCCCAGTATGAGTTCGGAGTCTGGAATTGTGCCCGGTATATGGCAATAGGCTCGCCCCCTATTACATGGGACCTAACATCGTCGGCGAATCGTGGGTGTACTCAGTACACCTCTGCCACCCCCGCTGGGGAATATAGGCGTGACGGTGTTTTTTTTTTTTTTATCATTATTATTTTAGGTTTAAATTTGTTTGTTACACTTTTGGCACTTGGCAATACCGTGGGTCATACTTTTTTTTTCTTTTGCTTCATTTTGATGAAATTCACATGCACTAACATCCAGACCGAAACAAATATTTGAGGGAAACACAAAGATTTTTCCTGTGTGGGAATCAAGCCCGCGACTTCTCAATCCAGTCCGCGGAGCGACTCAAGCTCGTAACCAATAGACGAAGCCGTCCATCAAAATAAATTTCCAGAAATTATTTGCAAAATACCCATGTGGCTGGTAAATTAATATTGCAAAATATGTGACGTCACACCAGGAGATCGGAGGGGGTCACACAAAATGTGAACACCTGTGCCAAGGTCCTTGTCTCCTAAAGTCATGAAATTCGTTTGAAGCTATTAATTATGAATAATAAACCAACGAGGTAGTCATAAACACCGTCACGCCTATATTCCTTAAGCAGGGTTGGCAGAATCGTACTGTGTACACCCACTTTTTGCCGACGATATTAAGTCCCATGTAATAGAGGGCGAGCCTATTGCCATTATACCGGACACAATGCCCGATCTTCTTACAACTGCAGTTCAATTTATTAGCGCTGAATACGACCGTTTGAAACAGGACTTTAAGGAATCGGAAGAAAAAGTTAAGTTTTTGACAAAAGACAACGGTGTCCTGAACACCAAAGTGGCAGACCTGACTAATAGACTCAACTTACTAGAACAACATTCACGAGAAAATAACATTGAAATAAATGGATTACCTGAAAATAAGTCTGAAAATTTGATCTCGGCTGTTAAGCAGTTATGCGCCTCAGTTTCCGTACCGCTAGAAAATACAGACATACTTTCTTGCACGCGGGTTAGAAAAATGAATGAGGGTAACAGTAGACCCCGTGCTGTAATTGCCAAACTCCCATCTACGGGCATAAGAGACAGCATTATTGCAGCAGTCAGCAAATTTAATAAAAGCCATCCCACGAATAAACTAAACTCCAGCCAATTAGGATACGGCGGCTCCAAGTCACCAATATTTGTTTCAGAACATCTTGCTCCTTACTTCAAGGCACTCCATGCACGCACCAGGCTAGTGGCTAGGGAAAAAGAATACAAATATATTTGGATCCGAAATAGCCGAATTTTTGTACGAAAGAATGACTCAAGCCCTGCAAAGCAAATAAAAAGTTACGAATCTTTGAATAATTTGTAATTAAAGTATCAAACTGATATAATCAAGGACCGTATTAACAAATATAAAATTCAAGATTTACTACCAGAATTTCAGAGGCTTGAAGACAAAAACTAAAGAATTAAAATTAGCTGGGCTAACGGCTAATTATGATGTAATTGTAGGCACGGAAACGTGGCTGGATGATAGCGTTTACGATAACGAGCTGTTCGGAAGTGGTTTCAATGTTTACAGAAGAGATCGGAGTTCTACATCTTCATCGGGTAAAGTTGGCGGAGGAGTAATCATAGCGGTATCTAAAAGTCTACAGTCCAAACGATTAAAGCACTTTGAAAGTACATGCGAGGATTTATGGGTTTCTGTAAAGCACCAGCAAAATTCTCGGATGCCCAAAGAATTAGTTGTTTGCACCTTATATATACCACCACCCGTTACATCACCCACATTGGACTCCATTCTTGATAATTGTAATCGGGTCATGCAGTCTTATTCTGGAGATGTTATTATACTGGGTGACTTCAATTTGGGTTTTATCGATTGGCGTTATGATGGAAGTGTTTGTTGTAATAATTTATCGCCCTTTAATTACAGCTGTACTCTAGGATATAGCCTAATTGATTTCATGTCACTAAATAATCTGTCCCAGTTTAACAATATTTATAATCACAATGATAGGGTCCTGGACTTAATCCTGTGCAATTTCGAGAGATTACGGGTACAAAATTGCGATTCCCCAATGATCAAAATAGACGCTCACCACCCTGCCTTAGTAGTAGAATTAAGAACGATTAATACGTCTAGTACAACATGCAGGCGTTTTGCTACACATAATTTTAGGAAAGCAGATTACTCTCTCGTCATTGCGGAGCTGAAAAAGGTGGATTGGGTCTCGGAGTTGCTCTCAGTTGAAAGTGTTGATGTCGCAGTTTCAAAATTTTATAGTAAAATTAACATAATAATCGATCTAACTATACCTAAGACCAAATCACATAAATCAAAGTATCCCTGTTGGTTTTCACGTAATTTAATTCGTTTAATAGGCGAAAGAGATAAAATTCACAAGAAATATAAAATATACAAAAACCCAAGAGACCAGCTTGAATTAAAATTATGTAACAAGCGACTAGACACTGTGATTTCTTCCTGTTACTCAGACTACATTCACAAAACCGAAAAGGCCATATATACTAACCCTAAAAAATTTTGGGCATACGTGAAGCAGAACCGAGGTGGAACTTCGGATCTTCCTGGAGAGATGTTTCTCGATGACCGCAATGCCCAAAAAGGAGAAGAGATCTGTGACCTTTTCGCAACCTATTTTTCGTCAGTTTATGCATCGCCTATTAATGGGTCTATTCCTGTTGGTGGTGACGCATACCCTCAGATCTCACTTCACAATGTAGACATCTCTGAAAAATCAATTGAAAAGTTCCTAAAAGCAGTTGACCCTAGCAAAGGTGCGGGTCCAGATGGGATACCCCCGATCTTCATTAAAAAGACATACAGACATCTAACACTTCCATTAAAGATTTTATTTGAAATGTCTATGAAAACAGCTAAATTCCCAAGTGTATGGAAATTAGCTAATGTGGTGCCCATTCATAAAAAGGGAGAAAAGGACAATGTAAAGAATTACCGACCTGTCTCAATTTTGAGCATCTTCCCAAAAATTTTTGAAAAAATTGTCTGCTCAGATGTTACAAATCACTTGGAAAAGGTAAGGGGGTCTGTCCAAGAGCGTGTTGGGGGTCTGTCCAAGAGCGTGCTCGTCGCGACCCCTGCCAGTCATTATGGCTGCAATCTTGGACCGAAGACGTACCGCAGTGCGGGCTAGGGCGTCCCCCCGAGGCGACGCGTACCGGCCCGCCCCCGTCGGTACGAATATAGGTGGAAGCGGCGATGGGGGCCGCCACCCATCACGCCGGGCCCGAACTGGCGAGTCGTGGGGTGCAGAGTGCCGAATAGGCACTTGGAATGTAAGAGGTGGTATGGAAGATAAGATGCATGAGGTGATTGATGTAATGAAAGAGAGACGCCTGGATGCTCTGTGTG